>CAOLHI010001775.1:0-333948 GCA_948474755.1 Ctenosaura bakeri
AGAATGATCTGACAAACACTTTCTAACTCTAATAAGTGCAGGGTATGGAAGCCAGAGCCAAAGAATGTGGGAGAACAAAGTACTTAGGTCTGTAAGAGGAGAGGAGATAATGCTAGCAGATCATGCTTGAGGATGATTTGTGAGATTTGCTGAAGCTAGAGACTGAAAAGAAATTTGTAATAATTGAAATATTTACAAACTTATCAATTTTGTATTATGCAAGACATTAGCTCATGTAAATGCATATCTTTCAGTATTCTATCATTGGGCAGATATGACAAGTGGATTTTTTTTTTACCATTTCATTTTTGAATGAGAAAAAGACTGCTTATGTAGGAAATTATAACTTCTATCTTGAAAGCTAGAGATGTGTTGTCCTATATGACTTTTCTTTCATTTCCTCAGGAACTATAAATGCCAGTTCCTGATCTTGTTTCCTTTGTACAGACAGAAGGATGTCTAGCAGAAGAAGAGATAATTGCTGAAATAACCAGAGATACTGAGGTCTTGGAAACAATAGCCAGAATCTTGTTTCTGCACTATGCTGGAATGACTAGGTAGTGGTGTTAGTTGGAGTGGCTGTGAAGAAAGGAAGGCGAGCTGGCAAGCACTGGAGATGTATACTAGTCAGAGTAGACACATTTTATTGGTCTTCTTTTTCTGTCACCAGGCAACTCTGTGCAGAAAAATTGCAACTGCTAGAGTAGCATATCAATAGGATTAACAGTATTCAAGCTGATGAAACCACTATTTCTGATAGGATTTAGATGGGTGGGAAAAGTGTAGTAGGTGGGCCACATGTAGCTCATGAGTCTTGAAATCCCTTCTTCAACCCCAAAAAATCAGTTATTTTTTTCTTTGCTTCATCCATCTCAGAATTGTTGCAAAATGTGGAAGTTTTATCCCCTTCATCCAACCTCACATAGCTTTTTTAAAAATGTGACCTCATTTTTTGTTGTATGGCATTAGTGGTACAGTCACTGGCCAGTGCAGGGGTCCAAAATGGCACCAAAGTTTTGGAAAGTAGACACTGAGCATGCTGGCGGGGAGATCATCCAGCAAGGATCAACAAGTTACACAGTGGTAAAACCTCAGTTTCCGAGCAGCAGAAAAATCATAAACTGGGGTGGATATTTTTGTGTTCTTTGTCCTCACTGGCAAAACTGAACAATTCTTGCAAAATGCTCCCTCTTGGATGAGAATATGAAGATTTCTGTGTTCCTGATCATTATTTGAGCTCTAGAAAGCATTTGCTTATACAGAAATACATAGGTTTTGTCTATGAAGGAACACATTTTCTGTGCAGAAGACATGCTTTCTGTATAGAAATATACTTTTTTCTGTAGTAAAAAAACCACTTTCTGTGCTGAAATACACATGATTTTTCTGTGGAGAAGTACAGGTGTTTTTTCTATGCAGAAATATATTTCAGTTTTCTATATAGAAAACAAATTTGCAGAAAAACTATTTCTACAGAGAAAAACTACGTAGATTTTTGCACAGATGAATGTATCCTGAAGTGCAGAGAATGTTGCAACAGCCTCGCAGCTGCTTGATGAAGTTTTCCAAGTATCAAGAAACCCCTTTCTTGGCAGAGAAATGAATAAAACCCTAATATAAAGTCTCCAGAATACATATGACTGAGGTCAAAATCCTGTTGGTAGTATTGCTTAGAGTAGACCACAGAAAAACTGGGATTTACATTTGTGTTAATTTGTCATTCAACCAGTGACTGAATGGGTCTAACTTGACAGGATGCCTTCCCAAATGTGTCACATCTTTGGTCTCCAGAGTGCATAGCATCTAGTAAATAAATCTGTAACTACACCTAAACAATGACTAGTTTCAGGTACGGTTAGCACCACACCTTGTTTAAACTACATGTGACTGCAATAGTCCTGGTCTACTCCAAGCACGTACAAGTTTAGATTTCAGTACCCAAAAAGTTACTTTTAAAAAGTACATAATTATAATTCCAGTAGCCTCAGAATAATTATAATTCTAGTGGTCTCAGAAGTAATTAGTTGCTTTCAATTTTATTGGAATTCTTTCTTCATTTCTCAAAATTAGGTAAGCAGCTAAACCACTGTAATTTACTTCTAAAACATATGAAAGAAACAAATAACTGTCCTGTGCTACACATTACACTCCAGCAACCCACCTTGATAGTGCCTTAACACTTACAACATATAGCAGGAGCCAGCATTTGAACCATATGATGTCCTTTGATCATTTTTTAAAGAAGCCACACCTACAGAACTACAAAAGTAATTAACAGGTTACTGTTACACTACAGAAAAGGGTGACGTCGTCCCTTGTCAACACTGAAGTCGTAATGTAATATGATGTAGTTATTTCTTTCCTGAGGAAAGGAACAGGTTGCAAGTACCTAATTATTGGTTAACTAGGCTTCTCCCAACTCTAACTGAATTAAAGCATAAAATAGCAAGTTGGGAGAATACCCTCAGCTTCCTACCACTTTCTCCTCCAAAGTCCCTCCATCCTTGCTGCTGTTCTATCCAGCTGAGCTCTCACCTAGTGCAAAAGTTCAATAGGTAAGGAGGCGAAATAGTATTCTGGGAATATAGATGGCTGGGGTGAGAGGAGTATTCGCCATCCATTCACTCCTTTATTCTGTTGTAAATCATAGCCCACCCACTGGTTTACATATAATTGAGGAAGAATTTTGTTTGGGAAAAAAGATCTGGTCCCATCAAATGATCCGCTCATTTGCACAACATAATTATAGCAATATATTCCACTTTAACTGCCATGACAACATCCCACGGAATCCTGGGATTGGCAGTTTAGAGAGAAGCATTAAGAATTCTCAGCCAAAGTGTCCCCCAGTTTTCAGAACTGGGGCTAATGACTTTCATGAGACTAATTTTCAATTTTCTGAGTTAAATAAAGTTATTCATGTCTTTTTTGGGATTTGCCTGGATGTGTTTGTACCACTAGGTAAATAGTTACTTTTAAGGTAACTTTACAATTTTAATTAGCAACTTTCAAAACAACTGTTGTCTTTCCTTTAGTTTCTGATATTGAATTATACTGCTCAATATCTACTTCTGATACCTTATAACTTTCCAGCCCACTATTTGGTAATTACTATAAGCCAGCATGGTATAGCTGTTTGAGTATTGGGCTAGGACCCTGGAAAATCAGGATTTGAACGCCCTACTCAACCATGGAAATCCATTGGGTGATCTTGAGCAAGTAACACTCTTTCATCCCCAGAAGAAGGCAAGGACAAATCCCCCTTGAACAAATTGTGCCTAAATAAATAAATATCCCATGATAGATTCACTTTGGGGTAATTATAAGTTAGAAATGATTTGAAGACACACAACAACCACAACCTTACAGTACTTCCTTTATTGATACCAGTTAAGAAGTGATGTTCAGTCTTTCAGATCTGCTCTCATCAGATTTGTTTCACAGGTATGATAGCAATGAACAAACTGATTTTCCAATCTCATGCTAATAAGAATGTGAGGTTAAAATGAAAATGGATTTTTTTTAAAAAAAAAAAACCCTTTGGATTATGATTGGTGGAACAGATGTGAAATGTATTGTAGATATTATAGTTAAAGGGTAATTGATGTTTTAGAGCAGCTCCTGGGTTTAGCAGAAGACAGTGGCAAACGAGAGACCACTGTAGTACTGCAAACAGGCAATTGATTATCCTTTTTTGTCTAGAGGAAGGAAAGTTGCCTTTCTGCTAGTATGTGCAGTAAATGATTTTCTTCTCCCCATTCAACTCCTATTAAATGCCAATGGAAAATAAGTAAGCTAAGTGAAACAATACCATGGTTATAAATGTTCTCAGAGTTGTAGCATGCTTGAGTGGATGAGTGATAAATTAACTGGGTTTGCATTTCCATGTGTTATAACCCAATTTGCAAAAATCCACACATTTCCCAAGCTTGTGCTGCTATTTGCAACAGGAAAGAAAACAACTGTATTCAGGTACATGTGCATATTTTAAAATATGTGTGTAAAACTATATACATTTCAAAAGTGCACCAAACAAAGGCTGTAGTCAAGAGATACATGCATGAGAAGAACGTACATTTGCAAAATGTCTCTTTTTTGAGAGAAGCACACACAAAATATTTTTTTAAAAAAAATACTGCCTGCAAAAAGCTTACTATTTGATATAGAAGTATGATGGACTAAGTCTAGTGGTACAAAGTCAGACCTTGGTTAGCCTTGGGGCATCAGTGTCGGGTACCACCACTGCATCTTTGGCACCCCCCACCCAAATTTTAAAACAATAGTTGGTGTCCTGTTAGTGGGTTACAATAGCATAAGCCTGACTTACTCTATTATAATCTACTTTTTTCATGGTTGGCTTGGTCAGAATTCTTTATCAACCATGTAACACCCATATCTCACCTTCTAGGCAACACAGCTCCCTTTCAACACAGGCAGTGGGGGCGGAGAGGGAATCAGTAGAAATGTGCCCAGTTATTTTCCTGTAGCTGGACATGCTGCAAATATGTCATCTGTCCAAGGATCTTCAGAAACCCCAGTGGGCGTCTCTTGCAGTGTACCCAACTACAGGACAATTGGTGGAAGCATCTTCATTGATCCCTTCACTTTCCAATAAAATAGTCAGGGTGAGATGCTGCATCATTTAAAAGATGAATTAGGGGTAGCACTGGGAGATGTGGCTACAGAGATGTAGATACATGCTAGATGTATATCTCCCAATGCAGGATCTTAAGCAGTGTTTGGATTTGTTTAAAAAATCTCTATGGACTTCCAGGATTCATGAGGGTCATTTTTTTCTGTGATTCCCTCAGGTTATTTTAGGCTGTGTGGGTTCAAATTCAGAAGTGACTCCTCTTGGACCTAAATCATACCTTACTGACTCCTTTTGGACAAAAATCACATCTGAACTAATTGGACCAATATTATCATTTAGTCAACATGGGTGCAAATCCAGCACTTCATCCTATCCCAATCTAATGCGGAGTTGTGTCTAGGGTTGCTATACCATCCAGATGGTTGGCATTTACCCAGAATATAGATATGACTTTTAGTGACTGTCTGCAGCATTACCTGCTCCACCATTCATTCATTCATTCATTCATTCATTTTTGAAGAAGAGAATCTTTATCCTTTGTATGAGTCAAGATATGAAACAAAATGTAGAGACACTGTTCTGATCAAACTTTGAGAAATAGGCAATGGTTTATTGGAAAACCTGGTTAGATTCACCCTTCTGCTCCCATGCAACCCAGAAGAACATGTGATTTGCAGAAGCATGTACACATACACACACGCGCGTGCGCGCGCACACATACACACACAGAGGAAGGAAGACAAGAGGGGAAAGGTGGAGGATGTATATGCCCAAGGTGGAACTAACAAAAGTGAGAACTGACACTAGGCAACACAAGAATTGGAAGTAATTGAATGACATCCAGCTCAGACAGTTCCTTCACTCTGTTGGTGTCTGAGAGACACCAGACCAGAAGTTCTGCTGTTGTTGCTTATTGTTTAATTTGACTGGGCAGGTCTGCCAGATGCATACTCTGTTGGCATGGGAAAAGACCACAGTTGAGGGCAGCCTAGTAACCACTGCTTTTGCTACTGAACTGGATTCTGTTGCTGCTGAACTGGATTATGCTTTGGTGCCATCAGCTCCAGCCTGTCCAGGTACTTCTTAAAGAGAGTTGTGTTCTTCTGACTTCTTATATCATATTGGGAAGGCAATAGTTAGAAAGACATTGTAGCCCTGGTGCAGCAATGGTGACAGCTGCACAGCATAGAAATTTTTTTGAGTGACTGGTATGTGTGCTGGTTCATCCTTTTATGCATGTATGTCATTGAGTTGGGTCTGTGTATATTCAGATTTAGTCTGGTATCCTTTTGGTGAGTTATGATGGTGAGCGCATGCCATCTGAACTCATTTTTTGGACATTGCAGTGGTCAACATTCCTTCATGATGATGCAACAACCAAAATCCTCCCTCTAATCATCTTTTCTCAGTGGCAGCCTCCTGAAACTAGTCATTTCCTGATTGATAGAGACTTGTAAGGAGACAGACAACAGGCAAGCATCCAGTTTTTTTCTTATAGCTGGATGCAAAGCAATGATAACAGCAGCAGGGGCCTCTGGGGACCCCTGGAGGTAGATGACTTTTGCTTTGTATCCAGCTATAAGAGAACAGCTGGATACTTGACTGATGCCACCCCTGCTCCTCCCGACTCTCCTCAGACCAGGAAATGGCTAAGTAGGTAGATTTGGGGGTGGGGGACGGAGTTGGACAGCAAACTGTTATAGATAACTGTGTCTCTTGATGCAGAATCTTGGCTGAAGGATGCTGGGGATCTTCTTCCCAATACAGCAGGCTCTTCTTCCCAATACATTTTTGTGGGTTCAGAGCTTGCAGATTTGATTATTCGCATTTTATTTTATTTATTTTATTTATTAATTAACAAATTCTGACCTTATTTGCCCTGCCATAGAAAAATATGTTCTCTAGGAATCTCTAGATCCTTCAGCACAATTCTATGGTACATTTCTGCTGGAAGCTGACCATAAAGTCATGCGGGAGGACCTAGAGATTCCTACAGAGAACACTTCTCTAGGCATTGCTAGGTCCTCCAGTGTGATTGTATGGGCCACTTTTGTTGGAAGCTGATCATAGAATCATACTGGAGGACCTAGAGATTCCTAGATAAATATTCTCAGGTTAAAAAAAACGTGTTTGTCATTTTGGTTTTTATTTGCATTTTCTCACTTTTGCAGGGGTCTTGCACCCCTAACCTCTGCAAAAGTGAAGGTCTCATAAACCACCGCATAAAATAAGTTGCAGCACTTTAAAGTAGAGGGCAAATACAGCTGTTTAAGAGAGGGTTTGGCTGCCGTATGGCTGGCACCACAGTTTTGCCAGTATAGAGCTCAAAATTTGTTGGAGAGATAAAGTTTGGGTTGGAGAGAGAGGGGGGAGGGGATGAACCTCTTTTTTGTTATCTTTCTGACTCTGACCTTACTTGCTAGGTTGTTTGTTATCAATGGCTAAATGCCATTATTTTGTTGTTTGTTTGTATTTGGAAACTTTATATTAAAAATAAGGCAGGAGCCACAAGGGTCATCTAGTCCTATACACTACCAATGCAGGAATCTATCACTAAATTATTCCTAAGAGATGGGCCCCAAACCTCTATTTATAAACCTCCAACAAATGAGAATCTACTACTTTTTGAGTAAAACTACTCCATCATTGAACAACGGTTATTGCCAAGAAGTTTTTCCTGTGATTCTCTTCATCTCATGATTCAATTCAACTTTCACCTGTAAACAAAGCTTTTTCAGATGTACTGACTGACCCACAGTCACTTGGTAACTTCCATGAACAAAACAAGGATTTGAACTTGGGTCTCCCTGTTTGACCATGCTCTCAAACCACTATACTACACTGGCAGTTTCATCTTGGAGCTTACTAAATCAAAGATATCAAAGCTGAAGCATAGTGGTAGAAAAAGTATTCAATATTTAATGTGATTAATTTACATATTGCGAATGCAAATTTTTACAGTATGTAAACTAGGCAGTTATTTGAGGAACTGGGAACTGAAGACCCTAGCTGTGATGAATTTAAGCATAAAATAGAATAACAAAGTGAAAGACATTATGATCAGTTGTGTTTTTATTAATAAATTCTAGTTTTAATGATGCATTTCCAATCCCTCCAAAATTTGTAATGAGACAAGTGAAGGATGCAGTAGAAAAGAGAGTAGATGAGTACAACTAATCAAATATTACAGGAACTATGATCTTTTTGTGTCATGGGCCTGCAAACCTCATACAGAATGACAGAAAAAATCTTTGAAGTGAAATTATAAATCTGATTAAGCTGCTAATAATCTTAAAACCATTAATTAACTGTGCCGTTTTTGGAAATACGCTGAGATTTTTCTGTCTAACATCTCCAGGGTTGCTAGTTCACAGTTCGGTGAACCAGAAATTGCTGAATACTGATTGACTGAACATTTTCAAAGTCATTCACAAAGTGTGATTTAAAATTGAATATTATATTTACATATGGATTTTTATTAGAGATGTATTTACTCAGATTAATAAATAAATATTGAAAGCATGAACTCAGTTATGATAATGTGGTTGGTTCAAAGTCAAAACCAAATTACTTGAGCTAAAATCTTACAGTTTTTTTCTGTCAAGATAATTTTTCCTGCTTTCAGTGTTTTTTGATTGGATTTACTGATGTGTATAGCTTTGCTTCTGGCTAGAAAGATGTCCCTAGTACGAGTTACAGTTTTTGCTGCTGTTTGAAATAGACAGTATGGAAAAGAAAAGGGCATTGTTAAGCTTGTCCATCAGATTCACAGGCAGAGATCCAGCTGGGTTGTTCCTAATATCATGGAATTCCTTCCATCCACAGAACCAGAAGTGGGGTGATTTTCCCCTCTTCAGCATTTAAAACCTGCTCTGGAGGGGTAAGACCAGAGCATATTTTGGCTCAGTGCAAAAGACAGTGGGGCAGGAGTAAGGCTGGGAAGAAAATCCCATTATGTTTGTGGTTGGCTACTAGCATGATATTCAGATTGAGCCTTTCCTACAAAATATGTAACCTTATTTTTGTGTCTAATTAAAGGCATATAATCTCTACTCATCTTGTTCCATTATCTGCTCCATCATCAGCTGCTATTGTTTAATATTTATTGAAGTGCCATACACATTTTCTGCAGAAACCTTAAAACTTGTTTGATCATGTCACAGCAAGGAAAGGGAGTTTTGTAATGAATACCAGTAAGGAGAAAGTGCGTAGGAAATTGCTGGGGTACAGTGAAGGAAAAGGTAAGCTGAGGTGTGGGCGGTTGTGGAAAGCTTTGTTTAAAGCTAGAGTTGCCAGGTCAGGTCCTGATATTTCAGGGACAAAATCTGAAACCCATGAATGACCATTGATGCCACAGAATAATAGCCATCGTAATCATAACAATGCTACTAAAAGTCACCATGCATTTTGCACTGGAGGAGATTATGACTATAAAGTGATTGTGATAATAGTGATAATGGTAATAATGAAAATGATAATGTTCCAACTGGCCAATAAAAAACGACAGGGGAGTCCTATCTATATATGTCTATCCATAAGAAAATGTCATGAAATTTAATAGGAGGTACAGGGCAAGTTTAAAATACTGAAAATCCAACAGGTCATAGGCCATTTCTGCACAGGTTAAATAAAACAGTGCAGTGCGTCCTCCACAGAGGACGTCTGCACCTTGGAGCAGACTGGGTCCGGACTACTTAGTGTAGATCCACACCTCAGTCCACTCTGGAGTGACCCCAAGTGGTCCTCCAGCGTGTTTTTGAAAAACCTGATTTTTCAGGTTTTTCAAAAAGCTGGCGCGTGCCATTGCATGCCTGCTCTCCCATGCAGATTCACAGGCCTGCACCAATGCGAGCCTGAGATCTGCGGAGGGCGGGCTTTAGGCTGGCGAGCTTCAGCGGTTGGTCGAGACCCACGACCAACTGGAATGTGCCATTTTGGATGCCAGAGCAGTGTGGAGTGATGGCCATGCACTGCTCCGGAGCAGCCTGGACCGAACCGGGGAGCCAGAAGATCTGGTAAGTAGTGGCATGGGGTGATACCTTTGCCCCGTGCGGAAATGGCCATAGTCTACTCTAATATGTTGGAGGCATTGTTTTCTTTGTGACAGGGGAAGGAGCGGGGGACAGAGAATGTTGGAGAGGAAGGAAAGAGAAGGAGGAGGATGAATGTAGCTAGAAGTGAGGGCAGAAGCCAAAAGCAGAGTGAAAAAAAGAGGGATAGGAAAGGAGAGAGAAGAGAAATGTACTGAGGAGACTTGGAGATAGAAGATGAGTGAATGGGATTAGAAAAAGGAAGGAGACGAAAAGTACAAATAGATGTGAAGAGGGATGTAAAAGAGGGGTGTAAAAGAGAGAATGGAAAAAGAGACCATTTGTGGTTATGGGAGAGGAGAAGAAAGAGGATGGGGAGGAGCAAATGTTTAGCCAGTACCTGGAGAAAGGACAAACAAGGGGGGAGGGAATGAGAGAGAAAGAGAGATAATAAATCTATTAAATAAAGGAGGATATGAGTGTAGATAGGACTTGCAAGGAGAGGGGGAAGAAGAAAAGGAAGGATGACAGATACAGAAAGGATAGGAGCAGGAAATTACCCAGGTGTCATTGGGAGGAAGGGAAAGAACATGAGAGGCAGTATGACAGAAGTGAAATCAAGTTTAAGAGACAGTAAAGGAATCATTTGCTAAAGCCAAGCTGAAGAAGAAAAGCGTTTGTGCCATACCTTTTAAAACTGTACGACTCATATGTGCCCCAGACTGAAAAAGGAATTTATACTAAAAGATGGGAACAGGTGGAATAAGCCACAGAAGACCAGTCCTGTAGCACAAAAATTTGATTTCTGGGACATCTCAGGACATTGATGACTCCTTCCAGTAGACAGTGTAGCAATCACAGAGCCCTTTATACTACAACAGGCCATTTCCACATTACACTGTTATAGTGCCATTATTCCACTTCCAACATCCTGTGGAATCCTGGGGTTTGTAGTTTACTGAGGCCAAAGAGCTCCCTGGCTGAGAATTCTAAATGCCTCTCCCTAAACTGCAAACCCCAGGATTCCATAGGATGTTGAAAATGGAATAAGGGCACTATAACAGTCTAGTGCGGGAATGGCTCAGGTAGAGATTCCCTGGAGACTCTAGAACAGCCACTCCATAGCTCCAAGCTGTCTTTTTCTTTCCCCTCTGCTGTTCCTCCTGCTTGTGTTAGAAATCATTCCCTTCAGTTGTGAGAAGAAGATCCAGGGCCTGAATCCTGAGAATTCTATGCAAAGGTCTTCTTTTAAAATCCCACTGAAAAGAATATGGAGGAAGAAGCTATCCCCATGGTAAAAAAAGAAAAAGAAAAAGAATAGATGAAAAGAAATAAAAGTGAAATTAGCTTTAAAAAGGAGGAAATACTAAATGTAAATATCTTTGCTTCAACAGCTTGTATGCAGTTTTGTGAATGAATACGTTGGAGGGAAATATCACATGGTAATTAATTATTATGACTATTTGGCATATGGCTTCACTTTCTTTTTTGGGGTAATAAGGGCCTTTATTTATTTATTTATTTATTTAAATTTTTCTTTATTACATACTTAACAGATGACACAAATTTGATGATCTTACATATGATTGAATAAATGAAATAAAATAAAAAATAAGTTGATTGAATAAGTTATTCAAAACAGTGACAAGAAACATACAGCCTTTCAGCTGTAACTCTCATTTTTTACCATTGGCTGTAATAGCTATAGGGGTGATGTGAGCTACAGTCCAATAATGTGTGAAGGACCACACATTTCCCATCCCTGCTCAAATGGAAGGTGGCTTTCGAATGCATCTGCACAAGGCTGGCTAATTTGGTAGAGAAACTTATAGGCTTCAGTCTGTAATGCCCATTTGACACATCTGATCCCTGTTGTCAGACTTATGCCTAAGTCAACTTGCATAGGTCTACACTACGTTTTGGCTAATGTATATACATAATTTGAAAGCTGTCAAGATGCACACAGATTTACAGCTAAGTGGTGTTTGTTTATTATATGCTTAATCTACCAAATAACAAAGGCTCTCTGCGTAATATGCAACCAGAAGCATAAAATACAATGGAATAGAGTGGAATACAATAAAAAATAGTGCATAGAGAAGGTTTTTAAAAAGCAGTCTAAGAATCTGAATTTCAAAAGTCTAAAGTATCTGGGAGAAAAGAAAGGTCTTTGCTAGGTGCTGAGAGTGCTAGGCAAAATTCCTTGGGGAGGACATACTATTAACTTGGCATGCAAATACATGGAATGTTTGAAATTCATGTGTAATATTTGTAATTCAAAAGATGGTTGACTTCACTGTAGATTGGTAGACAGGTAAAACAGAATGGATAAATTACAATATACTGGTAGATGCATTGTCGTTTTTTGTTTTTGTTTTTTAATGGACAGGGCATGCTTAAAAAAGCCTTCACTTGTCAATATCTGCCTACTATGACCTGATCAAATGTTTGTTCATCAAAAAGTGGTAGCAAGCTGTCAAACATAACTTCATTCATTTTTGTTAGCTACCCCATATTGCTTATTAAATAAGAATATAAATAATATATTAAAATTACAACAACAAGTTTGATGTTGTGGACTGCTCTCCATGAATCTTATGTCAAATTAAACTTGGTTGTCTTTAACGCACCTCAAGTCTCAGTTGGTTTCACTGCAGCAGACAGACATGGCTGCCTCACAAGAAATGTCAACAATGCTATTGAACTTGGCAGACACCTTTTGTTCTTCCTAGAGGCCATCAGTGATCAGAAACAGACCAGCCAAGTTCTTTAAGCATTGACAAGATCTGTTTCTGAAGCCCAGTCCCCACATACAGCTGCTGTGAACCCTCATCAGTATCCAGGAAGTTCTTAAAGCAAGGGTGGGAATTGTGTAGCTTTCAAGATGCTGTTGAACTGCAGTTCCCAGGACCACTAGCTTCTGGAGCCAATGGTGAAGAATATTGAGAGATGTAGTTCAACAGTATTTGAAGGCTGAACAATTGCCACCCACTACAGTAGTCTAACCAGCTGCACAAATCAATTGGAACTACTGTATAAGTTTATGTGGTGATGGTGGTTGTGGTAGCAGATGTGGAGGAGGTAGAAAGGCAGCTTCCAGTCATTTTATTTCCTGAAGCAGAGCAGAAACATGAGCCACTCCTCAGCTCAAGACACATAGGACCATTGGATCAATTATGTTAGTTTGGCACCTTGTCCAGAAAACCCCACAAATCCCCCTCCCCATTCTTGGTAGTACCAATGTAACATCATCAGTAAAAACCTGATACCCTTTCATCATGATACATTATACTTGATGCCTGAGGCAGTTTCACGCTGACTCTCTGTAGAACCAGCTCTGAGAAGAAGACCCTGTTCTCTTTCATGTTACCCAAGTATAGCACTTTGGCCTCACTTTAACTGCAATTGCCTCATCCTATAGGATTCTGGGGTTTGTAGTTTGAGGCATTTAGAATTCTCTGCCAGATTGTTCTAGTTCCTTCTAGAACTACAAATTTCAGGGTTCCTTAGGATACAGCCATTGCAGATATAATGTGGTGTCAAAGTTCTATCATTTTCTATTATATGAAAGAGCCAACAGTCTTCCTTCCCACGTGGGGAAATGAAAGAGATCTGTAATTTTTTTAAATGGTATATCTGCTACAAAAACCGTCATATACATACAAAAGGGAGAGGAGACACATCTATTGTTCAGAAGTGGTGGATGCATGGCATCTATAGCAGAGAGAACAGCAATTATTTTGGTTCCTCAAAAGGGAAGAAAAACACAGAGTTCTTTTAATCCATTATGGAACACTGACTTCAACATCATTGCTAATTCCCAAATCATTCTGATGTATTCATAGAAGATTTGAATGAAGAAGGAGGGGTGAAGCTTTAGCAAATTAACTGACAAAAATCTATTATATGAAGACAGGAAGCTGCTGTACAGACTATTTATCAAATGTTTACCCACAAATCAGAGAAGAGCAAGCTTTGTCTGCAAGTGTGATTTGTGTGATAATAATCATTGGCTGTTACAGAAATTGAAAGATGAGAGGCCTTGGAGCTGGATCCTGGATGTGAAGAATACAGAAAGGGCCAGAATGATCCAGATTGCTTTTATGATGCTAACCTGTTTCACCAGGAACATCTCCCCCACATGATTTTATTGTGATAACTCTTTGTCCCTGGCAAATTAAAAAAAATCTGTTCACCTGGTGCCCACTATCGACTATATATGCAAGTAGACGTGACCTCAGGGTTTCCTCTTCTTCAGCAGTAATTGCTAGAGGCAGGCATTCAGGATTGTATACCTGTTTGCACTAAAAGGTAATGACTAAGAGATGAGATCTCTAAAATTTCATAGAAAATAACTATGAATCACTCTCCATATTATGCCATGCCATTATGTCATTCAGGAATACAAGAGATGCAGACAAAACTTGGTATACAGAGACATATGCAATATGATCTTTACTCATGTTACAGTGGAATGGAATATGAAGTTATTTTATTATGTTCCCAATGTTTAGCCCATATGTAGTGTTCTGGGTACTGCAGTTGAAGAAGAACATTAACAAGCTGGAATATATGCAAAAGTGGGTGATCATGATGGCAAGAGATCTGGTAGCTTGGCCCTATAAAGTTTGAGTGAGGCAAGTGGGTAAATTTAGCCTAGAGAAGATAAAACTGACAGGTGACATGAAAGCCATCTTTACATGTCTGACGGGCTGTCATACAGAAACATGCACAAACTTATTTTCTTGTATTCCAGACTGTAGAATCCAAACCAATGGATTAAAATGATAACAAAGGAGGTATCAACCAAATATTAGCAAGAGTTTCCCAAGAAAAGATGGAAGGAATATTTGAAAATGTTCCAAAAAATGGTCGAAACACTTTTTTTTTCTTTTTTTTTTTTGAGTTTTGACAAATTCTGCCAAAAAGAATATCAGGCTAATTAGAATGTTCACAGTATGGGACTTATTCTGCACAAAATTCACACATGACGAGTTTGGCACAGAAAACAATATTTATGTGCAGAAATATTTTCTGCAGAGAGAAATCTGTTTCCTCCACAGAAAATGCTTACCTGTGGATTTATTCTGCACAAAATTCACACATGGATGATTTCCACAGAAAACAGCATTTCCTGCTCAGGAGACAGAATTTTCTGTGCAGGAAATAATATTTCTATACAGGAATGTTATTTTCTGTACAGAACATACTGATTCTTACACAAGAAATGCTGTTTTCTGTGCAAAACAACCATGTATAAATTCCAAAGAATAGTCTTTCTTGCAACTAATAGAAAATTGCTGAAATTGCTCACTGCTTCCTTTAACAAGGAACTTAGTGGAGAATTGCATCCCTATTCCTGACAGTAAGAGCTATTTGATAGTGGAACAAACTGTCCCCAAAGTACAAATGTCTCCTTCATTGTTTTTTTTTTTTTCAAATGAGAGTCTGAATAGCTATCTATCAAGACATGCTTTAGGTTTGCTACACTGGAACAGGATTGGACTAGAAGTTTCTTGGGATCTCTTCCAACTCTACAGTTCTGTGATATCATAAAGGAAGGATCAAACAAACTAGTACCAGAAACAAATAGAAAAGCATAGCACATATTTAGGGGTGGAATTAGAATACTGCCAGAGGCAAAATGTTGAAGCTCCTTAATATTACTCAGTGAAAGATACAGTGTCCTGCTTCTCCTGGTAGGAATGTACTCTGAAGAACATCAAAGTTTGGTGAAACCATTACATCAGATCCTAAGTGGCTGGTCTTCTGGACTATCGATGAATCTGAACAGATCTTTTGAAATTTATTTCCTGGTGGTAGGTATTCAGATTTTACTTGATTTTGTGCACATATGCTTTTTTATATCCTGCAATATATTACAATTCTCACTGGAGTAAAAAAAAGTCACAATTCTCATAGTAGAAGTTAGCTGTTGCTGTTTTGTCTTAATGTATCAGGGTTAAAGTACTCAGATGAATGTGCATGAGAAAAGGGAAAGGATACTGTGTGATCATTTATTTTGAAAGCATGAAGATAATAGTTTACCACACCTACTTCCACAAGCAATGAGGAGTTCCAGGGAAGTGCATCCTTGATCTTAGGTTTGTTTTGGAAGTACTGCAGACTTGAACCCATTTGATGCTAGTGGAGCATAAAGCTCAGTCAATGTACTTATATTGGAGGCCTAAGAAGATGATAGTTGCAAGTCATGAGAGGGCAGAGGGAAATTTTCCAAGTGTGCTTCTTTGTCAGTCAGCAGCTGATTGGATTGGTAGTTGCACTTACTCCTTTTGTACTGTTCAGCTTTCTTTGTGCAGCCTGGAAAAGGGAGTTACATAAGGAGGCTACTGGATACCTTCTTGGGTAATGTTTAAAGCCCTTGGTTACAGCAGCATGACTCATTAAGGGGATTCTGGATGGACACTGAAATGCCAGAAACTTTACCTCTGAGTAAAAGGGGCTTGAATCATGTATTTTTGTATAATTTGCTTTGTTTATAAATATGCAGGAAGAAGACAAATAATGGCCAATGAGATGTGCTTCCTGAAGGGGAAAGCAAACTCATAAAACATTTTGATCTTCAACCAACTGTCTCATCTCTGTTTGTGTTTCTCTTTCTCCAGCGAAATCTATTCCTAGCAGTATTCTATTGCTCCTTCTTCACCAAGGGAGGGGTGTGCTCAGCCTCTCTGGTACTTATTTCTTTCAAACACACAGTTATTGCCATTAGCTCACATTCAGAAATAATCAACTACTATTCAAGCTGTTAACAAGCAAGTTCCACAGCCTGCTTATGGACGTGTGTATGTGTGTGTGTGTGTGCCTATGCACACGTGGTCAGCCAGCCTTAAAAATAATTTTACATTTATAAAATATATATATGAATTGATTTTCTGCCCAAGTAGATAAGAAATATAAAAACCAATCATCTCCTATAAAACAAATAGAGAACAAGTATACCAGAGGACCGAGAGGACACCATTTTTACAACTATTGAAAGCAAAATGAAACAAAATGACTTTAATGATCTAAAATTAAGGACTGAGGGCTACAAGCTTTCCTCTTTAGAAGAGAATTCCACAATGGGAGCACTGCATGGAAAAGATATGAACATTCTCTGACATCATATTACCTTACCAAATAGAGATGCTTATTTTTATATATGATTAAATCTTCACAGAGAGTTTCTGCATAGTAGCCTCTCTCTTGATGGCTTTTGAAGAAGACTTAAAACTTTAGCAGGTTTATACAAGAAGTAAGCTTTCTCATATCTTGGGCTCAAACCAGTTTGGGCTTTATAGGTAAGTGGCAGAACTGTGAATGGGTCCAGGAAGCAAATAAAAAGTCAATGTTATTAATGTAAGACAAATCCAAACACACATAAGAAAGCAATCTGTATGCTGCTTTTTGTATAACATGCAGTTCCCAAGAACTTTTCAAGGGTAACTCCATATATCTGTGGCTGAAATCAAATAAAGGCATGGTTCACTGTGAACAGTTCTGCCTTTTTCAGGAAGAGGCATACTCTACCTGAGTCTAGGCGACACATAACAGGCATTAGTAGTAATTAGTGGCCTTCTGGGACTAATGCTAGATCTGGAATCACCCAAAAATTGGGAAACTGATCCATCACAAGGTTGTGAAACCCCCTTCACAGAAAACTATACTGCCAGTCTTCAAGTGGCTTATATAATGAACAGCAGAACCTATGTCAAGAATGAAATGAGACTGAACTTGTTAGACCAGTTCTAATCCATCACTGTGTCCAGGCAGTTTAGAAATTCCCCAGCCTCCTTGGTATCTGTGAAAACAAGACACACAAATCCTAGACTCCAGACTACCTCACCTAATAGCTCCACATAGATACTGAAAAGCCCAGAGGATATAATAGAATGCTCAAGCACTATGTAGACCCAATGTGCAAGACCCAGTTTATATTTCCCTAGCACAATCTTCTTGCAATATTCAGCCACAGAGAACTGGAATCTTGAAAACAATAACTAGATTCCTACTGGTTAATCTCAGCTACAAATTTACTCAATTGTAGAATGGTGAGTCAATGGTAGTAGGTAAATGTGGTGAATGGAGGGAGGTAAATCCCATTGTTTAAACTGCTGTACTTTGGTTGGGACTAGCAATTAGGCCTATATCCCTAAATTCCTTATTAGCTAATCACCCTCAATGGATTCCAAGGTTGAAAGTTCTGAAGGAGAGACTACTCCCTCTTTCCACTGATTAGGCTTGACCCCCGGTAGCCCCAAGGAGCCTCCAGATGTGATGGAAATGTCCTCCATGTCACCTAGAACTTATTCTGAGCCATTTTGGAGCAAAAAACAACAACAACAAAATCTTGAATTTTTTTGGTGCCTGGAGGTCCTGGGGCCTTGGGACTGCATGTAGACTAAAGGTGACACTTTGCCCAACCTGCTATAGGTCATCAACAAAGGGAACCAAGGCTATTTTAGTCCTAAACCTATGTTTGAAACCCAGATTAAAAAGAAGCTATATAACCAGTTTAGGAAGGAAGAAATATTTCAGCAGTATTGTAAGCAATATTGCAATTTGCAAAACTATGCAAACCTTAAATTCAGTCCTCCGCATTCCTCTGACCCTCTTTCTTCTACCATCACACCTGCACATGTTTCTAATTATATTTAGTTCTTCTTTTGCAATTCTAAAAACTAGAAACTGAAAAAAAAAAAACTCAACCACAGATTAAGCATGTAGCACTCCAGAAATTAAGGAGGAGAAGGATGGTAATGATGATGATGATGATGATGATGATGATGATGATCATGATCATGATCATGATCATGATGATTCAGTCTGAACCCCTTTGTCCATAGACTCCTCATACAGATAAGTGGTCTCAAAAGTTAAGAATATGTGAGTGTTCTCTGGCATTGACACACCTCAGCAAATCGTCCTAAGAGCCATTTTTCATATATGGCCTGTACTGCATGTACAATTTCTGTGACATCACAGCAACAGCATGCTGGAGGATTACAGGGAATTTTTTAAGTGGCTCGCAACCACCCATTATAGATTGGGGTGTTACTGCTGTTCACCGCCAGCAAGACTTTTTGGGGCTGTTGGAGCACGACGGGGAGCTGATGGGGTAGCAGCCCACTGGGAATGGAGCCTTGAACACAGCTGACTAGTTCAACCAATAGCAAACTCAAGCTCAAACACTGGTAGGAAGAAGACAATCTGAGCAGTGGTGGTCAGTGGCTTTGATGTCAATGGTGCAATGAAACCAGCTGGGATTTTACTCCACATTTACAATATCTTGTTATAGATTGGACATTATATTTTGTCCATTTCAGGCCCTGTAGATTAAATATTATCAGTAAAAGTATTAAAGGTAGAAGTGATTGTACAGTCATGAATGAACAGTGCATTTCTGTCTGGGCACACTGCTCATTCACTATAAACAAGAGATATCATTAATACAAATAAAATAAGCTTGTCTTTTACAAAAAAAAAAAAAAAGTGATGGCCCAGTGAGGTGTAGTTCATCAGCATAATGAGGCTTAGGCCATTTCTGCACTATACTGTTTTAGTATTGTTATTCTCCTTTCAGTATCCTGTGGAATTCTGGAGTTTGTAGTTTAGTGAGGCCAAAGAGATCTATGGCTGAGAATTTTAAATGCCTCTCCGTAAACTGCAAACCCCAGGATTCCATGGGATGTTGAAAGTGGAATAATAGCACTATAACAGTGTAGTGCAGAAATGGCAAAAGTCATTCTTGATGCCAGATAGCTGAATCAGGAATTAGTAGCTTCTAATTCTTGGTCCTTTTGAACCACACTGAACTGATTGGCTGATGATCACATCAGGAAATATAACCTATAGTATTAATATTACTTCAAGCCAGTTATTCAACAGCTTTTTCATATAACTATTTTGATTCTGTTCCTAAACTATGCTCTGAAATATTGAATAATGAGTTTTATACAATGGGTATGATAAGAATGCCTAAATAAAAACATACTGATATTGGAACACCTAGATTACATACATGCACGCGCACACGCACACAGGCACACACACTGTAACAGCTAAATAGGAATGTGCTTAGACAATGTAAAGTCTATGCAATATGAAGATCCTCCACTAGGAGTGTGTAAATACATTGTTGTTGTGTGTCTTCAAGTTGTTTCCAACTTATGGTGATCCTAAGGTGAACCAACGACATAGATTTCTTGGCAAGAAGCTGAGAGAGTATGACTTGGCCAATAAAGTGGTTTATTTGCTTTAGTAAATAGCTAGAAAGATTATAAACCCAGCTTTTTATTCTTCCATCATAAATTGTACTGAGATTCCAAAACATAAGAGAGTCTTAAGGTAAATGCTAATGTTAACCTGACTACTGAGCAATATTGCTGTTTAAAAGCTTAGTAAACAAGAAAGAATTCCGACTAGATATAAATTAAGCAAAGAAAAAGGCAGCCTTCATTCTCACAACTGATAGATGGGGTGGGGGAAGCACACTTGTTTCAGTTAGTCCAGGTGCTTGGGATAGCTTTTATCAGGGAATGAATTGCTAATTTCAGTCTCAAAGAAAGCAATGAATAACTTTAGCAGTTCTTCTATTTGTGAGAAATTCTTTCAAAAATGGCAGTTTTCTATTCACTTTTCAGAACTTATTCTGTTCAAATTCACACATGGTTTTCTTGTGCAGAAAACAGCTTTTCCTGCATAGGACTCAGCATCCCATCCCCTCAGAAAATAGTGTTTTTCACACAGAAAATTCTGTTGTTGGGGACTTATTCTGAAAAAACTGTATGAGCATTTTTGCATAGAAAACATCATTTTCTGCACAGCATTTTTGCACACTATTTTCTGTGCAGAAAATGCTGTTTTCTGTAGGGGAAAAAAAGATATGTCCAATTTATTTATTTATTTGAGTCACATCCCCCCTTTTTCTCAAAATCAGAAACAAAGTAGCAGAATAAGTCCCAAATCTATAAAGAGTGCAATTAGTCCAGGATGCATCAGAATTTCCCAACACTTGACAAACTTACTTTTGCCCTTCTTTTAAATATTTTGAATATTTGTTCCATCCTTATGGTTAAACATTATACATAGCACATGAAAAGTCTGGAATAATGTGATTATTTCTGATGCTGCACTTCTCCTTAACACTTGTGGGTATATATCAGCAAAGCTGCTGCATTCTAGAAAATGTACCTGAGCCAGCAATTTCTTATTCTGAAGGGGAAAAAAATGCTTTTTGATGAAACAACAAAGGAGTTGCCTTCACATTTGTATAATGAAATCTTAAAAAACAAAAATGCTGCTTAATTATGCTTTGATTAGAGATGGGCAACCTCCTCCATTTCAGTTAATTCCTAGCTTGGTCTTTCCGAGCTTTCTCAGAAAACCTTCCAACTATGCTTGCTTCTCTAACCACAGTGAATCTTCTTCCTGTCTACAATCCAAGAATGGAGTGGTCAAGAGAACTCTCACAAAACTGAGGTATATAACATAATGAGTTCTAAAGCCAAATCAGAGAGGTGTCGGCGGCAGGGCGGGGCCGGGCAGGCTAGGGGCAGGCTCGAGCCGGGACTCGCCTCAGAAGCCACAACCAGCAGTCCCTCAACGATAAACAAAGGTAGTCCTTGTGGCAGGCAAACGAAGTAACAAAAGAAAAGGGTTACCTCACCCAGGTAACTGGCGGGCAGCTGGCTTGGCAGGGCTTCAGGACAGGAACACGGCAGGCAGTGGACACGGCACGGACGGACAACACACGGAGACCCGACGGTTGTTACTCCATCTGAATTCCGCTTCCTTCTGGCCTTAAGTAGCTCTTTGGGACTGGCGCCGGCCAATCCAGGAGCTGCCGCACAGCTGAGAGCCCTCAGCCGGGCTCACAGCTGGGAGCCATCAGCCAGCTGAGAGCCCTCAGCCTGCAGCCGACGCTCCAGCAGCCGACGGGAGCAGCGGGCAGCCTCCTTGGCTTGCCGCCGCCGCAGGAACGTGGGAGAGAGGCCAACGGTCTCCTCAGGATCGGGCCCGTGGGTGGGCGGTGTCCCAGAGTGGAGTCTGGGCCCCGCCCACCCCGGGAGAATGCCCGATTGGCCTCCCCCGGCGGCAGCGGCCTTGTCGTCGTCCTCAGCGGCGTCCGGGCGGCTCCCCTCTGCGGCAGCGGCTTCGACGGCATCTTCTCCGGCAGCGGCGGCCTCCCAGGTGAGTTCCTCGGCGGCGGCGGACCTGGCGAGGTCCGGGCGGCTTTCCTCAGTGGGGGAGGCCCCCGCGGCCTCCCCCTCGGCGGTGGCAGTTCCGACAGCACTGGGGCGGCCGTCCCTCATGGCGGGCGGGCCTGCGGCCTCCTCTGCAGTGGCGGTGGCCTCGTCGGTGTCCGGGCGGCCGTTCCTGGTTCCGGAAGCCTCCTCCATGACGAGGAGACCGGGAAGTCCTCCGCCTCGGGAGCCGCCTCCGCGGCGGCCTCCGGGGCTCCCGAGGGGCCGGCAAGGCCGGAGCCCCCGACAAGATGGAGCAATGCTACCTGTCATCATTCTGGAGTCTTGTGGATAAAATAAAATGGAATTAACCACAGTCAGGAATGTGGACACTGACAATGATAAAATCACACAAGAAGGGATGAAGGAAAGTGAGCAGAGGAAATCTGATCCTTCCGTTACAAGTGTAAACATTTCAAAAAAATACATTCTCATTACAAGACCTTGGCCATTTCCACCCTCCACTGTTATAGTGCTGTTATTCCACTTTCAATATCCTATGGAATCCTGGGATTTTGAGTTTAGGGAGGGGCATTTAGAATGCTCAGCCAGAGGGCTATTTGGCTTCAGGAAATGGCAAATTTCAGAATTCCACGGGATGTTGAAAGTGGAATAATAGCACTATAACAGTGTAGGGCGGAAATGACCTTTAATTCAAGCCTTTAAAAGTTATATACCTTTTATGATGAGCACTACCTAGGATTATTTGATTTAAAAGTTTCAGTTGTTTCCTTGTATGGAAATAACAGAGTATCATTTATGAAGAAAGTATTCCATTAAAAAAAGAAAGAAAGAACAACTGATATTCTGATATTCCACTCTCTCCACCCTCAGATGAATTTTGTATTGTTTTTGATGACTCAAAGTAGATAGTTTTTCCTGCATGTCCATCAACTTTTGCCATAAATCCTATGCTTCTACTGGAAGCTTAGATTTGTAAATTATTAACTCTGCTATGCTGCTGGATGATACACAATGATATTCTTTTTCAGAAGAAAGAATCAAAACAGTGCCCACAGTTTTTTGATGAAATCACTTCTACTTCTATGACACTGTAATATGTGACAAAAACATTCTTTGTGAATTATATAGCCATAAATCTAGCACATTGTATTTAGTGTCTATGTATTTATAGGCTTCTATTGTGCATATGATGTTCTATATAGACAGCTCTGTAGTCTGTTCTCTAGTGATACTTGACCAAAATGAGAAGCAATTCAAGACTCAACAATGAAAGTGCTCAATCATTTTGAAATGCCTTTCATCCCAGAACTGAAGAATAGTTTGGATACCTTCAAGAGTGACCTCTGCAGCATTTCATCCCGTTTTATCATTTTCTAGAGATTGTATAGCAGTAGACTCCTGAAACTTCTTCCTAGTTCTTAGTGTATGAGTAATCTTACTTACTTGTGAGAAAAACACATCTTACTTTGTCACGGCAGGTGGGATGTGAGCAGCTCTTTCATTTTAAGCTTGTTGTTGTTAACACTAAACTGTTTAGTGAGAAACATTAAGGCTGAAATGCTTATGTACTCTGAGATAGTTTCTTGGATATCACGGCAAAGGCTGGATTTTGTTCTCTTAAGCTGGGAGGGAGTTATAACTTGGTGGAGAAGAGTGAGCTCCAAACTTGAGCATGAGATCTGATCTTGGATTTCTGTCACATATTTCACTGGGAAGATCTGAGTCCTTCATCCCACCAGCATCTGAATGCTAGAATGTGGGGGGGGGGTTGGCCAGAGATTGGAAAGCTAGATCTTAAAAGAAATAGATATTGTTGCTTGCTATGATTTTTCAAATGAATACATTGATATTATTAATTACATTATTAAAAACCTTTAAGTTATTTGCTGCATTACTCATTTTTATTATTTGTTGGTTCCCTTTAAAAAAAACCCTAAAACAGTAAGAAAATGGACTAAAATTGAGAGTGGGGAGAGGCATCTCAAAATAACCTCAAAGCATTTTTGCCTCTATAAAGTTATAAGGTTACAAGTAAAATGAATGAATAAATAGTATTCATCATATTTGAAAAAATGTTAACAATTATTCTGTTAGTTTCAAAAGAAATGTGGCTATACCCTGATTTCCCAAAAAGTAGTATATTATATTAACATCATCATTAGTAACTTGTTACTTCCAAGCTTTGGGTTGACTGGGAGAAATGTTAGATCTGCAGGATTTAGACTCTTCTAGCCCTGAAAAAACATACCAACTGGGATATAAACAATGGGAGGAAAATGGATTTTGGAAATAACGGGGGGAAAGAGAAGACAGTATTAGTTGAGTGGTAAATCTGGTATGAGTTTTACACTGAACTTTAAAGGAGCTAATCAAGATACTGAACCTGTTTGAGACATGGGGTTCAGTAGTTTGGATAGCTTAGGTAAAATTTGGATTAAAACCTAGAGCAGATTCATTGTCTTGATGACATGGAAGCCACCAGCTATCACAACTCCTTCTCTTTTATACTGCCAAAATGTTAGAGGTTACTAAGGTAGCAGCCTTAGTATGCCTTTACCCAGTGTAGTTGCTACTTTGCATGTCTCTCTAACCATTTAGGCATAGTATGTATTCATGTTATTTCCAGTTCTCTGATCTTAGCCACATACTGTGTTCCTGCATCATCCAGTCTCAGATATCCTTTTTTCAGTCCTTTGCTTTATAATCTGCATTTCCCCCTTCTTGAAAAGCCCATGTCACAAAGCTTATCTCTGCAAGATTTAGGTTTTTTTTGTTTTTTTGTTTTTAGTAAAAGTACTGTATATGCTTTCATAAAGAAGACTAAGGCCATTTCTACATGGCATCACAGTCCTGCGATGGGGATGTGATGGCAGCGGTCTGTGGGTCGTGCTTTCACACGATGTCATCACAGTCCCGCAGCACGCCATCCCCACCTGTAGAGATTGTGGGATATTCACTTAATAGAAAAAAACCTGTAAGCACTTGCAATCGCACAATGCCCCCTTCACCCCTGGCCATGTGGAAGGGGCAGAAGCACAATCACATGCTTCTTTCCCTGGCATAGCACAGGAAAGAGGCTGACTGCTTTGTGGAAGGAAGGAGTGTGTCACTCATGCAGGGAGCTGGAAAGGTACAGAGGGGAGAGTTCTTGTCATGCTTCCTTGCTGTCAAAGGTACTGCCTGGACAACAGATGTCATCAGGAACTGGTAAGGCCTAAGCCTACTTTATTTCTCTGCTAGATCTTGTGAACAGTGGTAGAGGTATGGGACTGGTTGTCACTCCCATTTCCTAACAGTTATAGTCTGAATACTATATTAGTATATTAGTCCCAGCTAGAACAGACCCATTGAAATGATGGGACTTAGCAATGTGTTTACTCACTCCTGAACAATGACTCAATGCATTCCAATGGATCTACATTAGCTAGGGCTAACCTCTAGAATTCAGTTCTATATGCAATCTGAGAAGCTCTGTACTGTATTTCCTGTTCTTACACTGGTGTTCCCCCCCACAAGGGATTTTAAAAAGAACATCACAACTAAATGATGCTTTTGATTCTCAGTGTGTCAATGTTTACATTCTCATAAAATGGGTTAATGAATGTTCAGGCTTGTAACACAGCTCTAATTTTATCTCATATTAAAGGTCTTACCAGATCAGATGACCTTTGCGATGGAAGATCAAAAGAAGGTATAATTAAATCAAAATATTCTCCAGAGCTAAGATGTGAACAAAATAGATAGAGGCTCCTCAAGTGGCAATGGAACAGATACTACTTTATCCCTCATTGCTTTTTGTGGCTATTTTAAAGAAAGATTTCCCATTTTCATGTTCAGTGGTCTGAGAAGGTTTTACAGTATAGAAATCATCATTTGCCCAAGCAAATTTCATTCCCCAATTTCCTTTGGCATTGTACCAATTACCCCATTGAAAAGGCATTCTCATGCCAGCTTGATCAATCTGTTTGTAAGAAGCAGAAATAATGCAAGATTAAGGTATGATCTATGTTGGCTATTAGAATGAAATACCTTACAATGTCTTACTTGACATCACAATTTGTTACACATTTCTGGACATTGATGGATTTCAATAGGTCCAAATCCCATTGCTAAAAGCCAGCATGGTGTAGTGGTTTGCGTATTGGGCTACAAGTCTAGGAGACCAGGGTTCAAACCCATCCTTGGCTATGGAAAGCCACTGACCAACCTTGAAAAGTCACACACTGTCAGCCTCAGAGAAAGGCAATGGCATATCTCCTCTGAATGAACCATGTCAAAGAAAACCTATCATAGGGTGTCCTTAGAGTTGCCATAAGTTAGAAATCACTTGAAGGCACACAACAGCTACAAATCCTATTGCTAGTTCCAACTAAAGTACAGCAACTGAATCAAAATAATTTACCTTTGTGCTGACTCACCATTCAACAGTTAATACAATTCATATTATACTGGGAACTAACTAATGGGACTGTAGCCACAAACCTCAAGCACAATCCAGTCAAGCATTTTATGCTCTGTTGACTGAAGTGTGAGAATCAAGTACATGCCTTAATTTCCATCTGAAATGATTTAGATGTCAAGGTTCTTAAATACAATTTGTCATGCCCTTTAAGATATTTATTTGTGCTACTTGTAAAATATCTGGAAAAATTGTTGAAAAGTATGATGTGGCCTTTACTTTTCTAGCCAGCCGCCGCCGCCGCCGCCTCCTCCTCCTCCTCCTCCTCCTCCTCCTCCTCCTTATTTTGGCCCATCCAATAACTGTTCATTTTGTAAGACTCTATGGTCCAGAATCCACTTGGCCACTTACCAACGCATGACCACCATAATTAAACAGCTACATAGTGAACCCCAGCCTGACACCTCCAATTCCCACTTACCAAAAAGCAGCCACTGCCTGTCACTCAGGAAAGCAACTGACTGACATTCTCACCCCTCCTGTAAAGCGATACAGGAGGGATGAGAATGTCAGTCAGCTGCTTCCTGAGTGACGGGGAATTGACCCCCATTGAGCACAGTGGCTGCTTCTTTTATATAAAGATGAAAGATATAAAAGAGATCCAGTATGGTATAGTGGTTTGAGTGTTGGTACTATGACCCTGGAGACCAGTGTTTGAGTCTCCACTCAGCCATAGAAACCTGCTGGGTGACTGTGGGCTCATTACACACTCTCAGCCCCCCGAAAAAACCCATGGTAGTTTCACTTTAGGGTTGTCATAAGTCAAAAACAACTTGAAGTCAAACAACAACAACAACAACAACAACAACAACAACAGAGATATTAAAAATGAAAATATCAATACTGGACTGATGTCATAAAAATAGAAAAAGAGCCATCTGGATCAAACCAAAGGCCTATCTAATTGAGTATTTTATTCAATTCACTGGCCAACCATTCACCTATAGTAAGCCCACACAAGTAGAAAACAGTAACAACACCTTCCTGCATGTTCTCCTCATCAAATGATATACAGACACGTAACATTGTTACGTGCCTTCAACATGACCTCAGCGGATGGCAACCCTATCATAGGGTTTTCTTGGCGAGACTTATACAAAGAAAGTTATCCCTTACTTTCCTCTAAGAATGAGAAGGTGTGGCCTGTTGAGGGTCAACCAGTAAGGACCTTTCCACACTACATTGTTACAGTGCTATTATTTCACTTTCAACATCCTGTGGAATTTCGAGGTTTGCAGTTTACTGAGGCCAAAGAGCTCTTTGACTAAGAATTCTAAATGCCCCACTCAAAACTACAAACCCCAGGATTCCCAGTATGTTGAAAGTGGAAAATTTGCACTGTAACTGTGAAGTGTGGAAAGGCCCTAGGTTTCCACAGCCGAACAGGGACTTAAACCCTGGCTTTGGAGTTCTAATCTAACACTCAAACCATTACACTACACCATGAAGGGACAAATTCATCATGATTAGTAGCCATTCATACCCCCTTTCTCATTGAAATGTCCAATCATCTTTTAAAGGTGTTCAAATGAGCAGTTATTATTTGTTGCGGCTGCAAATTCTACAGTTTCACTATGTTTTGTGTGAAGAAGTATATTTATGTGTCCTGAATCTTCCAGTCAACTTCAGCTGATGACTCTAGATCCTAGAGTTATGATAGAAAAACAAGAAAACTTTTTCCCATCCATTTTCTCCTCAAAATGCATAATTTTGTATACCTCTATAATGTCTCTCCTTAATGCCCCATTTTCCCCCCCCAAGAATCAAATTGTGCAACATTTCCTCACAGCAGACTTTGGTCCTTGATAATTTCTAGCTTTTCAATATCATTTTTCCATACAGCAAGCAAAACTGGAAACAATATTCGAAGGGAGAGTTATATGTGAGGGAGCATTATATGAGGAAATACAAAATTGTCAGTTTATTTTTATTCTAAATTAAGGCCAACAAGTTTTTTTTAATTAGATCTCTAAGAAGGTTGACATTTTCAATGAACTATTCAGGACAATCTTAAGATCCTCTTTATCACCAACTCAGATTCCATCAGCATATATGCAAATCTGGGATTTACGCACCCCCACCCCAAGCAGGCAAATGTGCATGACTTTATACTCATTTACTCTGAATCTCACTGGTGTTCTGACTTCCATTCCTTCTATCTTTTAGGAACTCTTCACAGTTTATTTTTGTTCTAAGCACTCTAAATAATTTGGTATAAAAAGAATACCCACATTGTTGATGCATGCCTTTAAGTGATTTCCAGCTTATGGTGTCCCTATGTTGAAGCTATCATGGGGATTTTTTGGCAAGATGTGTTCAAAGAGAGCATATCTTTGCCTTCCTTTGAGGCTGAGAAAGTATGACAGAGAAAGTATGACTTGCCCAAGATCGCCCAATGAACTTCCATGGCCAAGCAGAGATTTGAAACCTGGTCTCTAGATTTGTAGCCCAAACCACTATACCACTTAGGCCATTTCCACACTAGACTCAAAGGCCCTTTTCATACGGGAAGGGGAAAAGCCCTGAGACGTCCTGAAACAGAGCTTACCTTAGTCCGTTGCCACATGGAGCAGTGTGTTTTCGCTGCCCCACACTCGTCGGCGCCCCACGGCATCCTGCGGGGCCCAAAATGGCGGTTTACGACTGGCAGAGGCTCTCCACCAACCAGAGAAGCTCGTCAGCCGGAAAGCCCACCCCCAACAGATCTGCAGGCATGTCCTTGCATGCACCTGCAAATCCACACTGGGCGCTAAGACAGGGCTGCACACGGCTGCATGATCGTGCTTTTTAAAAATCACTTAAAAAGTGGTTTTCAAAAAGCACGCGCCGCCGCCATTTCCAGGCACCCTAGTGCGGATTTCGGTATGGAATTACACAAAAGTAATCCACCCCAATCCATTTTACAGTGTAGACGACCTCCGTCAGAGGTCGCGCTACACCGTTTTAATACCCCCGTGTGGAAAGGGCCAAAAGTCCCTTTCAGACTTACGTATTGAAAATTGATTAAAGAATAGAAAACTGAAAGTGGGAATAAAAGTTTGGTTCTTACAATGAAGTTCCTCAGGAATCAGACCAGTAAATTTGTTAAATTGTGGAGTAGCCCTTGAGGCCCCTCCCTAAACTGCAAACTCCAGGATTCTACAGGATGTTGAAAGTGGAATAACAGCACTGTAACAGTCTAGTACAGAAATGGCCAATGTCTTTACACTTTCAAAGAACTGGATAAGATTACTTAAACAGAACTTTCCTTTCCATATTGATTATTTTTCAGCTGGACACATCCTTCTATATGTTTGATGATATTATCTTTACTAACACTGTACAACAATTTACCTGCAACAGAAATCAAGCTGACCAGCCTGTGTTTATTGGCATTTCCTCAAATTCTATCCCTCTGATTTTAAAAAAAGAAAAAAAGAACAGAAAAGAAAAGAGAAAAGAAAAGAAAAGGCTGGAATCATGCTAGTGACATCCAGATGTGTAAGTTGGAGAACATGTGATTATGCCATGGACACTGCTCAAAGAGCTATTCATCTCCCCTCCAGACACCTGTCAGGTCCCATGGAGTGCTATGATGCTTATTTACTGGCCAGGGGAGAGGAGGGTGCTCATTCATCTAGCATCTGGCTGTTATTTTTGCAAATAATTAAAGGAGGAGGAGCTGCAGTTGGTGACATCACAAGTGGATTGAGTAGAATCAGAAGGAGGAAAGGTCACCAGAAGCTGAACTGGTTGGGGAAGGTTTGCTTGTGTGTATTTTCTGTGAGAAGTTTTCCATGTGTCTTCGACAGAGCTGTGCATGAATTTGTGGTGTGGGTACATCTGCACTTTCATTGTGAGTTGTTCGGGGAAGAGAAAAATGTGATCTCAAAACAGTGTTTCTGTGTGGCTTTGTGGATTACTCTATTATTCTTTCTGTTAACACCAACAAAACAGTAGATTGAAGCTCACTCTGGGAGAAAGATGACATATAAATATAATTATTAAATAAAGATAGATAGATGGATAGATAGATGGATGGATGGATGGATAGAGGATGCTCTCTGAAAGTACTCTGCTGTCCATGCTTTGTTGTGAGTAATCTAGTTCTTCTTAATTGAAGTAAATGGGATTTTTGTTGTGTGCTTCTTATTTTTCGCTCCTCAGTGGATATGCAACTGAGTGGTTTGGTGAATGCATAGGAATGAATTCTGTATTCTTTTAGAACTTGCTGCTGGGCTTAGCAGCAGCAGCAGCAGCCCAACTCTACACGCTTAGCCTTACAAGCATGTTCTTTCTATCCATTTTTGCAATAGTCTGCATTGGATTATTGGTTTTCTTATCATTAACATTTTGAGAGTAACTTGAGCAACTGACAATGCAAGGTATCATGCTGTTATTGAACTTGCAGGGCTGAAAATGGATTAACACATGGAGATTTTACATATGCTGTCTGATGTACTTTTTGTATTACTGTATTTTTTAAAATCAATTTCTTAATTTATATTCTATGCCATCATTCTCAGAACAGGTCACACACAAGTACAAAGGGACCCCAACTGTAGGAATGTTCTAGGGGTCCAATTCTATAATCTGGCCCTGATAACATGCATTCATTCAATTCACGGGGATAAATTCATCCATTGTTAGATTTATTTTCTGAAGGAATATTTCTTCCAACCAATGGTGAAACTACCAGATTTGCTTCCTGACTCAACATCAAAATGCATCTCCATTCTCCACAGTACTGAGACTCTCTGAGGAACTCACCGCTGTCTTTCTAAAAAAGCTATTGTGAGCTTCATACTAGGTAAAAATAGGTCTGCGGTTTTGAGAGGGATTTTTACATTTTCCAGTGGAGAACCAAGTTTGAGGGTCTGCTTTTATGGAATTTCTTGTTCCTAATGAAACTTACTTGATAGTCTTCCTCTCATACCATCTGAAGACGTCATGCAAGCAAAATGACTACTAATGCCATTACATCTCCTGTTCCCTCTTAGGCATTTTTTTTTTAATGCCCAATAAGGAAACATTTAGTTTTGAAAGCTTGAACAGAGACTTTTTTTTTCTTTTTTTGATCTTGGTTCTAATTACTATAATAGTTGCTTTGAAATTTATCATGGTCAGCACAGATGCCCCAGTATTTGCCATATTGTTGTCTTTGTATGCCTTTCTGATTTTGTTCTCTCCTTTAAGATCACCATATTGTATTTTAGTCAAATGGGAGTTTGAATGCCTCCAATAATAAAACACCCTTTGCTTCTGTGGCTGAAAAAAGATGAATCTGACCAGAACCTGGACTAGAGATTGTTTGGAATATTACAGAAACTGATCCAAGGTTATAGAAGAAAGAGAAGATATGAGTAAAGTGAATAAGCTCCTTTTCTCTGTGTGTTTGCCAGTGAAAGTAAATTAGCTCATCAATAATCTAATGATGATTAGCTCTGACAACTCTGACATGACTTTTACCATACTCCCCTCCAACACACAGATATCCACACACCATTCTTGAATACGAATGATAAAATCTAGAAAGCTGATCCATAGTCCAGTGAGAGCAGAAATAGATGAGCAACTATCTTGTTGTGCAACAATATGCATGCTGACTTGAAAGTAAGCTTGAATTCAATGTGACTTGGCACATGAGCATAGGATTGCAATGTTCTCTATCTTCTTATCTTACTTCTGTGTGTAGTGCCTGAAGCTTCCCTATGAAATGCACAAAATCCCCATAAGATATACATTTCAAGGGTCATCACAAAAAGATATGTTGTGCACTGATATTTTTCAGGAAAAAGAACTACATAAGTGTGGCTTTGTTTGTTGATGCATTGTTATTGCAGCTAAGTGACAGCTCTGGCAATGCACCCATTCAGCATTTTGACATGGATAATATTTGCATTCAAGTGCAGTGTGCCTGCCTGGAAAAAGCAGCTTAATGAATGCTATTAGAATACAAAAGCAAACTGTTTTGTCAGATTTATAAACTTGCACAGAGTTCCTTGCAAATTGGCGGGTAAGCTGGTGGATAGACCCTTGTTTTTCTGTATAAAATCCATTTTTCATAGATTTCCCACAGTTCACTCACACCAGGCATCCTCAGAAAAAAGTCCAATTACAACATGACTGTACACTAATAGCACTCAGACTTTTTCCTTTCCCTTTAAGGGACATCCCCTATATTTTTGGTGACAGCATGCTCCTATAAGTGACTTTTACATCTAAAGGCGTAATGAAGTGTTATTAATTCACCTACTTCAAAAGAAAAGAAAGGAAAAGATCTGGCTGCCACCAATTGCAAAGCAAGGAAAGACAATAAGGATTCTTTGTTCTCGCTGCAGCCATGAGGCAGAACCAAGTCAACACCATAATTCCTCAAATAACCAACAACATTTTCTGCTCAAAGGCAGAAGAAGGAAAGAAAGAATACATTGAGACAAGTAGGACAGATAAAAGCAAATTCAGGTGAAATGGTGAAGGGGGAATGTAGATGACAAAGAAGCATGAAAGGGTCAGAAAGGGAGAGTTAATATTTGAGAGTCATATCTGTCACATTCATTTTAAAGGGAAGGGACAAAAGAGAGGAAAGAGATAAGACAAAACACAATCATTTTTAAGAATCTGCCTGATAAATCATTTCCAAAGCAAGATGAGAAATGTGGCAGCACTTTGTATCAGCTGATTAGAGATGAAGTTCCCATAACCTGCTGTCACCATGACTGGATGGGATGACAAAAAGTTATGATGATGCAAACCACATGTTAATGTCATATAAGGAAATTATTTATTCTCACCTGTACATCCTCACTCCTGGCACCAGATGGCATTCCATATGTTGATAAATTCTATTTGAAAAGGTGAGGGGGGAGTGAAGTGATGAATAATACCTCCTGGATATGTTCCTCAAAATAAGAATCAGAGTATGCTGACACGTATCCTCTGGCTCTCTTACAAAGACATGCAGGGAAAACCGATAAGAATCAAGGCCTGGTCTTTGCTTTACTTGCAAAGATGTATGGAAAATTGAATTTCTATTTACTCCCACAGCGTTTTGGTGTGAGTCTATAAGAGAGGTCTGGGAATCTGGAGTATGCACACAACAACAACAAACTTTTCCTTACAGAATTTGATTAAAAACTTACCTGCGCAATTCACAGATGGCATGCCAAGGAAAATACATAGTGAAAAGTTAACAAACATCAAGCAGATGGTTCACTATGATGACAAGCCAAAAAAAGTGATGTGTATTGATAAGATACTTTCCTACAGGCTACCAAATATATGACAAGAATACAAAGTACTTCATTTCTGCTGACTTCTGCAGTACATCTTCATGCCAAAGAAGTAAACTAGCCCCATTTTGGATTCTGGGTTATGAAAACTGTGTACAAAAAACTAGGTTGCATTTGTTAGCAGATATAACACAGCCAAGACTTTTTCAACCAAATGTTTCCTCCAAATCTTTTTTTCTCTCTTCATTATATTGTAACTCCATTAGATTTGAACTGTTTCTCTTCTGTCTTCATCCCTACATACCAATTAGAATTAATGTCTGCATTACTATACAGCACAACTATCTACAGATCACAACGGAACTGTGCACCACTACTACCCAGCTTGGGTGGTGAAGAGTTATTAGAATTCACCAGTGGGAGAAAAGTCATTTTATCACGAATTCATCCACACTCTTTGGTCTAGGGTGTTGATGGTGGGGGGGGGCAGAGTGAAAGCATTGCCTCCCAAAGAAGAATTCTTTCTTCCATTAAAACTTTCCTCCAGTCTCCAAATTTCTAGCATTTTTCTAACTTAAAACTTCAGTTGAATGTTTAGAAATACAGTTTAGACATCCACAGAAAAGGAGCAGGCAAAATTGCCAAGAGAATGCATATAGAGTGAATGAATGATTATCAGTGTCTCAATCATTCCCTATTTTTGGCGACTGATTGATTAATTGCACCTTTAAATCACTCAATAATGAACTTCTTTAAACAGAGTACAAAATGGTGCCCATACACAAAGCATAAACAATAACTAGAGACAGCATATCATAAAAGCAACAGCAGATAAAAACACTACAGCATATAAAACCAAAGTAAGACCAGCAGCAACATAGAATTCTATGATCTAAAAGCACTAAAAACACTCAAAGGGCCTGGGAGGTGCCACCCATCTCACTGTGGCTATCACAGTCCCATTTTTCTTTCCCTAGAAACCTTGTCAAGCTTTTAATTCTTTTTTCTTATGTTGAATGATAACATACATCAATACTGTAGTGACCATGCAACTTCAGTTTGTTTTGTCAGTACAATTGCATGGAACAATAAAAAGAGACTTATGCAGCAGAGAATACCTTGCAGCATTAGCATAATTCAGAAAATGAGCTATAGTAAGACCATTTTCAGATATTTAAGAGCATCAGGTAGGGTATTTCAGTTTGAAATTAGTTTGGCAGTAGAGCACAAATCCCAGGAAAAAACCAAAACATGCTCTATAGTCCACCCCAAATCCTTCGATGGATCACACGTCATGGTCATGTTAAAAGCTCAAGTTTTACAGTCAGATTATAAAGAAGTCAGCAGTTAGTGAAGATACATATAGACCTTGGAGGAATGTGCAAGAGGGATGGGCATGTCTTCCACACAATAGAGAGCTGTGAGTCATGGATTTAAAAGCCTCTTTAAACCTGTTATCTTCATCTTCATTGATTGCTCAGAATGACAAATGGCAAACTAAGGTATGTCTTTCACTTAGTTCAACTGAGTTCCTTCTGGTACCTAATCCAACCATATCAAATCATCTACATCAGAAATGGTGGTAGAAAATCCTACTTTTTGGATTGTGTATGAAGTGCCTGTAGATAGTGGTTTTTACATCTTTTTTTTTCAAGCTTTATTGATCTATTGATCTATTGATCATCAGCAAACACTCCAAGAATTATTGAACTTCAAGCATTTTAGACCTGGTTTCAAGTACAATTTTTTTTTAAAAAAAAAATGGAAACATTAACATTCCAGAAGAACTGTTTCCATTCAAGCTACATATTAATGTGATACAACACATTTATGAGGGATCCATTCCAGACAAAAATGCAAAAAATCTGTCCCTCAGATCCTAGAAAAAATATGGCATACCCCTTGTGTTATGGAATCAAAAGCTCCTGAACCACATAGACATATCTTAAAATTGCCTATTACAATCTCTAAAATGGAAGTACTGAAATAGCATATAATATAATTTCCTTCATTTCATAATGCATATTAAGTTTTGAGTTGGTCATTGTATATAATTACTATGGTCTGAATCCTGTTTGTAATTCTGACTAGAGTTAATCCACACAAATAGTAAGCTGATACGTCCATAAAATTTCACTGTTTTAAGTGGATTTGCTCTGTTTAGGCTTACCAACAGGAAATAGGTCCTTGTTCATAGAATATTAGCTGGGGCCCTATTATTGGGTGAGAGTGCAGCAGATAAAGGGATGGCAGTAAGGACATAAATCTTTACTTACCTTGTTCTTGCACATATGAATGAAAAATTCCAGAACCTTTTCTCCTCACTGGGTTGAGGTGAAGAGAATTTCCTCCCCTCATTTCTGAACAAAGCACTTGCATTTTCAAGACTATGGGGTTTTGTGTAAATTCCACCAAACCATTTCTCCACAAAATACGTATGTTGCTACTTTGTTCACTGAACCTTTGTGAAGGGGAAACATTGGAGAGGTTTGCAAGCTTTTGATCAGTAACCTTTCTTTGCTTAAAGTAATCTTTGGTTTGCTTAAATAAGTGGGAAGAAACTATTTTTTTGTACAAAGGGTTCATATGCAAATTATGGAGACCTTGACAGGAAATAAAGGCTTACTATTTTGCTCTCATGTGAGAAGTGGAATACAATGGCTGACACTTTTTTGATCGAGTATTTCAATGTTGTTATTCGGTTTGCCAAATTCTATCCCAGGGTTACAAATTTGATATAACAATTAATCTAGCTCACCAGAGAGGTCCCTCGAATGTGCACGTAGGCAATAAAAAAATGGCCGTATAATCTAAAAGTAAAAAAAATCCAGACCAAGCCAGTATCCCCAGTCACGTAGCAACAGAAAGACCTCATGGTATATTGCCCTGATGGACAAATGGTATTTGACCTTTTAAGGAGTCACTTGAAGGGAGTTAAAAGTGTTGGGCACTGGAAGTAATAAAAACCTTATCAAACCATCTCCAGATGCTCATACACCACAGCCTCAAAGCGGAGGAAGATCCTGTTATTTAGATGATCTTCCGATATCAGAAGAATACCAGGTGTGGAGATGTCTTGTTTTCTACCCTGCCTGTTTGCTTACCCTGGGAAAGGATTTTGCCTTCAAAGTAAATTTTTCCTACAAACAGTCCATGTTTTAAGGCTAGAAGAAGAAAAAAAGGAAATACACAGACACAGAGGAAAGAACTCAGACACACACAGGAGGAGAAAATCCCTACTTCCCTAACAGAGGACTGCAGGAAAAGGTGCAGTATAATTAGCATAATCTCTTACTTTCACTCTTTTAAGTCTATTAGCTCTTGAATTTATGTGGGTGTGTATTAGCTTAAGTAGAAAACTATTGTTAGTCAATAAAGCTATTCCTTGAATCCCTTTGTGTGATTTCTGACAGGCCTGACTCTGTAAAAATTGGGGGTTTTTTAAGATCCTGGAATACCCTGTCCTTTTTGCATAGCTAAAGCATTGCAGAGCTAATTTTTCCCCACAAGAGACAAATTTTGACAGCTTTTGGGAATCCTTTAATGGAGTCCTAAGAAAACAGGGTAACAATGTGATAAAAGAGACACTCTTTCTTGTCAAGGGTGAGAAATCTGGCAAATAATGTTTAAATCTCTAAATGCCTCTGAAGACAGAACAGAGGCATATCTAGGGTGGGGCAATTGAGACACATGCGCTGGGTGCCAATGCCAGGGGGTGCAAAAAAGCTGAACCCCCATCTTCCCTCATGGGCCTGACCTTCCCACCCCCTCCTCACCAGGCTCATTTCGTCCTGGAGACAGAAGTGTCAACCCCAGCAGGAAGCCCTGTTCATTCTGACATAGAGAATGACCTATCCATACCTACCTTCACCCAGCATAGACACCTGCATAGCTCCCAGCAAATTTATGCCAAGCGCCAATTAATCAAGCACCACCTGCTCTGACCTCAGAACCTATAAGAACTGAACCTTCCCCCTCTAACTTTTGTCAGTGATTAACTGACCATTTCTCCCATGCTTCTGTTTGCTTCTCTTGCCTGTTGTTCTTGCCTGTGACTTGTATTTATATTGCCTGCCTCTGATTTATGGACATTGCTGGGACTGTTATTTGCTTCACATTTGTAAAGCTGTTTCTTTGCTAAAGTAAACTGACTAATTACATTGCTTCTTGAACCTCTTGACCTGTGTGTTATCAGCTTCTCCTAGCTGCCAGCCCAGCCCAAGTGTAGACAGGTGGCAGTGGTGGCAGCAGCCCTCCCTCTCAGGTCTGATCTACCACTGCCCCTCTGCCCTTGCTATGGTCTTCCTCTGCCCTGGATGGCAGCAGCAGGAGAAGCAGCACCTAGAGGCAGCAGCAGGAGAAGCAGCACCTTGTCCACGCTTGTCCTAGGGAAAATTGACCATAGATATGCCACTGAGAAACAGCCCTGCATCCCTTAGGCACTATTCTCATGGCATTGCTGAAGCGAAAGGGCCCCTTGAGCATTGCGTAAATGTGAGGAGCAGTCCACACAATGCACTCACATTTGCGCGATGCTCAAGGGCCCTGCGCGCACTTACCAGGGCTCCATGTGCACTTACCTTGTGTGCAAAGCCTTGGGAGCTGGGCTGGTTGCACTACCTGTGCAGTGCAGGCTGGGAAAGGTCCCAGGCTGCACTACTGAAGGAAGAGGCGGGGCGCTCGCACAACCAGGAATCCGCTGTGGAGCCCAACCAGGAGGGATGAGAATGCGTTCCTCCGAAGTCTTTGGGTGTGGTAAAGGATGATGTGGTGGAGAAAGCTTCACCAGCCAATCCTGTTGGCTTTTGTACATGGAATCGTGGGTGCACTCTTGTTCTTCACTCAGTGTACAAAAATTGGCACTGATATTACTGTTATGTTGGAGAAGAAGATATGCATTAGCAGCTAGGGAGGGAGCTGCTTTGCCCTGTTACCTGATATATTCTTACATCCTATATATTCTCCCTTACAAAATAAAGGGCATTTTAAGACCACTTTTTTAAAGCCCTCTGCTGTTTGGTATGCTTATTTCTGCCTGCTAACAACTTACTGTTGAAAGGGCAAGCACTTTGACTGTGTATTAAGAAAAGTACACATCGGATAATCTCATAATGGAGTGAAAGCATTATCCCAGGTTGCTGGGTGCCTCTTTATAATACATTTGCACAGCTTGTACTAGTGTCTAGAATGGATATTTTTATAAACAGAAAGCTTTTGCCAAGATAATTTTGGTCATCTGACTACAGCAGGTGTTGTTGGAAAAGATAAGTACACTTGTGATAATCTGTTAAAACCAAGATGATTTTTGTTTCCTTGAGTACTTTCAAAGCCCTCCTCTGTACATTCAATTAAGTTCTCCCACCTCCAAACAGTACTCTTTTCTGAAACTGAAAGTCTGAGTGATAGCCAACAATTTCACTTTAACGAATTCTAAAGTTGTTCTGATATTTCTTATACGAGAATATTGGGGTCTCTGCAACATAGTGTTTACAGCTGATTTTCGATACAGGCAATAATGTTTAATAAATTTGTTATTGTTAACTGCTATCAAGTCAACTTTGACTTATGGTGACCATATGGATGAGAGATCTCAAGTCACCCTGTGAATAGTCCTACTCACTTCCTGAAAACTCAGGGATATCGCTTTCTTGATTAAGTCTATCCAGCTTTTTCCCCTTTACCCGCTGCCTTCGACCTTGAACAGCATCATTGCCTTTTCTAATTAACCATGTCTCCTTGTGATGTGTCCAAAGTATGATGGCTTCAGTTTAATTATCCTGGCTTTTAGGAAGAGTCAAGGTTTGATTTGGTCCAAGACCCATTCAGAGCTCACTTTTTTGTCTTTTTGGCAGCCCATAGTATCCACACAACTCTCCTCCACACCACATTTCAAAATGTGATTCTTTTTGTATCAAATTTCTCCACAATCCAGCTTTCACATAGAACTGGAAATATGATGCATGGAAAATCCTAACTTTACTATTCAATGATCTACCTTGACACTTCAGGATTTTATTCAGTTCCTTCATAGCTGCTCTTCCAAGTCCTAGTCTTCTTCTGATTTCTTGACTCCTGAGCTAAAGTATGGGAAAACTTGAACTATTTCAATGTCTTCATGTTCTTCTTTAAAGTTATGTAAATCATATGTGTTTGTTATTTTTGTTTTCTTAATATTCAGCTGTAAACCTGCCTTTGCAGTTTTTTTCTTTATTTTCTTCAGTAATCATTCAAATTCTTTACTATTTTCTGCTAGTGGCATGATGTCATCTGCCTATCTGAAATTGTTGAAGTTCCTTCCCTCAGTTGTCATGACCTTTCCTCCAAGCTTAATCCAGCTTTCTGTGTTATACTTTTGGAGTAGAAGTTAAACAAATTGGCTGAGAAAATGCAACTTTGCCTGAGCCCCTTGCCCATTGGAAACCATTCTGTTTCTCCATATTCTGTCCCGATGGTGGCCTCTTCGTGTGAGTACAGGTTAAACATCAGGGCAATCAAATGATCTGGCACACCCAATTCTTTAAGAATGATCTATATTTTTTTCATGATCTACACAATCAAAGGCTCTGTAGGGGATAGACTGATTCTCTCCTTTGGCCCACTCCATTATCCAGCATATATTTGCAATGTGATTCCTAGAGGCCTCACCTTTTTCTGAACCCAGGTGGGATATCTGGCATTTCTCTCTCCATATAAAATCACTGTTGTAGAATTTTGAGCATCACTTTTCTTTTATGGGAAATTAACATAACGGTCTGGTAGTTACTGCAATCTACAGTGTTCCCTTTCTTGAGGACTGAAATGAATATTGAGCATTTTCAGTCTGTGGACCATTGTTTGGTTTTCCATTGGAAGATTTTATTTGTAATTTGAGTGGATTCTATCTCTGTAGCAGCTCTATCAGTATGACATATGTTCCTGATTATTTATTTCTTCCAAGGGCAGCTTCCACTTCACTTTCTAAAATTGTGGATTCATTTTCAAATGGTTCTTCTTTGAATTAATCTGTCATCATTTCATCCTTTCTGCAGTGTTTGGTTATGTTCTGTGTTTTACTTTTACTTTCCTATTGCCTGTGATTATCAACATGTGTGTCATCAGTTTCCTCCTGGACTGCAGCATAGAATCTTTCAATTTCTTCTTCTTCTGCCTCTGTAGCTGGAGTATGAACTTAGATTATGTGGCTATATTGATGGATTTTCTCTGAAGTCTTGTTGATACTGTTCAGTCAGACTTTACATTATATCCTCTGACTGCTTTTGCTATGTTTCTCCTCACTGTTAATGCCACCCCGTTTTTTCTTTCCATGTCCCCATAATAAGTGTTGTGAAGCTTCAAACTTTCTTTTCACTTCTGAGCATGCCCACAACTGAACACCCTTTTGACTGGAGTCCAGTTCATTAGCTACAGTGCTACTTATAGTTGTCCTCTGCTCTAACCCAGTGGCTCATTGAGTGCCCTCCAACCTGAGAGTCTCATCTTTTGGTGATATCTTTTGTTTCATTGTGAATTGTCTCATCATAGGGTTTTCATGGTGAAATACATTAAAAATTGATTTACCTGCACCTCCTTCTGCATAGTACTAATATATGTTAAGCATGATGCAACTGCCATTGTATCTGAGAGCTCTTCCTCCAATGCCACCCCCCACTCCACATACATACTTCTGCTGCTGCCTAGTAGCTATTTGGCACATCTAGTCTGGTTTCTAAGCAAAAGCCTGTCTGATGTGGGAGACCCTACCAGCATAGCATCTTGCTTGATAGGAACACACAATCCCACCACCATGGAAAAGTAGTGTCATGATGGGTTGGTTCAGCACATTATTCACAAGCTAGATCAAAAGCTCAGAAAGCCTACTTTTTTATTATATCTCCAGAATACTTCATCTAGCTCTGAGCTATGTCTGGCTCAAATTGCCTCTCCTGGTTGCCCACCATATCTCCCCTTCTACTTTCTGTCTTCAAATCCTTATTTACTACTTCAGGTAGGCACATTTAGTAGTGAGCAAATCAGCATTCTGTATTGTTAGGCAAAATCATGACCTCTAGCTTATGGAAGGAACAGAAATTCACCAATTTCCTGATGGGGTAAAATCTAGAGTTCATGACCCCTCAAAAAATATGTGCAGGAAGAAAAATGGCAGATTAAAATTTCCCACAGGTTGCAATAACCTTCTCAGTGGTGGTGGTCTTGTTCCATCAAGCTCTACCTGATTTTAAACTGTAGCCTTTGCTGGTTTAAATGTTGTGCAAGTTCCTTTCCATGAGGAAAGCTGCACAGTTTTTCATTTCTTTGCTGAAAGCAACACAATTTCTAGAAAACTATGGAGTTTCCTGGGCAAACTGTGCAATTTTTGTAGAAGAGCTATGCAGCTTCCCAGCATTTAAGGGGAAAAAAAACATGTGTAACTGATAGGATTTACCATCCATGTCAAGAACTGATTTAACTTTGTGAGCTCTGGCAGAGAAATTTGAGAACATCAATCAGTAGGAGTTAAAGATGTTCCTAACAAAAATGGGAGAATTTGTATGTTTTGTTTTCTCCCAGTCCCCCACTCCCTGCCCCCCCAAAAAACCCAAAACCTCAGGTTCTTTCAGTCCTAAACTTGTAGAAATGGATTATACATTGATTGAATGGAAATCTTAACTTGTTTCATACTTATACGCTAGATGAGAATGCGTGAAATGTTTCTCCTTAATGCAAAATGGCAAGGATTTTGTTTTGTTTTGGTCTGCCTCAGCAACAATTTATTCAGTTGCAAGAATGGTTTTCATCCTATATGTAAATGTGCAAAATTTAAATCTGTAGTAATGACTGTGTCACTTCATGGGCTATTAAAAGCAGAAACACTGGATGAACTGCTTGGATCCTTGTGAAAATCATACTGTCCTTTTCTCTCTTCATAAAGGACATTTATTTTTTTTTACCCAACATCCACAGAATATGATGAAATAAAGCACTTGGTGCCTCATCCTTGTGATGGGAAACATAACTTGCCATAGGGTCTGGGGAATCCTCAATAGGCTTTCTCACTACAATAAGACACTCTTCTCGACCCTGACAGTGACACTAGTGAAATTTCCCCACATCTCTAGGTTTCAGGTACTATGAAAAGAGTGAAATGCCCTTTCCAGTAGGACTGACAACTTAAGATTATGAAAAATAAAATAAATGAAATAAGATGCTAGTCCATTGGGAGAAATCAGGATAATGGGCCAAAGTGTGGAACATGTGATGTTCATCTCCCAAGGGTGCTTTTATGGTGCATTCCTGCATGGCAAGGGGATGAATGACAGACCTTTATGGTCCCTTAACTTTGTTTCTATGTTGAGTGGATTCAGGTGGAACCTGCATGAACTGGTGGCTGATTTATTTTCCCTCCAGACCATGATATTTGTCACTGACAAATTTACTGAGGAGAACTGCTTTATCTATACTGCTTCTTCCTACCATAGCCCCTGATACAGTAGGATAAACAAACTTGTATTTTGTGAAGATGTAGGTTATTTTCAGACTCCAAGGAAAATTCTAGTATTTGTTTATTTTCTCCAGTATAACTGTTCCATGTTAGAAGGAAGATTTATATGTGCCACAAAAAATTATGATCCAGCTAAACACCCTGGGCCAGGTGGAATAAAAGTAAAATAAAACAAATAAAACTAAATTTCGTATATTCTGGGATATTTCCTGTCCCCATTACAGTGTCCCCTCCCTACCAAGTGAAAACATCAATTTCTCCCCAATGGTGTCTGTATGTCAACAATCAGAGTGCATAGCTTCTGTTTCACTGTATCACAGCTTGCAGGAAAACATCATGGGATATTTTCTCTCAGTGTATTACACTGGATGGGACAAAATATTGTTCTAGTTTAAGACAACTTTTGTGCACCTGTTTTTCACATTGGGAAGACAATGTGGCAGAGCAGACTATAAGGTGACTGAAAAAAAGCTGACAACATTCTATTTCCTACATATTAGGTTTATTTTTCTGTACATTTTGTAAATCAAAAGTACATCAGGGGGACTGAAAAAAGTCCAACTATTGTGTATGAAGGTTAAGGACCTGGGAAATATATTCAGCAGTTTTTTTGTTTGTCTGAACCTGACAACCTGTGTACACACTCTCAAAAAAAAAAAATCACCTTCTCTCAGTTCAATATAATTGTGATCTGAATGAAAAGTCTGCAAATGACTCAGTTTTTAGACTTCTGTTTTCTGCATCCTGATGCACAAGGTGATTTTTGGTATTCTTAGGAGAGATTAGAAAATAAGGTAATTGAAGAGAAAGAAAAGCATTGTGCATTAAGTTCTACTTTGGCATAGTAGTAAATAACAATGCTTTGTATTATACTACAAACCCAGTGAAATTCATAGATATGTTTAATCAATATAATTTGTTGAAAACCATTCTGCAGTTAGCATGAGCATGACTGATGCTTTTTCTAGCACGTCTTTTGTTTTGTTTTGTTTTTGTACATTTGGCCTTGGTTCATAAGTTCCTGTGAGCAGAAACCCACTTTCAGGATGCTTTGGCTGTTAGAGGCAGCTTTGTCATTCCCTTTTTATTTCTGTTGAGCTTTGTGCCTCTGAAATTCATAGAATCATAGAGTTAGAAGAGACCCAAGTGGCCATCCAGTCCAACCCCCTGCCATGCAGGAACACACATCAAAGCATTCCCAACAGATGGTCATCCAGCCTCTGCTTAAAAACCTCCAAAGAAGGAGACTCCACCACACTTCAAGGCAGCATATTCCACTGCCAGACAGCTCTGACCATCAGGAAGTTCTTCGTGAGGTTCAAGTGGAATCTCCTTTCCTGCAGCTTGAATCCATTGCTCCTTGTCCTAGCCTCTGCAGTGGCAGACAACAAGCCCGCTCCCTCCTCAACATGACATCCCTTCAAATATTTAAACATGGTTATCATGTCCCCTCTTAACCTTCTCTTCTGTAGACTAAACATACTCAGCTCTCTAAGCATTACTCATAGGGCATGACTTCCAGACCCTGCACCATTTTGGTCACCCTCCTCTGGACATGCTCTAGCTTGTTGATATCCTTCTTGAATTGAGGTGCACAGAACTGGACACAGTATTCCAAATGAGGTCTAACTAATGAAGAATAGAGTGGTACCATTACCTACCTTGATCTAGACATCATTTTCCTATTTATGCAACCAAGAATCACATTGGCTTTCTTGATTGCCACATCACATTGCTGACTGATGTTCAGCTTGTGATCTACCAAGGCCCTTTTCGCATGCCGTTTCTAAAGCAAAGCGTCGCGTAAATGGGAGGAGCGGTCCATATGATGCACTCCCATTTACACGACGCTCAAAAGCCTAAAGCGGACCGTGCACGCACCTTTTCATTTTCGGCTTAAAGCCGAAAATGGTGCGCGGTAGCGCAATGCTCCTGGGGCCCGCGTGCATTTACCTGGTGTGCGGTGCGTTGGGAGCCGGGCAGGTCACGCTTCCTGCCTCAGCGCTAGCCTGTAATTCCCAGGTTGTGCTGCGGTAGGAGGGGGCAGGGCGTTCGTGCGGCGTTCGTGCGACCGGCAAGCCAGCTGCAGTGAGGAAGCAGAAGCGAAGTGAGTGCCTCACGCAAGAGGCTGCTCGTGTGACTGCTGCCCCCAACCTCCGTGAAAAGGTAAGGTGCGGAAAGGACCCAAGACTCCTAGATCCCTTTCACACCCACGTGTCCCCCATCCTATATTTGTGCATTCAATTTTTTCTGCTTAAGTATAGGACCTTACATTTCTGTTTGTTGGCATTCATTTTGTTAGCTGTTGGCCCAGTTCTCCAATCTGTCAGGGTCATTTTGAATTTTGTTCCTGCAAATTTGATTAGCATGCCCTTGTATTCCTTCATCCAAGTAATTGATGAAGATGTTGAACTGCACTGGGCCCAGGACAGAACCCTGTGCACCCCACTAGTCACTTCTCTCCAGGATGAAAAACAGCCATTGGTGAGCACTCTTTGGGTTCGGTCAGTCAACCAATTACAAATCTACCTAACAGTAGCCCTGTCCAGCCCGCATTTTACTAGCTTCTTTGCAGGAATGTCATGTGGAACTTTGTCAAAGGCCTTACTGAGGTCAAGATATGCTATATCTACAGCATTCCCTTCATCTATCACGCTTGTAACCCTGTCATAAAAAGAAATAAGATTAGTCTGGCATGACTTATTTCTGAGAAATCCATTTTGACTTTTAGTGATTACGACATTGCTTTCTAAGTAATTACAAGTAATTTCTAAGTAATTACAAACTGACTCTTTAATGATCTGCTCTTCAGTTCCAGAAGAATGGGGGAAAGGAGCAGAAATTATTTTTCTCTCCCTCTTGCCAATAGAGAGGGCCTCTGTGGAATATGAGCAGGACTGGGCCAAGAAATTTTGCTGCCTGGGACTATGTAGCAAATGGTGCGCCTTCCTTGTAAAGCTGTAAAGTATTCAAAACCTGGTTATTTTGGCAGACATAGCAAATAACCTCTCAAATACTCTCCCTACACCCCACCTCTATTCATAAAAATAAAATATTAACAAACCTGTCTTTTCCCCTTCAGAGAAATGAAGAAACAGGAAACCGAGTCATTGGTGGAAACATAAGGGAATCTACTGGGGGCCCTTCCACGCTGCATAATTATAGCACTTAGTTGATGTTGTGTGTCTTCTAATTGTTTCCAACTTATGGTGACCCTAAGGCAAACCTATTATGGGGTTTTCTTGGCAAGATTTATTCAGAAGGAGTTTCCCTGTGCCATCCTCTGACCCTCGGAGAGTGTGACTTGCCCAAGGTCTCTCAGTGGGTTTCCATGCACAAGCAGGAATTTGAACTCTGTTGATGTCATGCCCTGCCTTGGAGACCCTGACAGCAAGGAGGAAGATTCTGAAGCTGAGGCAAAAGTTTCTCCAGAAGCTTGCTTAGTGGAAGATAACAACCAACAGCAGAGGCCTGTGCAGGAGGAACAAATATCAGAAGACAAGACAAGACTGTGCAAGAGAGATGACACTAGAAAGGGGCTCTGCTGCTCAGCTCATTTAAATAACAAACGAGCCTTAATGAGAGAACACCTGTGGCAATATCATTAGTGGATAAAAGGCAACCAGCTAGCCCATCCCTTTCAGGATCAACAACGGATCTTCCCTGTGATTGTAGCCCTTCGCTGTGTTCTCTGGACTCCTGACTATCTTGGACCTCTGCTTGTTCGATGACAACTTGGATTTGCCTTGTGGATTTGTTTGCTATGGAACTTGAACTTTGTTTGTACTGTCCCCATTCTTACCTTTGTAAGCAAGCTCTGGTCTGCTGCTTGCTAACTGCCTGCCTGGTCTGCCTGGGATGTGACAGTTGTAGTCCAAAGCGTAACCCACTACACCATGACAGCTCTATACAATTCTGCTTTGTCTACCATGGCAGCATCCTGTGGAATCTTGGCAGTCGTAGTTTGAGGAAACACTAAACCGCTCTGGGTGAGAATTCTAAGTACTCCTTCCTAACATGCAAATCGCAAGACTCCATAGGATAGAGCCATAGCAGTCAAAGTAGAATCATAGTGCTATAATTTTATAGTACGAAAGAGTCCCAGGTGCTTTTGCTGGGGACCTGGTGATATCAGGAATTATGGCTATGATCCCTGATAGCATCAGCTCCATGGAGGACAGCACAGGGTGGAATAAACCTCAGTCTCACAATTAATAATTTTACACTGATGCTACAATCACCTTTAGACTCTAACAAAAAGCCAATACACCAGGTAACTGAATAAGAACAGTGAACTATACCATAATGTTGTCATAGAGCCTCTAGCTCCTCACATTAAAATGGACCTAACAAAACCAGGCTACTTTGTAGGATTTGGTATAACTTACATTCTCTCAGCCACAGTCTTATCTCCTGCAATATGGGCATAATAATAATCATGTCTGTCTGTCTATTTATTTGTTTGTTTATTACCAGAACTGAAATTTTATTTATATGTATTCATATTCTATTAAGTTTATATGATTGTTGTGTTTCTATAGGACACAAATCTTGTATAATTTCACAGATGCAATATCATTGCTTCAAAACAAGAAACATCTCTCTGCTGCCTGTTGGCCCAGGTAGACTGTCCTCCATAACAATTGCAGAGAGTCTCAGTTTGACAGCCAGACCTTCAATAGGAGCAATCATTCTTCCCTAACTGGATGTGCATCTGCCTGTATATATTATAATAAATAAATTTAGCATTTGATGGGAAATGTTCACCTTTCCCCATCAGAAAACAATAGTTGATGACATTTGAGTACAATTGTCTTGATGACCGAATCTGAGGCCCTTTTCGCACTAGGCTTTTTGCGCGAGCGGGGGCGGGCGGCTTGCGGGAAAAGCCTAGTTCGGGAGCCTGCCGGTTCCCCGCTGGTTCCTTCCGCAGCCGAAGGAACCAGCTGGGAAACGGCACCGTCCCGGAGGCGGCGGCAGCTCGCGAGTCCATCCCCACCCCCGCGCGCGCAAGAAAGGAGCCCGTCGCTCCTGGCGCGCGCGGGGGGCGGGCGCGACTGTCGCTCGCTCCTGGCGCGTGCGGGGGGGCTGCTCGCGACAGCCTCCCGATTGCGCACGCGCGCACGGGGGGCGGGCGCGACTGTCCCTCGCTCCTGGCGCGAGGGACAGTCGCGCCCACCCCCCCCGCGCGCGCCAGGAGCGAGCGACAGTCGCGCCCGCCCCCCCGCGCGCGCGCACGCAAAGCGGGAGGCTGTCGCGAGCAGCCCCCCGCCCGTGCGAAGCAGGATGCTCTCGCATCCGCCGCGCTAGCTCCACGCCCCGCCCCTTCCTTCCGCATGGGCGGAGGGAAGGAGGCGCGACCCGGCCGCCTCCCCGACGCACCGCACTACAGGTGAGTGCGTGTGGGCGCCGGGAGCGTAGCGCGAGCGCGGGGTGATTTTCGCTTGAAAGCGAAAATCAAAAACCCTGCGCCCGCGCCTCTGCAGCCCCGTGAGAGCGCCGGAAGTGGGAGTGCGTCGTGCGGAGCGACGCTCCCACTCCCGCACGGCTCACGGGGCTATTTCGTCCGGGAAAGCCCGTGCGAAAAGGTCCTGAGACAGAAACAAAGGTCTTAGCAAGACTAGTTGATACTTCTAGACTTTCAGGTATCCCTTTGGATTCCTCATTTTCCAATGGTGGACCATAACAACAGCTCTTCCATTGTTGTGGGAGCTTTAAGTGGTCACTGGATCAGGTAATGATTTGCTCATGACAGTGAAGTCATTACTGGGTTCTCTACATATAGACCGTTATTCCTTAAAATAGTTCGGAAGTCAAGATTTCTTTCTTCCTATCTAATGGTTACATTTATAACCTCCACAGGTGGCATATATATCTTCCTTCCTGTGTTCTCCCCACAACTACCATGTGAGGCCAGACTGGGAGGCAGAGTGACTGCCCCAGTATCAACCAGTGAGTTTCATGGTTCAGCAGGGACCCTAAATCTCCCATGTCCCAGTCCAACTTTCTAATTGCTGTTCCAACCTGGCTCTAAGTAATGTGTGTCATGCTACACGTTTTTGGCTTGATATATTATGAGAAAAGCCAATTGTTGTCATGGAAGCTGTGAAGTGGCAAGCTATATCCACAATTGCCTAACTTTGGCATATATACTGAAGTCTCCATAACCAATATCCTGGACACTCTCAACTGTCACATCTGAGAACCATCATCTTGAGCTAGGCATCTGTTATGCTACAAGATGGATGGCACTCTGACAGAATTCCTATACTCTCTGGGGTTCCCAACACCAAGCACATCCTCTCAGTTGCTAGATATGACTGTCATGGCTGGCTTTGACAAGGGCCCTTTCCGCAATGCACCTTTTCACGGAGCTGGCGTGAGGGGATTGTGCAAGCAGCCTCCAGCGAGAGGCTCTCGTGTCCCGGTTCCTTCAGCTCCGCAGCTGCTGCCCGCTCACACAAGAGGACCACGTCTTTCTTCCGCAGTGCAGCCTGGGAGTTTCTCAGGCTGCTCTGGGGCAGGAAGCATGAGTGCCACAGCTCTGAAGCGCCACACACATGATAAGTGTGTGCGGGGCTCTGGAGTGATGCGCAATTGCGCACCATTTTTGGATTAAAGCCGAAAATGAAAAAGTTGCACGAGTGGCGCCTGCCAGACCCTGGAGCGTTGTGCGATTGTGAATGCATCATGTGGACCACTCCTCACATTTGCGCAATGCTCGAGGAGCCCTTTTGCATGGCAAATGCTGTGCAAAAAAGGCCAAAGAATAGGGAAAAAAAACTTCATTGGATTTGGCTGTCTTAATCATGTTTTAACTTGACTTGTTTTAGTTTGTAAACTGGCTTGTGTCCCAGTTTTGGGGGCAAAAGTAAGGCATAAATGGTGGTGATGATGGTGGCAATGATGATGATGGTGATTTCTGTTATTAAGAAAACGTAATAAGAGAAAAGGAAAGCTTGGATTATAGATGTGTCAACCCTGGGGGACAGCTGAGTATAAGACAAAGAGAAATATTGCAATCTATAAATTAAGACTCAACATCTCTGGGGAAAGAAAATAATGCTGGTTCCAGTAGTGACAGATGCTCTGAGAACAATTTCAAATAGACCAATAGAACATCTGAATTAAATCACCAAAGATAAGATCACAATAGCACAGTTCTAAAAAGAAGTCTCATGAATTCTCCTAGGAAGAAATGCACCTTGCCTCAGGAATTTGTAGCATATGAAAAATTTCAGAGAACTGAAGTGCTCACAAAACTGCACAGATTTTAAAATATGAATGGCTAAAAATGCATGCACTTGAGAATTATGCACAAACACACTTTAGTTGATGCTGTACTTCAGATTAAAAGCATAAATAAATGCAATAGGGAACATGTTTAAAGTTTCACATCCATTTCCGTGTGGAGGAAATAAAAACATGCAGAGGTCTGCAACCTGATGTGAAACAAGGATGGGAAGAAAATGAGACTGAGATTTGGGGAAACAAAATAAATATTGATTTGCATATGCCTAGTTGTGACATTGAGCACAGAACTGACCAGGTTGAGTTCATCCAATGAGCACCAAACAGGCAGTTGATACTTTCCAGGCAGTTGGAAAGCACTGATTACATATTGCTTAGTGGATGATACAAGGTCTTAATAAAGAAATGAGGGTAGATAGGTATGTGTATACCTTTATAAAGCTTTTCTTTTTTTAAAGTTTCACAGTTTCCTGTGTTCTCTGCTTTGCTTGATGAGTTTTTGAGGGTGGATATTGCTGTATCCAACTGTCATATTGAGCAAGTTGGTTTTAAAATGTCAGTAACTGCCAGTTAATTAAAAATGGATGAATATTTTTATGATGATGTATATTGTTATGATTTCATTATATAGTGTTTATGTACAGAGAATATCCAAGGCTATAAATGGAGAAAGTCTGTTGGTAAATGTTTCCTTTTGATTCTTGTAGACCCCCTTAAAATAATATGTTGTGCAGATCATAATGATCTGGCACGAAGCATTCAGAATGCATTGTGTGTGTGTGTATGTATGTATGTGCCTTCAAGTTGCCTGTCAACTTAACCCCATGAATTTCATAGGATTTTCTTAGGCAAGGAATATTCAGTGGTAGCTTCCAGTTTCTTCCTCTGAAATATAGTGTACAACATCTGGTAATTGTTGATGGTCTCCCATCCAAATACTAACCAGGGCTGATCCTGCATAGCTTCCAAGTGTTGGAAACAAAAAGGCATCAGCATGTGTAAAGTGATTAGTGAGAGAGGGGACTCTAAAGAACACACCTGACCTTTTGTTTCATGTTTTTTTTTCTTCGATCTGTGTACTTGAGACTTTTTTCTTCCTGTCTGCCTACAGAGAGCACTTCCCTCTCCTCCCAAAAGTTAGTTAGTCCTTTGGCTCCCTTTGTCTGGGAAGGGAAAGTCAATGAGGCCCCTGCTTCTGATAGACATTAGCAACATCCATGCATGACAGCCAGCCTTAGGGGCTCTTGTACTGAAGTTTAGGTAATCTTCTTTTGTTTATCTCCTTTCCTATCCCAGGATAGATTTCCTGAAACAATAATTGTAAGTTTGTTTTGTTTTGTTTTGTTTTTAAACTTACAAGAGCCTTCTGAGTATTTTCTCCTGTTTTCTATCGTGAGCCCATATTGCAGTGACTGTGTTACACTCTGCTTGGTATAGATATCAGATATTCTTACACCAAGATCAGACTGCATCTGGTGTCTTTAGAGTATTTAGGCAGGATATTACCAATGAGTTATGAGAACAAGGTTATAATTATTGTTTTGAATGACTGGTGTTTATACTTTTATGTTTTGTAAGCAAAATTTCACGTTTTCATTTAGTTCCACACTTGTATTTTTATTATAAATATATAAAGTATATAAAAGGATCTCATACACAGCACAAAACTCTATATGGTAACAAATATCCAATAATTTTGTGTGAAAATAAATGAAGAAAACTATGTCTTATTTCTTATTTTTCATCTAGCCAATAACCAAAGTTTTCTGCTGAATTACGAGATGTAGTATACCAAAATGCTATATAATTGGTGAGGGGAAGGAGCCCAGGAAAATGTATGAAAACAGCCATAAAAATCTAAAATGCCTGTATTTTTTTTTTTTAAATCCCTCATCAAAATGAAAGCAGTGTGGGTGCAAGGAGAGCTTCTTTGATGCGGGCATTCCACAAATCAGAAGTGAGTCCCTGTGAAAGTCTAGGAGAACACATTAGTCCTCCCCACCCCCGTCTGTGTTTATAATTTCAAAGCTAAAACAGTATAATAATTTTGGAGGTAGTACTGTGCTTTCTTATAATCCTACTAAGAGGTTACCAGAGAGTAAATAACTGTAATTAAGCTACTTCTGTCCAGAGAAGAACTCTAAATATAGCCAGTAGTCACCACTGAAGCCAACCATACCATAAGTGGTAATCCAGGATCTTGCCCAAATTTCAGATGTGCTATTTCAGGTGCAGCTCAGTCTCCTGCAAAATGGGCCGAACCATGTTCTAACAGAACTTCCATATTGTCTTGTTTGAACTTCAGTTTATCAGCCTTCATCCAGTTCAGGATATTCACTACTTCCCCTGGGTTAGAAGTAGAGATGGGCCAACCGAATTCCCCAATCCTCGAATCTTTGGCAGGGATTTGAGATTTGGGAATCTGAATCCCATTGTCAAAATAGGCAAATGGAATCTTTTGAATCCGCCACTCAAACAGTTTGTTGGAGACTGGGACACCTGGAAACCTGGGAGACCAGGACGCCTGAAAACCTGAGAGATTGGGACGCCTGAAAACCTGGGAGACTGGGATGTCTGAAAACTCAGGACCAGGACAGGATCCCGCTACTCACATGTTTCCCCACCCAACATGGGCAGGGATTGGCTGGCAGACCAGCATAAACCTCGCACATCGTGGAGGCCGCCATTTCTCCCTCCTGCTGCCTGTGCCTCAACTGCTACCTCTCCCTGCTGCTGCCTCCCTCTGCAAGGTAATTTTGGCATAGGGATTGGGAGGTGAGGGACAGAGGAGCAAAACTGAGTTTGTGTGGGGGTCTAGGAGCTTGTGGAAATGTCCCGGGGGTTCCTAAGACTGCAAAAAGGAGTTCAGGGGTTCCATGCACGCCATGCCAGTCATACTTTCCCCTTCACCAGCTTTCTTTGGTCAGTTCCGGGACTAAGATTGTCATGATGCCACTTCCTCTCTTAGACCCTTTTCACATGGCATTTTCCATGCAAGAGGGCCCCTCAAGTGTCACACAAATGTGAGGAGCGGTCCACATGACACACTCACATTTGTGCCACACTCCAGGGCCTGGTAGTCACCACTCATGCACTTTCTCATTTTCAGCTTTAAGCCGACAATGGTGCACGGTCACGCATCGCTCTGGAGCCCCGTGTGCACTTGCTGTGCGTGCGGAGCCTCGGGAGCTGGGCCAGTCGCGCTTCCTGTCTCAGTGCAGCGTTGGAAGGTCCCAGGCTGCACTATGAAAGGAAGAGGTGGGGCTCTTGCACGAGCAGGAAGCATTGCTGAAGAAACCTGGATGTGAGGGCCTCTCACAAGAGGCTGCTCACATGAGCACCGCAACCCAGCACCGAGAAAAGGTGAGTTGCGGAAAGGGCCTTAGTTTCTGTGTCTTGAATACATGAATACTTCAGTTAATCTGTTTTGAAGCTCCCTTTTAGAAAGTATTTTTATGCTTCTCAACCCCTTGTCCTACTTTTCCTCTGTCTAGCTGCAAGTTTATAAGCAGCATTGCCATTGGAAACGTTGCAAAGGAGAGCTGGAGAAACACAAACTTGTGTTGCATCAGCATTTCTGTGGTAAATAATGAATGCAAAAAAACTTGGGCTGGGAAAGAATGGGATTGTACTTTAGCTGATTCCATAAGAAGAGTGTATGTTGCCTACAACAAAAAAGGTGAACAGTAGCTGCCTCCAGAATCATTTATTGAGCATGCATTAATCTGTATTAATTTTTGATTTGAGACTGGAGGGTAGGGATTGGGAATTGTTGGGACAGGCCTAGGCCCTTTTTCCATCTCCACTGGGGTGCAGAGATTGTGTGAGCAGCCTCTGGTGAGAGGCTCTTGTGTTCGGGGTCCTTCAGCTCCCCATGAACTGCCTGCTCGTGTGAGAGCCCCGCCTCTTCCTTCTGCAGTGCAGCCTGGGACCTTCCCAGGCTGTGCTAGGGCAGGAAGCATGACCAGCATGGCTCCGGAGGCTCCACATGCCAGGCAAGTGCACGTGGGGCCTGGGAGCAATGCGCGATTGCATACCATTTTCAGCTTCTAGCTGAAAATGAAAAGGTACGCAATCAGCACCTACCCTACCCTGGAGCATCACACGATTGTGAGTGCATCATGCAGTTTGCTCCTGACAATCGCACAATGCTCCAGAGGCCCTTTCGCATGGAAAATGCTGCGCAAAAAGGGCCCTAGAGATTTGACTTGAGTGTCCCTTGCAGGACTTGAGGGTAGAGAATTGACTTGGCTAGAGGCTTGTTGTGTGTGTGTGTGTGTGTGTGTGTGTAAGTGCTTTCTTTGTTGCAGGACTTGAGACTTGACTCTTGAGACTGCAGAGTGCAGAATTGAGATTGGACTAGAGGCTGTTTGTTTGTTTGTTTGTTCGCGTGTTTTAAGTGCCTTCCTTGTTGCAGGACTTCAGACTTGTCTGGAAGGTACAGTCTTCTTGAGATTTGCTTGCTTGCAAAGCTCTTTCATACACAATTCTGGGGTTTGTAGTTTTACGAGGTGTCACAGCCTTCTTTGCTAAAGTGTGCTGGCGCATCATGAAATTCCAGGATGCCAGAAGGAGCTATGCAAAGAAAAGCTAGTTTTGACCTGGATTATCTCTGTATTGTAATATGTTGTCCTGTTTACACAGGCAGGAAAATGTGGGATTAATCTACATTTTCCTATCTGTGTAGAAAGGGCCTTCATGTCATTTTCAATCTGGGGAGACCCTGAGGCAAAACTATGACAATTGTCCTGGCCAGATTTCTTCAGAGGGAGATTTGCCTTTGCATAGGCTTTTGCTAAGGCTGAGAGAGTGTGTCTTGCCCAAGATTATCCTTCTGTCCCTTGCTTTTTAAACCCTTTTTTAAAAAAAGGATTCAAAAGATTCAAGATTCATAAGATTCGTGGATTCCCAGAACCTTCCAGGGATTCGGATTTGGAAAATTCTGGATTCATCCCATCCCTAGTTAAAAGGAAAATAGAAACAAAGCTGGCTGTCATTTCGTGTTGATGACATCTCATCCTACAGTCCTCCCCAATAACATCCCTCAGAGATTTCATTTAGATATTGTAAAACTTGGAGAATTCTCTGGAACTGTATGATGTAACTACCATGAAGGGAAGTAATAATGCCTCAGCACCTTTTTCTGGAAGCAGCCACCCAAGAAAAAAAATCAGAACTATTGCAGAACAGTGTCTGAACTCCTCTTCTAGCCACCTGATCCAAAAGGATATCACAGGCAATGACATCAAAACTTGCTGTGGGGTTTTTCCCCCCCCCCAATTAATTTACAATGTAACTTTCAGTAAGCAAGTCACAACAAGTTGAATCAAAGCTCTGTATTTGTCCCTTTTATTTACTATGGAAATCGAGTTTGGTAAGTTATCTTTTTTGAAAAAGTTGCAGTATTTTAAAAATTTGCCTGTCGATTACTCATTATGATGGTAGAATAGTTAACTTGTTATATTACTTGTTACAACTGCTCATTACCTCATTACCTTTTCATTATCTTCTGCTACTTTACTTGATGTGTGTGCACTGGGGAAGAATTTCCTGTCAAAATGACTTTAAAATGTCCTGCAGAGTAACTTTCAAAAATAACTAGAAACAGCCATTACACTGATGAAGGTATCTTGCTCTTACTTGATAGTTTGGTTTTAAAAGATAACTTTGATGTACCCTTGCTGCCCCTCCAAAGTAACTAGTTGGTGTTAACAATATTGCTTATAACAATACACTTATAGCTACCAAGTTTTGGCTACATACAGAGACCCTTTCTGCAACTCACCTTTTGTGAGTGCTGGAGTGCAGGGATCACTGTTGCTTCAGCTCCGCACGAGCTCCCTGCTCCCGAGCAGGTAACACAAGAGCCCTGTCTCTTCCTTTCGCACTGGGGCAGGAAGCGCGACTGCCATGGCTCTGGAGGCTCCGCACGCATGGCAAGTACACATGGGGCCCTGGAGTAATGCATGATCACGCTCCATTTTCAGCTGAAAGCCAAAAATGAAAAAGTGTGTGAGTGGCACCTGCCCTACCCTGGAGCACCACGTGATTGTGAGTGTGTCATGCAGATCACTCCTCACAATCGCGCAACGCTCCAGATGTCTTTTTGCATGGCAAATGCCATGCGAAAAGGGCCTGAGAGAAGGACTAGGGCAGAAAGGGCAAACTAAGTATTAAAAATGATTCTCTTATCACCAAGTAATTTTCTCCCCAGGTCTGCAAAAGCTCTGTAATCATTAATACCCAAGTTGCATTGTTGTTTCATGTAATTAATAAAAAAGATGAGATCTCCACGTACATGTAAGTGAACATGTATTCTGTTACCTAGCTGAATGAGAGAAGAAGAGAGAAAGACTGTGCATATAAAGATTGATTCATTCCTCCTGCATCTGTAAAGTAAGACAGTTCTAGTTACCAGGGACATTACAGTAGACTTCAAATAAGCAGCAAGAAACATTTATTTTGTAAACTAGAATGTTACATTTGGAAAAACATGGCTCAGCAGTTTTTATTGCTTTGTCCTTCAAATTACACATAGATAGTATTTCAATTTTCCCAATTTAATTAAATAAAATAATGATATTTTAGTGCCCACTTAATTACCTGAGTACAGTTATCAATCTAATTAACTTACTAGCTGACTAGGATGCTAGGTTTAAAAAAAAAAGAGCTGCAAATTGTGATAAGAGCCTTTTTTGCAGGCCTGTGTTTTTCAGCTTTACAGTCAATGTTCAACATGAAGTTTGAAAGATGCACATATTCTAACATCACAGCTACAGTTGGCCTTCCACGTTCACTATGCATGGGGCACAGGACCCCCACAACAGTGGGAAATTCACACATATCACAATGTGTGTGTGGGGGGAAGGAGTCTAAGGCATGGGGGGACCAGGCACCTAGAGTCCAAACCAGGTCAGAGAAAGTAGAGGGAAAGGAGGTGGGTCAGCATGGTGACCCTATACTTCCTTTCTTGAATATTTCCTTCCAGGGGGGTATGGGGGTGTGAGCAGCCATACACCTCCATGCTTTGATATGGTCTAACTGGCAAATATCAATTGGCATGAAATTGTTATATATACTTATATCTGAAAGGCCATGTGGAGAAGGGATGCTGACTGGGAAGATGTGCAAAAGAAGGTCAGAGGTGACCTCAGCATGGCCAAGTCATAAGTTCACTGTGGAGTAGGGAAAGCCTAAACTCAGTGGCTCTAAGACAATTGTCTCAACTGCCCAATCTCAGAAAACAATAGTTAAGCCCAGGTGCAGTGGGCAAGCACCCCTGCTGCTGTGTGCATTTCCTACCAAAACCTCCAATCACATTAACCAACCAAGACATTGAGAAGCTGCCAGAACTCCCATCAATATTTTGTCAACAATCTGTCCATTCCAGACCCCTTTTATTTACTCTGCCAGAAAACAATTAACTCACAGAGTATAAAACCTTCTATTTGGAGCAGTTCAATGCAGTACATTGATTACAGGCATCCACTGTGTCACTTTGATTTCCAATTTGTGTACTGCCCTTAGACACAAGTCTAAGCCACAATGCTGCTTCTTTGCTGCTCTTCTGGAATGGTAAATATTGCCCATTCCCTGAACCTTTGGTTAACTTTGTGTGAATGCATGACTGTTTGAGTCTTGTGTGTGTGTGACTGAATTTCCCTCATTAAAACATACTTCAGTTTACTTTTGAATCTCTGGATGGTTCTTTACTACAAAGATCCTGTAAACATTGGTGAAAGATCTTGTTAGGTTATCCCCTCTTGCAGGCCTCCTAATTGAGCTAATCAATTCCCTATTGTCACATGGAGGTACATGTGATTTCAAATAAGTCACCCACATTTTGGGGTAACAGAGGCATCAGAAGAGGGTTTGTGGTGCTGAGAAACACCGCTTCTGTTTCCCTGTTTCTAGGGAAACAGAAGGTTTCCCTAGAAAAGAAGTGATGATGGTGGCTGGGTAAGGGTTGGAGAAACTCAGAAATAATCAAATCCGTGAAAGTCACTCACAAATGTAGAGGGCCAACTGTATATAAAAATGGCTATTGTATGGCACATGTCTACAATCCAGTAGAAAGAAAATCTGTTATTATCATTTTCAGTTTTCTGAACAATAATTTTCATTAGTGTACCTATTAGCATGTAAACTCTGACACTTTTAATCTGATACAGAAGTCACTCTGAAAAAAACATTTTATAGAAGGAAATAGGCTTTACCTCATAGTTCTGTTTACAATCAGAACAGAAAACGTATACATACCAAAATATATCACTTCATTTTTAGAGTTCTCCCTGAGCAAGGACACTCATTGAAAATAAGCATTCAAAGCTATGAGCAGAACACTTAACCTGGAGCAGTGGAGACTGGACAGTAGTGCAGTATATCCATTAGATCAACATCATAGTTCAGACTTAAGTCAATCCTGTTTCATGCTGTGGGTGCTACCTAATGTTGCATTCCTATATCTCTATTTGGAAACATGTACTAGAAAACAGGTAATGTGTCCAACCATTCTTTGTAATGTGTAATTCTTTGTCCATAAAGTAGACATTTTTTCTGAAGAACGAAACATCATCCCTGATAGTTTTCACAATGTGAAGACTTTTCTGATCAGATCCCTCAGCCTCCGAAAACCCTATTACTTGTCTGCTTCAGAGACAGAGTTAGAGATGCAAGTGTTTCTAGCAGAGACTGCTGAGGAAATTATAAATGCCAGGACCTTATAGGATGAAGCCATTGAAGTTAAAATGGGAACAAATTGTTATAATGACTCTGTAGAACAGGATGAGGAAGTGAATGTGGACTTCTTAGTCTGTCAGGCCACATTCCTCCCAAGCCCACAGTCTTTCTCATTAGGATTTGACTAATTTATCCAGGATGTACTCCTTCATAAGCCTCTCTTTGGGCTCTCGATATCTATTCCACCTACAGATTTGATAGAGACAGCTTTGCATGAATTGGTAACAGAGAATATTAGAAAAGTGCATCCTCCCACTGCCTCCAATTTTATATTAATATACAAAGTCATATCTTTAACCACTCCCACTTTTGTATTTGATCATGACTGCTGATGGAATGCATCTTGACAAATTGATGAAACAACTGTTGTAATAGGGACCTTGACAGAAATAAAAAGTTTTCTTGCCTCTCAAGTAGGAAATGTTTTAGAAGGCATGGACAACTTCCTAGATGTCATGGAACAGGTAGATTTTGAGAAGGGCAGGGAAGGAAGAGATAAAAGAATATCACAGAGAAAGTTCCAAATATAGAGAGCAAGGGACTTTTCGATGAATGACTAGCAAGGAGAGAACACAAGATTATATAGGATATATGAACTTTATTTACCCTCTCACTGCTGCTTTTACACCTAACTCCTAGCCTCTTAATCCTGCTTTTCAACTACTCCAACATTGTGCTAGCATTCAAGCAAACATTCAAGTGTTTGTGAATATAAGCAAAGTGTTAATTAAAAAAAAAAAAGAGCATTAGGGCTGAACAAAAATAGCCTTCCACAATGAAACAGGGAGGGCCATTTTGACAAACTGGTGTGTGCATATTGTGCATAATGCAAATGGATAAAACATTTCATGGTATAGCAATATCTGAACTTGTAGAATGGACAAAATGAGGTGTCTATTTTCCACCAAAAAGCTTGCCTCTAATTTTTGCAGCTGCTTCAAATAACAGCAAGTATGGTTGCAGCAATTAAATTATCTCATTGAGCCACTTTGATTCAATAGATACAAGTTAGTCTTTCATCATAAACCTTTTAATCCTTATATTTTTTTATTTTATTTATTTATTTATTTGTATCCCGCCTCTCCATATGGATCGCGGCGAACAACTTAGAAATAGCATGTACTTTACTTTACTTTACTTTAACTGACCAGCCTGAACTGCCAATGAACTAAACCAACTATCCCAACTTTTCTCAATGTTGTCTTCTCCATATTTTTTGGGCTACAATTCCGATTGTGCCCAAGCAGAATGGATAGTGGAAAAGTGTTCAAGATTATTCCTATTTGACATACTAGCAGAGTTCCAGCATTTAAAAATATATAGTAATCACAGCAGCCAGGTTTCATAGTAATAAAAATTGATAAATTTTCAATTAATAGATCAATCTGTTTGTTTACTGAGTTCTCTTACCTCCACTGAAGCAACTGGAAAATTGGCAAAAAAAACATTTGCCCACTGTATGATTTTTAAATGATGTTGGGTATATTTTTGGACATAAACCAGCTTTCTGCTTGGGAAGATACAATTAATTTTGCACATGAATTACAGGACCATTGTTTTCTGTGTTGTTGGAGTAAAGCAAGTATATGTATCTATCACTACAAAATCTCTCCCTTTAGATTCCTCTAATTCAAATTAATAGCCTTAATATTGGTAATGGTTTTACCTCATGTTCTTTGATAAATGATTCTATTTTTTGGGCAGCTAGCACTCCAAATGTCACAATTGTTTTCTAAAATCACTGCCAATATTTAAATATTGGCCAAATAATCTATGGTATGGTATCTCAAGTAATGGAAACTTCTTTGCAATTTACTCCCCAACTGAGTTAACAAAACAGAACCTGGATGTCCCCACAGAAAGAAAGCAACTTGATTTCCTGATATGACATAGCTAGGCCACACAAACACAAATTTATGGAGAGGGACATGAACACTTGTATGGTCAGAAAAATATGGGGCAGCTAAACAATTTCTGTGACATTCCACAGAAGTGCTTTCTCTATATGAGCCTTCAGAAAACCATCTAGCAAAGAGTAAAGAACTTTGCCTTGTATCTATCGCCAAATCAAATAAGACTTGATGATGACCATAATGTTTCATAAATATGTTTTTAGAGGCTAAGATGAGAAATCATTTCTGGAAAGAAAACTTTCATTGATTCCCCTTGCTGACTGAAGTTTGACTCCTGGAGTATTTTCACACCATATAAGCACAGCATTGTGATTCTGCCTTAACTGCCCTGGCTATGTCCTATGGAATCCTGGGGTTTGTAGTTTGATGAGGCGTTACAGATCTCTGCTGAGAATTTTAAATGCCACTCCTTAAAGTGCAAATCTCAGGACTCCATGGGATGGAGCTATGGCAAGTAAAATGGAATCATAGCACTGTAAGTGTGTCGTATGATAGGCCCCTTGGCCATTAGGTGTCTTTTGAGTTCTCCTTCCTGTAGGAGACAGAGTGTGGACACAAAAATCACAACCACACTCATATTTGAAACTAGTCTAATATGTGTTCTAAGGTTTATTGGGTTTACACATACCTGTTCAGTTTAAAACACAAGTATAGGCAAGGTACACAGTTCAATTAACATACAATGGAAAAGTGCATCTCTTACACTATTTACCACTTCATTTAGTTAGTGTAATTAAATAGGCACATCACAAAGAAATGTTCTTAGTTGACAGACAAGTTTACTTAATATAGTTTCCACAGCAGTGTTATACACAGTTTCTCTATTAAAAGGATTTGGTAGATTCATTTTAAGTTGCTCCAGACTTTTCAGCCATCGTACATTGCTTTGTAACCCTCAGGCTAAACTATAGAATTATGCTTTATGACTCAGACATTGCACTTGGTGTAGAAGACATGACTTCAATTCTGTTAATAGGCAGGAAGCATACTGTAGCGACTTCTGTGAACATACTAGATCAGCAAGAATGGGGAACATCCAGCTCTCCAAATGTTACTGGACTACAACTTCTATCATCCTTGACTATTGATCATGCTGCATGTGGCAGGTTGGAGTTGATGTCCAATAACTTTTCATGAGCTGGATTTTCCCAAATGCTGTTATACAAGTCTTCATGTGTCCAATAGATTCTGTGGGTTTCGAGGTGAAGGATGGATGGGAGGCAAACATTAATAAAAATTAGAATAATTTCCTAAGGCTTTGACCTCTGTATAGCCTGCATTTCTTTTCCTCTATCATGACATGTTGTGTCACTCTCATTACTTTTAAAGTAATTTACATAATCAAAGGCTTTGATATAATCTATGAAACATGGAATGATTTTCATCTGAATTCATTGGGATGCTCCATTTGCCAACATATGTTTGCAATATAACCATTTAGTGCCCCTTTGTTTTTTGCACCCAGTTTCAACAGTTGATATTTCTGTCTCAATGTATGGTAAAAGGTTTAGAACATCACTTTGTGCATTGAATACTCTGAGAACTGCTTCCATTTCACTTTCTAAAAATAGTGGATTCCTCATCAAAAGTAATCTTCAATTTACTGTTTCCATCATCTTTTTATTGATCATACAATGTGTTTGTTGTATAGCATCCATACAGTTGGTCAAAATTCCCTTTAATTTGCCAGACTTTGTGGAAGAGATTCTTTTCTTCCTTTTTGTTGTCATCTTTTAACTTTATTTAAATTCATTCAGCATTTTTAACCTATTTCTTTCACTTTTTACTTTGGCTTCTAATCTGTCCTTCTGATTCTACAGTCTACTTGATTTCTATATTGGTAATCCAGTGAAGTGTACATATGCAGTTGTCTGTTTGGTTGCTTGAAAAAAATGTTTGCAATCACCAAACAGCAAGGCACACAAAATCAGGTAAATTGCTTTCCTGCTTTGTTTCTGATCTTAGGCCAGATTCTTCAACTGGATTCACTAGTGTCTTCTTCTGCACACCACTAACAAGAATTAGCTGAAGTTCTACTTCTATCACCTTTAAGAAAACCTCTACATGTATCACCTTGCTCTACTGCTGCAGTCCAGGAGCTTCCTTTCTGGAATTTCTTTGTCAGCCTCACCACTGGAACTATCAGTTCTCTTCTCCTCATGTGACTGTAACTCCTTGAAGAGGGTGGATGCATCTTGGTCTTGTCCCTCCTATCTGAGCATTCTACCCTGGGTGACCCTGGAGAGAAGTGACTGGTGGAGTGCCACAGGGTTCTGTCCTGGGTTCAGTGCTATTCAACATCTTCATCAATGACTTGGATGAAGGAGTGGAGGGCATGCTGACCAAATTTGCAGATGATACCAAATTGAGAGGGGTTGCTAATACACCAGAGGACAGGATCAAATTTCAAAATGACCTTGACAGATTGGAGAGCTGGGACAAAGCTAACAAAACAAATTTCAACAGAGAGAAATGTAAGGTCCTGCACTTAGGCAGAAAAAATGGAAGGCACAAATATAGGGATGTGTGGCTGGATAGCAGTATGTGTGAAAGGGATCTAGAAGTCTTGGTAGATCACAAGCTAAACATGAGTCAGCAGTGTGATGAGGCAGCCAAGAAAGCCAACACAATTCTTGGTTGCATCAATAGGAATATGGTGTCTACATTGAGGGAGATAATGGTACCACTCTATTCTACATTGGTTAGGCCTCATTTGGAATATTGTGTCCAGTTCTGGGCACCTCAATTCAAGAAGGATATCAACAAGCTGGAACGTGTCCAGATGAGGGCGGCCAAAATGGTGAAGGGTCTGGAAGCCATGCCCTATGAAGTACGCCTTAGACAGCTGGGTATGTTTAGTCTGCAGAAGAGAAGGTTAAGGGGGGACATGATAGCCATGTTTAAATACTTGAAGGGATGTCATGTTGAGGAGGGAGCGGGCTTGTTCTCTGCCAGTCCAGAGACTAAGACAAGGAGCAAGAGATTCTAGCTGCAGGAAAGGAGATTTCACTTGAACCTCAGGAAGAAATTCCTGATGGTCAGAGCTGTCTGACAGTGGAATATGCTGCCTTGGAGTGTGGTAGGGTCTCCTTCTTTGGAGATTTTTAAGCAGAGGCTGGATGGCCATCTGTTGGGAATATTTTGATGTATGTTCCTGTATAGCAGGGGGTTGGACTCGATGGCCCCTGTGGTCTCTTCTAGCTCTATGATTCTATGATTCTATGACTCTGTCAGGAACCTACTCTCTGACACATTCGACTCCCCTCACCATAGGCCTTATCACACCATACCTCAATATTATGTTGTTCCTTTGAATCCCAACATTGCCATTTCCATGATGGTATGAATGCTCTCTATCACACTCCTTTGGCTTCCACAATGTCACTGGTGTTCCAATCACATTACAGTGTCATTGGTGAATCCTTTCCCCCGCTCCACAGCTCATGATTGATCAGGGTTTTTTTTTGTTTGTTTTTGTAAGCAGTACTAGAATAGCAATGTTGTAACATCATGAAATACCAGTACACTATTGTGTTTTTGCGCTATAACACTAAAAAAGCATTCTGAAAAATTCAAAGGAAAAATTGAAAATGAACACAGAGAGGTGATATATTTTGAAGTTATCATGTTGTGTGATCTTTTTTCCACTTCTACCATGTTCATCCCTGGAGCACTGGAAGTGGTCTGTAGGTTGTTGGGCAGAGATAACCATGGGAGTAACTGCGGTAAGAACAACCTGGGAATGCCCACATCACACCCACTCCTGGATCAGCTATGGAAGGAAGCACTTTCAAGTGCTGCATTACCACAGGTAATGGGATTGTTGCAGGAAAGGGGGTAATTTATTTATTATTTCCAGCACTAGAAAAGGGAAGATTTCAAACAGATTGAAATGCAATAGCTGCTGGTTAGCAGTGAAGCTGTGTGATAGGACTTGCCCTGAACTGGCAGTAATGTGTTGCACTGGAGGTATGACATCTTTGTGTGATAAGGCTCCATGTTAAGGTGTGCATCCTCAGGTTAAACAAAAGTAGAGCATGTGCCTTCAAGTTGCCTGTTGACTTATGGCAACTCCATAATGTCATAGAGTTTTCTTGGAGAAGGAATACTCTGAGGTGATTTGTCATTACTTTCCTCTGAATATTGCATACAGATTTCGCTGTTCCTTGGCAGTCAGTCTCCCTTCTAAACACTAAATACTTTCAAAGTGGGACTTATTTTATCTTCCTGTAAAGATGTACCAAAAATATATCTTCCTTAACATTGCCCATCTTAATTTTACAATATATTGGCTTTGGAATATTTTGAGCCTGAAGCCTTGATATTTGAGGGACATCATCTTCATCCAAGCTTGGTCTGGGCTGGCAGCCAGGAAAAGCTGATAACAAACACAGGTCAGAAACTCAGCAGTAACTTAAGTGGTCAGTTTACTGAAGAAAAGAAACAGCTTTGCAAATGAGAAGCAACAAGGGTCCCAACAATGTCCATAAATCAGAGGCAGGCAAAAACAAACACAAGTCAAAGGCAAAAACATGGGTGAGGGCAGCGAACAGAAGCATGCACAGGAGAAATGGTCAGTTGATTGCTGACAAAGACTAGAGGGGAAAGGCTCAGTTCTTATAGGCTCCAGAGTCAGTGCAGCTGGTGCCTGATTAATTGGTGCTTGTCATAAATTCACTGGGAGTGACACAGGAAACCCTTTTGGTGTCTACGCTGGGAGAAGGTATGTATGGCTAGATCATTCTCTGTGTCAGAATGAGCAGGGCTCCCTGCTGGGGTTGACACTTCTGTCCCTGGAGCAGATCATGGTACTGTCTGCTGTGCAGGTTCTGCTGCAGCAGTCTCTGTGTCAGGGCTCAGAGCAGGTTCTGCTGCCTCAGACTCTGAGTCTGTGTCTAGGTCCTGGAAGCCCATGACAATCTTATTGTATAAACCTCCATGAGTATTTGCCAAAGGAGCTCTTCTCGGAGTTCTGCCAATCTGTAGGTTATGTCAAGATGTGGAAAACACATGTTTAACCTGTGGTACTTCAGTTATAGAATGCCATCTCCATTTAGGGGTGGTTGGCACTGAAATTGCTTTCATCTTGGCACCAAGTGTAGACTTGTCTACTAACCAAGGCATTAGGGCTTTAATGACAGCAGCTCTTTTGGGATTTATTTGCTTGGGTTAGTAATGTTGACTCTATGCTGAAGATGTTTTGTTGAATTCTATGCTGAATTGCTGTATTGATCTAATCCAAAAATAGGATGGGTTATAAATATTTTCATAAAGAAAATAATCAATACATATGCATATACATATATAAACATACTGGAGGAAGGAAACACTTTTGAGAGTATCAGATAAGGTTGTCTTAAAGTTATTTCATTTTACATATTATATTGTTAAATGGGGACAACTTATTCATTTTGGATTTTGAGTGCATGTTAAAGAAGGGTTCTTCTTCTGCCTTAGTCCTTCTTAATGACTAAAAATATTTCTATCGCGAAAGTCATCCTTATGCTCTTGAAATGTCACATGAGATGAGTACAAAATACAAAAGAGCTGAATGCTGTTACTCTTACCTCAATGTAAGCCACTCAAATAGGTATATGATTTGTACCAAACAAGAACAGTTTATTACATTTGAATAATGTATCAGAAATATAAATAACTGCAGTTTGGAATCAAGACACTTGGAAACTGGCTGTAACCTGAATAACAACCAGCAATAAAACAGCAGATGATATGTCATATATAGCTATATGGCAAATTAAGAACCATTTCATTTCAGAATTGAATTGATTATGATGAAAACATAGTATAAGGAAAAAGCAAGGAACAAATGAAAAATGTTATCTAAGAGAGTTCATGGCTTGAATTGCTGGGGAAAAAATCTAGGTTCAAACTACAATTTTCTGTCATATACATATATATATGCGTGCCTTCAGGTTGCCCATTGATTTCTGGTGATCTCAGGAATTTCATTGGGTTTTATTAGGCAAGGAATGTTCAGAAGTGGTTTGTCAATATCCTTCTCTGAAATACAACCTAAAGTACCCTGTATTCCTTGGCAGTCACCCATACAAATACTAGCCAACCCTGACACTGCTTAGCTACCACAATCAGATGGAACCTGATGCCTCCAAGGTATTTAGGCCTCTCAATATAATAACATATAGCATAGCATAATATATTTATTGATGTAGGTGTATTATATGACTATTGTAAGCTTTGGAACAATAAGACTACTCCATTTCTAAACGCTTGTATGTGGCAGGAGTCCCATTGAACTTTGTAGGAGTCCTGCTGCATACATGTATGTAGATCTGAAATACCTGTACTGGTCCAAAGCTAACTATAGTATAAATATAGTATAGTATAGTATAGTATAGTATAGTACAGGATAGTAAATTGCTAGTTTTCCGCAAGTTCCAATTCTATCATATATTAATGTATATACCCAGAATTGCCCAGGATTTTATTTTCTCCTAGATAATATTTGTTAGAAAGATTTGAGAGCCTGTGTCTCTAATTCCCCAAACTGTCTTGTCCAGTACCTGTAACTTTTCCCCATATTCCCTACACCAATTTGTATTCAGAGTTATTAACATATAGAGGTTCCATACACAGGTTTCTTAGTTTGGGTTCCTGAGGGAATACACTGTCTTCTTCCTTGCTGCTAGGCAAGACAATAGCAATTGGCCTATTCAAAACAGTCACTGTTGACTGAGGCCCAAGAACTGTCTGGCTGAGAATTCCAAAGGTCCCTCCCTAAACCGCAGACCCCTGGATTCCATAGAATCTTCTTAGGTAGCCAATCATATGAAGTCTTCTCCTGACACAGCCAATCATATGAGGTCTTTGTCTGACACAGACAAACAAAGTTTGACATTTATACATTAGATATGTGGCAGGAGCCCTGCACTGAATTCATCCTCAGCCCCACTGCCACAATGATCTCTGCCAGTAAGACCCCTGCCACCAGCATGGCAATGGCAACTTTTAGGGACCACAGGTCCCTGCCTAGCTCAGAAGTGATGCTGAGGCAGCTCTGGAGCAATTGGGTCAAGGCTGCTGAACTTCACAGGAATGGCAGAACTGCCTTGGAAGAAAGTTTCAAGGAATATGGGGAAAACTGAGAGGCAATGTGACTCTGTAGAGAAGGAAGAGATAAATAACTACAGAGATAGAGGCAAAAGGATTCATAGTTGTCTGCTGCTGTCCGCAGTGTTTATCATTTTGCAAGAAAACATCACCAGCTACACTAATTTGCAAGTGCAAATTGGTAGCTCTCCTTAAAAAGAAGGCACTACAGCTTCTTGTTTAGTCCCGTCAGTACATCAGAGAACTCGAGGATGTCTTGGATAGAACACAGGGAGAATTGATCCTACAGAACCAACAAGGAGAAACTGCCAAGGAAAATGAAGAGGCCTGTAACAGTGAGAAAATGCCCTGGAGGCCTGTAACAGTGAGGAACCACTCTTAGGAGCAAACCATACAGAAGGAGTTCAGAAACTTTCCAATTAAACAATCACTTCTTACATCATCCTGAGGATAGCAGCAGTGAAAATGATCAAACAAGGGATACTGCATGCCTACAAAAGAGTCAAAATAACCACCAACCACAACAATAAAAAAAGAAAGGTGCTGGTAGTTAGGGATTCATCGCTCAAAGGTATAGAGGCACCTCTGTGCCAGCCTGACAAGATGAATCAAGAAGGGTTCTGCCTTCCTGGCTGACACTGACAACTTGTCAAGAACTCATCAGGAACACAGATCAGTATTCCTTTCTCTTTATTCATATGGGTACCATTGACATGGCCAAGAATACATTTGAGCAGATCATCTCTGATTACAAAGCTTTGGGCAGGAAGCTATAGGGGTTGGAGGCACAGATGAAATCCTTGTTAATTGGCAGGGATGAAAGGACTACACAGGACAGGAAGAAACTAAAAGTGAATGGTTGGCTATGTAGATGATATAGATTGGGGAAGTTTGGCTTCTGGAATCATGGTCTTAACTTCTTGCACAGACAGCTATTGTCTACACATGGGCTGCACCTCATAGAATCATGGAATCATACAGCTGGAAGAGACCACAATGGCCACCTATTCCAACCCCCTGCCATGCAGGAACCCACATCAAAGCACCACTGACAGACGGCCATCCAGCCCCTGCTTAAAAAGACTCCACCACTCTTCGAGGCAGCATATTCCATTGCCAAACAGTTCTGACTGTCAGGTTTAAGTGGAATCTCTTTTCAATAGTTTGAATTTATTGCTCCTTGTCCTAGTCTCTGGAGCAGCAGAAAACAAGCCTGCCCCCTCCTCTACGTCACATTAATTCAAAACTGAATGAATACTGGAAAGAATGTCTTTGGTAGTAGCATGGCAAATCTGAACAAGAGGGCTTTAAACTCAATCCCTGGAAGCTTGGAGGTGATAGTTTAAACATTAGCCCAAAAGCAAGTCCTAAACACAATGATATGAATTTTAGAGAAGCTGAGGGGAGAATGTGATCCATAGAAAAACTGACAGCAAATTAATAGGTGAAAACAAATAAAACTTCAAATATGTATGTGCCAGCGCATAGAGATTCAGAAACAAATGAGATAAGCTTGAAGTCCTAGTGCAGGAAAGTAAACATGATGGCATAATGGAGATTTGGTAAGATATTTGGTGAGATTGGACTATCACAACTGAAAGGTATAACCTATTGAAAAAAGAACAGATATGGCAGAAAAGGAAGGGGAGTAACATTATATGTCAAAGACAAATTTAATTGTACAGAAGTCCATGAGAATGATGAGTGGACTAGTTTAGAGCATTTGGATAAAAATAAATGAAGAAATAAATAAATGGAACATTGTGGTAGGAGTTTACTGGAGACTACCAAACCAAGAAAAGGTGGTGGACAATGCTATTCAGAATTCAGAAATCTCAAAGATGCAAGAATCAGTAGTTACGGGGGACTTCAATTACCATGATATCTGCTAGGAGACTAACTCTGCTAAGAATAGGCTGTCCAACAAATTCCTGATGTGCCTTGCTGATAATTTCCTATTTCAAAAGACAAAGGAAGGAGCAAGGAGATCAACAAGTCTGGACTTGATCCTAACTAATAGGGAAAAGTTAGTCACTGGAATCAAAGCAGTTGGTACTTTAGGGGGAAATGACCATGTAATTACAATTGTGAGACAGGGCAAAGAAGAATACAGGCAACCATATAATCAAACATGGAGCTGGGATTGCTAGAGAGCTGATTTTAACAAGTTCGGAGAATTACATGGGTAGAATCCAATGGCTAGGCATGCTAAAGGTAAAAGGCATCCAGAAAGGGTGGAAGTTCTTGAAGAAGTTGTAAAAAAACACAATCATAAACAATCTCCCAGAAGAAGAAAAAGGGGGAACATCTGGAAAAGCCAATGTGGCTGCACAGAAAACTCAAGGAGGAAGTGAAAAGAAAAAGGAGTCTGTGTAAAGAATAAAATGACAAATCACCAAGGAAGAGCAGAAATGTGTAGTTCAAGCTTGCAGGGATAGTATAAGGATTGCTAATGCTCAGAATGAGCTAAGACTGGTTAGGCAAGAAAGGAGCAGCAAAAAGAGGTTTTTCAGATACATTTGAGGCATGACTAAGGAGATAGTGGAACCCAGATAGTAAAATGCTAACAGATCACAATGAAAAGACAGAACTACTCGATACCTAGCTTGCTTCAGTCTCTTCCCAGAAAAAGAGTACTGTGTGCTTCCTTGCATTAGTGAGATCTTAGCAAGGGATCTAGACTGCAAATCAAGACTGGTAAAGAGTTAGTCAAGAATCACCTAGCTAACATAAATGAGTTCAAATCTTCAGGGCTAGATAAACTGCATGCCAAAATATTGAAGGAACTTGCTGATGTAATCTCTGAATGCTTTGCCATAATTTTTGAGAAATCTCACAGAACAGGTAAGATACCAAAGGACTGGAGAAGGGCAAGCATTGTTCTTCTTTTCAAAAAAAAAGGCAAAAAACCCAAGAAGATCCCAAAAACTACAGACCAGTCACCCTAGCTTCAATACCTGGTAAAATATTAGAGCAGAATATAAGAAGTCTGTTTGCAAGCATCTTGATGACAATGCAGTGATCAATAGGCGTCAGCATGGGTTTGTCACAAACAAATCCTGCCAAAACTAATTTTATATCTTTTTTTTTCCCAATCAGGCAACTAGTTTAGTAGATGCCGAGAATGCTGTGGGTGTCATTTATCTGGATTTCAGCAAAGCATTTGATAAGGTCCCCTATAGTATTTTGATTAACAAACTGATTAAATGCCGAATAGATGTGTGAGGGATCCATAATTTGTTGGAAAACCATGCTCAAAGAGTTGTCATCAAATACTGAACTTCAAACTGGAAAGAGGTCTCAAGTGGAGTGGAGTGGAGTGCCTCAGGGTTCTTTCCCAGGGTTATTACTCTTCAACATTTTTATTAATAACTTAGATGATGGTATGGAGGGAATCTTTATCAAGTTTGCTGATGACACAAAACTGGGATGGGTGGCCAACACAACTTTGGAAGATAGGAAGAGAATTTATGGGGACCTTGGTAAACTAGAAAATTGGGCAAAAATGAATAAAATGAAATTTAATAGAGACAAATGCAAAATTCTACATTTAGGCCACAGAAAACAAATGTACAGGTATAGCATGAGGGACACATAGTTTAGCAGTACTACATGAGAAAAGGACCTTGGGATTAATGTTGATCATAAATTGAACATGAGCCAACAGTGTGCTTAGGTGGGAATGCTATTTTAGCCTGCATTAACAGAAGCATAGTTTCCAAGTCGAGGGAAGTAAGAGTCTCACTATATCATCTAGAGTACTGTGTTCAGTGCTGGACACCTCATTTTAAGAATGATTTAGACAAAGTGGAACAAGTCAGAAAAGGGGAATAAGGTTAATAAGAGGTAGGGAGGATAAAACATATGAGGGAAGGTTGAAGGAGTTGGGCATGTTCAGTTTGGTGAAGAGAAGACAGAGGGGTGACATGATTACACTCTTTAAATGCCTCAAGGACTGCCACAGAGAGGAGGGGGCAGGCCTGTTCCTTCCTGTTCCAGAGGACAGGACCAGTTGTAATGGTTTGAATTAACAAGAGAGTAGATTTTGATGGAACATTAGAAGGTATTCCTTGACAGCAAGAGTTCTTCAACAATGTCTAGCAATTGCCTACAGAGGTGATGGGGCCTCCTCTGAACATCTTCAGAAAGAGGCTGGACAGCTACCTACTAGGGATGCTATAGATGGAGATCCTGCATCCCAGGAGAGGGGAACTGGACTCAATGGCCCATGAGGCCCCTTCCAACTCTATGACTCTATGGCCCTTTCTTCATGACGTTTGCCATGCAAAAGGGCACCTGAAGTGTCACATGATTGTAAGGAGCGATCTGCATGATGCACTTGGAATCGTGCGATGCTCCAGGGGCCAGCAGGCACCGGTTGCACACCTTTTCATTTTCGTCTGGAAGTTGATCGCACATTGCTCCCAGGCCCCGCGTGCATTTACCTGGCATAGGGAACCTCCAGAGTCGCACCGGTCGCGCTTCCTGCCCCAGCGCAGCCTGGGAAACTCCCAGGCTGTGCTGTGGAAGGAAGAGATGGGGCTCTTGCATTAGCAGGCAGCCCATGCAGAACTGAAGCAGCAGGGACGCAAGAGCCTCTCACCAGAGGCTGCTCACACGATCCCCGCACCCCAGCGCTGGAAAAAGAGAAGGTGCAGAAAGGGCCTTCGACTTAATGGCAAAAAGTAAACATGGATAGGGTTACATGTTAAGTGAATGTATTTTGGGAAATACAGTTTGGGAATGTAGTTTGGGGAAATGAATCAGGTTTTGGCAGCCTATGGCCTTAGGGTCCTGAGTCTGATTTCATATGACTCCTATCCTAATTTCAAAAGCCCTGTGCAAGAACAAGAAAGAGGTGTCACTTTCCCAGTAGCCTGGCATATGAGAAAGAGGGAGATGGAAAAGGAGAAAGAGAAGGAGCTGTTAGAGAAGGAAAAAGTAACATGCTTCCTACTTTTGGCTTTGGCCACCATTTGTTAAAACACCATATACCACTGGTACTTCATCCTGCTAGATGATGTTGTGCTGCCAGATGACCCCACTGGAAATCAGCTCTCAACAGAAAAAAAGTTTACCCATAGCTACTTCAGTTGAAGGTCTGAACGAAACTTACATGTTAAACCAATTGTCTGCATGTAGGCTTCTTCTATGTAATTAGGGTCTTTAAAAGTCAGGGGCAGTCTCTGTATCCATACCCCAAAGCTTAGAGGATTAAAGAGACCTATTCAACATTATAGACTGCATCTTATGTGACTGCTGCAGTGGGAAGAGACTATCATCTGAAACTGCACAAGGAACTCTCAAGGTTCTTGAATTTGTTGATTCTGACCTTGCTTTTCAGCCTTTTAAGATATAATCTGCAGTGTTCAGTAAGTCCCTACTTTAAGCTCACAAACACTATAGGGGTAACAGGAGAAAAGGAAAAGGAAAGAGAAAAGAAAGCAATCTGTTCAATTAATGTACAATGGAAGACAAGGAAAGGAATATATGGCCATACTTACTGAGGGATTTGGAAAGCTGTAGTCCAACAAGTAACTTTTAAGAGCTCCAGATACACTGTGTGATGCCACAGAGTTTCTAAGCACATATACATACCTCTGCTCCAAATGAATGCACTGAGGTCAAAAGCTGAGACATCAGACATGATTTTGATTTCTCTCCCCACCCTTACATGGATTCTGAGGATGTAGAGGGTAGCACTCTCAATCTCTCTCTCTCTCTGTCTCTGTTAATTGCTCTCTCTGGTGGCTTCTGCCCTTAGGAAATTGTCTTCAAAAGACTCTTTTCAGAAATAGTTTTTATAAAATGCTGTAAATATAGCTGCAGACTTTTAGTGACTGGATTGACTAATGTTTTGCCTCCAGTTCACCTATTCTTTCATAGTTGTGGGTAAAGTTATCTTTATCACTGTTATTGACACATTTTAGATTGCTGTTGGATTTTCTATCTTACAAGGCAGTTGGAATCAGTCTCTGGCAGCATTTCTGCTCATGGGTTCCTTTCATCTTGTTGAAGTCAACAAGATTTATGCTGCTTGACTGTGAGCAGAATTGCAGTGTTTCGCAGAAAAGTAGCCCCAAAATATGTAAATAATAATATTAATAATGACTGTCAACATCACTTCCATTGCTGTAAAAAGAAAATAATAATGAACTGTGTCATGGAGAATAAAAAAGGATTATCTAGTGTGTTGCTCTAAAATGCAAGTGAAGATGGGAAGCATGGAATGAATGAAGAAATTTGAAAAAAAGATTTGCAGCCCAATACCTTATAGATGTAATAAGTAACACACTTAATAAGGAGTAAATCTTGCTGAATACAATGGGACTGCATTCTAAATAAACTTGCATCGCATTAGAAAATGAAGGCCTTTTCGGCATAACATCATCACCCTGCCACAGCAACAGGTTGCTCCCAGTCCAGGAGCTGTGCTACCACACAAGTCGTCATTAAACAGCTGCTGTTGCTTTCCCAAGCAGGGCAAATCAGCAAGACAGAGGGTGGATGGTGGTAAAGACAAAGGGAATGATGGGAAAAATGAGTTATTATGGTGATGGCATCTGCACTTCTTCCATCTCAGGAGTCAGGAGAACTTGAGCCATGGCTCTATTTCACACCCACATATCACTACTTCTGTGGAAACTATGGTCTACATCTAATTCCTAGTCCCAAATAGAGTAAGCCTATTGAATTAAGTTTTGAATGGTAAGTCAACATGGATGTAAATACCATTAATTCAATGGGTCTACTCTAGTTGGGGCTAACAATTGGATTTAGTCCTATGGGTTAGGAATTGGCAACTAGAAATTATAGGGTCACACCTCTGAAGAGTTCCAGTTCACCTCAATCACCTGTAACAAGGAATCTGCTGCCAATTGTCTTGGGTGAAGTCATGTAAATCTTGTAACTGGTAGTAGACTATGGTTATAAGATATGAAATGGGACTAAAAATAACATATGCAAATATGAAAAGGAGGAAGGGAGGAGGAGAAAAAAAGGAATATGGCAGAACCTTTAAGACTAACTACTTTTATTTTAGCATGAGCTTTCATGGATATAAACCCACTTCTTCAGATGTAGTACTGAGTCTTATTAAGGCCTTGGGTATAGAATGTAGCTGCTTAATGAAAGTCAGTTTCCTTGGATTCAGAACTCTCTCTGAGAAGATTCAGTAGTGAGGACTCACATATTAAGTTATATAATGGATCATGAATTCATTGTCTTTGTTCGTATCTCTGAATGTGAATATATTTCAATCTAGCTGTATCTTTTTCTAGTCTTCCTTTGTAATTTCTTTGTTCAAGGACTGCAACCTGCAAAATTTGCAAAATCCTGTACTGCATGTACAGAAAAGTTGAAATGTTCTGCAACTGTTTTTTGATTATTGCCATTTCTAATGCCAGATTTGTATCTATTAATCCTCTTGCATAGAGACTGTCAAGTATGTCCAATGCAGAGTATAGTGGGGCATTGCTAGCATAGGATGGCATATATTATGTTTAAGGAAGAGCAAGCAAATGCACCTCTGATGTTATGTGTTAAGTTAGTCTTAAGGGTGCTGCCACATTTCTTTTTTTCTCACTTTGTTTTCCTCTTTTTTATTCCTCAAGAGACTGATATGGCTACCTCTTTTGAAGCTATCACAATATGTAAATATGAAAACTCTTCTTATTAGTGAACCACATAAGCAAGCTCTTGATGTAAGACCCTGGCCTAAATCCTATTGGTTAATTTCCAGTTAGAATGGCCTTAATGAATCAATTGTTCAATTGTTCAATGGTGAGTCAATAAGTAGGTAAATCCCATTGATTCATAGGGTCTGCTCTAGTTGGAACTATCAACAGGATTCAGGCCAAATGTCTTTAGTTACATTTTCCCAAATTTTGTCTGCATTCACATCCCATTCTTATTAGGTTGTAAGATTTTGGCTGACAACCTCTTGGTAAATTAGAGTGGCATTAGGTTAGACTTATACCATCACAAGTCTTTTTTGTTTGTTTGTTTGTTTTGTTTTTGGTCATTGAAGAAGTTGGAATTCTCTACTAACCATACAACAACCAAAATCCTTTCCCCTAAACCAGCTTTTTGCAACTGCATCCCCCAAAACATTTCCTAGTTAGTAGAAAACAGGGGGAAGAGCAAATAAGCATTCAGCTATTTTCCTATAGCTGAACACAGAACAATGAAAGTTTTACTGTGGTGAACTGGCCCTATCCCAGGGTCTACAATTTATTAATTTCTAATATTAAAAATATCTCCACGTGTCTGAAAGGGTCCCCCAGAAAAGCAGGCAGGCAGGCATGGCCGAACGGCCGCAATTAGGAAGTACCAGGTCTGGCCAATAATCAATCTGTCACGTAGCCCCAGGAGCCCTCCAGGCATGCACACATTAAATTAACAAAGAGTTCTCTGCCCCAAGAAGCCAGCTTGACAGGATTAGCAATCCTGATAAACAGCCTGTCAAGCAAGAGCAATTTACGTACTGCTGCGGCTTTTAGCGAACCCTGGCAAATCTAATCAAATTAAGCACTCTGACATTTTGGAGCTTTGTGCTCCAAATCATGCACATTTTGAAGCTTTGTCTTAGCTCCTCAAACCATTGTTCTCCCTGGGAAAGGATTAGCCCCAAGGTACATTTCCCCCCATAAAAAACCCTGATTTCAAGCAGTTCTTTGGATCACTCCGGTTTCCTCTCGGCTCCGCGTCGCTCCATCCGGCAATCCCCTCAGTGCTCCACGTGCTGAGTTTCTCCTCTCGCTCCACTGCTGTGTCCGTCTTCCATCTTCAGGACTAGGTGCAGTATGCCCCAAACATACCTCTCCAAAATCCCCTATCAATTTTCCTCTCTTTTATTTCTTTTTAGCTCTTGGGTGAGTGAGTGCAAAAGTGTGAGCATGCACAGCGACTTATTTTTAATAAAAATAAAAAAAAATCATTTCTTCAACAATTTGGTATAGTCTTTGGTATGGCTTGACCCCGTAAAAATTGAGCTTTAAAATCTTGCTAGGTTACTCTGCCTCTTGTAGTGCTACAGCTTGTGTTCTGGCTAATCCTCATTCCCCATTATTTGGAGCACATCGAGGTGTCCCCCATGGGACCCCAGAAATCAGGGTAACAAAATCATTTGCAGAAACCTCTGGAGCTCCCTGCCAATGCCCGTCTCTTTGACTTTTTTCCTGTCTGGAAATTTGTATATATTTTCTATACGCATTTTCCTTAATGTATGCAGTTTTGTAGTAGTTTTTCTATTGGTTAATATGTGTTTGTACATGTTGTTCTGTTTGTTTGATTTTCAGTTTTATGCATTCTTCTGTTAGTGTTTTTAAATGCATGCAGAGATTTGAGTGTATGTGTTCCTGCAAAATGGACCAGGACCCTTGCAAATGTTTAAATACACATTATAAACCTCAGGAAATGCAAGATGGATACGTTCATCAAAAATATGGCTCCAATGAAATCCATTTCCAGCCTCACCCTTAGTTTATAGATCAGGAATATTTTATAGTGCTTTCCATATTGTTTTAACTGCATTTTCCCCACAGTTAATTTGAATAACCTTTACCAATCATAGATATTTGATATTATTCTGTGGGTGTTTTTAAAAACTATTTATTTGAGACTATTCTTATCAACCCATGTTTTCCAAAGCCATGCCAGAAAAGCAATTTTATTTCTGAAATCCATAAAGGGAATTTTGTGGAGATAAAAATAACAGTTATAAATGCGTACGTGTACTACTGACATCTCAATTCCACTCAACAAGATGAAGCCCCTGTTTCTGTCACTAGAATAGGTCTCTCTAGACACTCCTCAAAGAAATCACTTTGAATTCTTCCAGAGGGTTAAACTAGCCAGCTCAAGGCTATGAATCTTGTGGCTGTTGCAGTGATGTGTTAGGGTGCTGTTTGTTTGTATCAAGCAGCACAAAGGGACTAATTAGGCTGAGCAATTTCTTTTATCTCAAGCTTTAATAGTCCATACCTGTGTCTGAAGGGACCAATCACTGACTGCAGGAGATGTTCTGGTATTAATTAATAACTACACTTGTTACAGGCCATATTCTTCATAGGTTTTGGGAAGTCTTTACAAATATTTCATTCCCACTTCAGGATGGTATATCATATAGGGTGGAATGCTGCTTAGATCAAATATACACATTTCCATTACTGTATTTGTTTACTGGAAAGATTTATACCCTGAGCTTTAATAAAAATCCCAGGACTTGCTGCCCATTTTTTTTTTAAAGCGTGAAATCAACTTGAAAGCATATTAATTTAAAAATTTCACAAAATATATTATCAATCACTAGAAGTGCCCACATTAAAAATAAATCCAGCCAATATAAGACTGATCAAATTTAGGTTAATAATCACGATTTTGTTTTTGTTTGCTTGGTTTGTTTTATTGTTTTATTTTGGTAAATAAAAAGATCTCTGGTGCTGAAACAACACTGAAGCTATAGTATTAGCTGTTGAAATGCTCATGTTAAGCTTTTATCAACAGCAAAGAACAATGATTTAGTGAATATTAGGGTTTATATTGTACACATATAATTGCTGTGATATCTCTGTCCTTCTAACACAAAATTACTATCAGAGTGGACCTGACTATTCTGATTATATGGAAAATGAGAAAAAAATAGCGTGAAAGCATGCAAAACTTGAAATTTGTCCTGGGCCTAGAGATCCTGTGACAGCTGCCCTGATGTTTTGTTGTGTTTTATTTTACACATATTTATAAGTTACATATATAAGTTACATATATAAATTTATTTTACACATATTTATAGGTACGTTTGAGTCACCGTGATCTAAGCTGAATGGCTTGCAGAATCTGGATTTTGCACACAGCCCCATATTAAAGTGGAAATTCTATGCACACGGTCAATGTCATGAATAAAAAATTCCCATGTCACCCCATTATAAACAGCCCTGCTCAGGTCTTCCAAACTCAAGTCTGTGGCTTCCGTGATTGACTCTGTGATTGTACCGTGATTGTACTGTGGCCTTTCTTCCACCTTTGCCTCTGCTCCTAGTACCTTCTATGTTTCTCCACACCTATCCACTCCCTCTAACTCTTCTCCAAGTCTACTTCAGAAAGAAAGAAGCATGCTTTATTCTCATGGGCTGAATTGGAGGCCCTAACTCTCCCTAAATCCTCTCAATGCTTCTTCCTTCTGGTGAGCACATTTTATTTTGACTGGAGAGCCATGTGGCCACCATGAGTGAGTAGCAGCCAGTGCAGCAAGCAGGATGAATTTTAGTTAGTCCAGAGAGTGAATGTGTAGCTTCACATGTACACAGAAAGTGGAAAATTATGACATTCAAATCTGTTTTAAGGGAGGAGAAGATTTCTGCCATCTGGCAACCATAGTTACAGACAAGTACTAACTACACACTCTACAGCTGCTTTGAATCCTGGGTGTGAGAGAAAAGGTCGGATGGATGAACAGACAGACAGACAGACAGACAGACAGGAGAAGCAGCAGGAGCAGCAGGAGCAGCAGCAGTAGCAACAACAACAACAACAACCACCACAACAACATATTTTCATGGTTCATATTCAGCAGGGCCAGTTCTATCTTTAAATGTAATGAGGCAGCTACCTTGGGCAAAAAATCTCAGACTTCAAGAAAAGGCAAGAAAATGTTATGTATTTAATTTGTTATTTATTTAATTGGGATTTACCACCTCATATGCCAAAATAATTTGATTGCCTTTGGGGCTATGCTTCTTGACGATGGGAGCACCATTTGTTGCTGTGCCCCAGGGCACAAAATATGTGGTGCTGGTACCATGACTCAGTGTATACTCATATGTCTAGTATTAAAAGTGAATATCTTTACCAGAGGAACTGACTTGATAACATAGAGACGGGCAGCCACAAAAAGCAGCTTTTCCTTAGGGTCATGAAAGGGTAGTAAATTGTTTGTTTTCCTTTTTTCTTCCCCTTATTATGGATTAGAAGAGAAGTATTTGTGGGATTTTCTGTCTGATTTGAGGTGAGTTGGCACCATCCAGAGATTAGAAAAACTTCCTTTTTGGCTGCCTGGGGTATTCTGCTATTTTCCAAGTTCTGCTATGATACGTTCTTTGGCCTTAGGCAGTGAAGTATCTTAACACTGGCTCTGAGTTGCAGTAATATTTGCCAATGATACCTATAGTGAAAGGTCGCCCATTTTGGACAATCTTAGCAGTAATCTTGGACATCCATTTAGAAATAAGGGAGTACTCAGTTCAACGCATTTCTTGGAGTGAAATCAAGTCCAAGAATGTTTATGCCATGATGCACCATCATAAATTTTTCAAGATGAGTATAGTCATTAAATTGCTGGTACTAACACAAGTGTAGGTTTTCCATTCTGTGATTAAGTCAAAAGGTTGTTCCTATTAGCAATTTGATTTAGTCATAGTATGTAAGAATTATATGGGTTTATATACAGATATATATAGAGAGGGGGGAAGGGGGAAGAGAGAGAGAGAGAGAGACAGGGAAAGAGAGACAGAGAAAGAGAGACAGAGGCCCTTTTCACACAGCATCTGCCATGCAAAAGAGGACCTGGAGCCTCATGCGATTGCGAGGAGCGATCTGCATGATGCACTTGCAATCGCGCAAGGCTCCAGGGGCTGGGAGGCAATGATCGCACACCTTTGTATTTTTGGCTTTCAGCCGAAAATGCTGCGCTATCACGCATTACTCCTGAGCCCCGCGCACACTTACCTGGCATGCGAAACCTCAGGAGCCGGGCCGGTCGTGCTTCCTGTCTCAGTGCAGCCTGGGAATGTCCCAGGCTGCACTGCGAAAGAAAGAGGCGGGGCTCTCGTGCAAGCAGGAAGCTCGTGTGGAGCTAAAGAAGCAGGGAAGCAAAAAACCTCTCATAAGAGGCTGGTCACGTGATCACTGCATCACAGCACCGAGAAAAGGTAGGATGCGGAAAGGGCTAGAGACAGGAACAGAGAGAGAGAATGAGTTTTGTTGCTTCTGAAAACTTGCCGTGGTTCTGTATAAACACATATGCATCCGAGTGCAGAGAACAAGTTTTAGACAAATGAGCCCCAGAGCACCGAGTGCAAATTAAGCTCCAGCTACACATGACACATACAAAGATAGAAATGCCCTATAAGGTTTGCAATTCAATTAAACACTGAGTGGGTGAAATCCCAAGCTAAGGTAATTCCTCTTAAATGCTTTTTCTTAATAGTGTACATGCTCATTGCCCAGGAGATGGATATTGTATTTGGTTTCAAAGTGAGCACTACTTAAAAACTCATTAGCCTAACTCAAGTTACTGTTGTAGCCTTTGGTGACACCATCTGACTGTGTTTGCTAGTATTTTGTAAAGCAGCCTGTCAGAGTTATATTTGAGCAATAGCTGAACCAAATGGAGCTGTTCTAATCAGGAAGCAAAATTTTCTTTTTCTAATTTCTTTTGTAGATCTAAGTAACTGACCTCTTTTTTATTTCTTTTTGTCTTAGGCTGCAATTGTATATTCACTTCTCTGGGAAGAAGTCCCACTAAACCCTTGAGTACACATGTGTAGGATTGTACTGTTCATTAGCAACACTCTAGACGTTGCTGGACTGGAGCTCTAGGGATAGAAAGAATGTTGAAAAATATTTGGAAAATGATAAACAGTAACAACAAAAACAAGTTTTTTGAGTGTTAAGAAACTAATGAGAAGAATTCTGGACTGATAAGAATCTTTGCAGATCATGAATTATTCTGTGAAAAATTTGCATGTAGTTGTTTTGTACAGAAAACAGCATTTTCTGCAGAGGAAACAACATTTTCTACATGGAAAAGAATATTTCAATGAAGAAAGATTAATTCCTGAACAGAAAATGCTATAATTGTGGATTTTTTCTGTGTAAAAATCACACATGGATAATTTCCATAGAAAACATAATTTTTGGAAAAATAGACTCTTTTTATTTTAAGCATCAAGACTAACCTGTATTACTAATAGAAAGCTATGGAAGCAATGGGCCATAACTGGAATGTACCTTTATAAGAAAAACTAGAAGAAATAACACTGAGGAAACTGTCTAGGGAAAACCTTAGTAACACAGCACATTTTCAAAACCATGTTAAAAAATGCAAGTGTTTGGAATGTTACCAGGATCTTGTGGTCCACAATAATATGATGTCATACTCCTGTTCTCCTATAGCTATAAGGCATACACTGTTCTTCCCAAATATTCCATCATGGCAAGTTGTATCTCTGGTTTGATTTAAATAGTTCATTTTTAAAAAGATGATATCCCCACCCTTAAAAAAAAAATCCTTCCAAGGTAGTTTGTACATTCAAGTCTGTGGCCCTTTTCGCATGCTTTTTTTTTTTTTTGCGCGAGCGTCCCTTCAGCGTCACATGAGTGGGAGCGTCGCTCTGCATGACACGCTCCCCCTCGCGCGACGCTCACGAGGCTAAAGTGGGGCACGTGAGCATGTTTTGATTTTCGGCTTTAAGCCGAAAATGCCCCGCGCTTGCACAATGCTCGCGCCGCCCTCGTGCACTTACCTCTGTGCAGTGTGTCGGCAAGGTGACTCGGTCACACTTCCTCCCCCCCCGCGCAGCCTACAACTCCCAGACTGCGCTGCGGAAGAAAGGGGCGGGGTGCTCGTGCGACGGTCGCGCTAGAAGGAAGGCGGTGCGGGAGGCAAAAAGGGCTGTCGTGAGCAGCTTGCGCGAGTGGCTGCTTGCGCGAGCGCTGCTCCCCGCTGCTGCGACGAGGTAAGATGTGAAAAGGGCCTGTGTCCACACATATATGTTTCTGAGAAAGTGAGGAATGAGAGAAATCTATCTTCCGTTACTAGTTTTGCAAAATCCTCTTGTTTATTTTCAACCTGAGAAGTTAATACTCTTCAGTGTATTTGGATATTACAATGAAACATTAAAGACTGTTGTGCTCCATCTTTTTCAATCACAAGTAATCTGTGAAGTGCTTCCTCGGCACCAAGTGGCCTAAGAAAACCAACTAACACACTGAGCAGTTTCAAGCATGCACTATAAATACACCGGGTTCTCTTTGTCCTGAAGCCAGAATGAAAGAAATCTCTATAAAATGCCCCCCTCCCAGTAATCCTTGGAGCTGAGGCACTACGACATACTCCAAATCCTTGCACAAGTATGGATCATTGGAGAATATGGTGGGTTTCAGGGAGAACATGGTCATAGTTTTCTTTTAGCAAAAACCTTACCACTGTCTATTTAGATCAAGCATATATATTATTCTCTTCCATATCTTAGGCCTGCATAAACAAATGTACAAATGAAAAATATCAATCTTCTATTTACCTAGATAAGCAGAGGCCAAAGTTACATCCACTGAAGCTGTGGTAACATTTCATGTCCAGTTCACCACAGATAGCAATGATTTTAAATGTGCAGAGTTGTTGAAATTGGATCACACCACTATCAAGTGGCCTACACTTTCTTCTTGAGGGTTGACCAAATGTAAAAAGCCTTTAACCACGCAAAATAATTTTGATTGGGAAACTACATTCTGACCCACATTTATTAAAGAAGATATGATAACTTCCATGGAATGGGCCATCAGAAGAGTTGTTGTCCACGTTCACTCAGATTTGGTCTGAAAGTGCCGCCAATGCCATTTGCTTCATTGTCTCCAGTTCCTTAGAAAACCAGGAAGCTAGTATAGTTCTACTTAATGGGAGAGGGTATTCAGAAGCAATCATCTTCTCCATCTGGGTTAGCTACTCATTCCAAAAGTCAGTGCAGCCTTCAACAAAATCTCCTGCCAAAGTGATAGTAAAATCCAGAAGAGCAGTTAGAAAACTATCCAGATCTATTAGCTTCCTAGGGTGGAGCATCCTAATCATTCTTCTGTTCTTACAAGATCTCCAATGTTAATAAGTCCAAATCTCAAACCTGACAATGACAGTGGAACTATAAAAAGTTATTCCTCTCACAGGTAAAATATCATTTTTAAAAAAAGTTCCGAAGTATGCCCTACCAAATGAGTGGAGATGAGCCCATTTTTTTGCCATGGAGGCAATGAAGTCCTGAATTACTCTCAACAGAACAATATCAAAGCACATATTGAAGCCTCCTGGCACAGTACCTGGAGGACTCCAGCACCCCACCGAAGCAATAGGAAGTAGGGAAAGGTACACAAATATAATCTTTATTCATTCCTGAGCACTCATCAAATATACAAACTAAAACTTCAGAAACTGTAGAATGGAGTACCCAGTCATAAGAACCAAATTACAATAGACCACTACAACTAAGTCTTCTGAAAAAGTCTTACCACTAAAATGTACTACCCTAATTTCATCTGACCAGTTTTTCCATAATAACCCCCTATCAGCATGCTTAACCAGGCCTGAGTCATGGATCACTACTGTCTTCCTACCGATCTACTCAGCACTCAGCAGCATTTACTCAAACTCAGGGTCACTACCACCAAGATTACTCATCCTCTCTGGAATGGAGGATCTTAATAGTTCTAGGTCAGCATACCTTTAGGTCAGTGTACCTGAAAGTGCTTCCAAAAAAATATAGCAAGTTCTTTAGATTTGGATTAAAATGAATGAATTGCACTGTAGAACAATTCACATTGGCTCTAAATCAAAGGAGGAGGTATGAGGCACGGGATCTTGCTCCCTGACATTGACTAGGATACATTAAAAAAATGATCATACATGTATGGCTGCAGATACATAGATGGATTATACACCTGTATGACAGGGTTTCTGACTGGGTTCAAGCCATGAATTCTCTGTGTAGCTCACAAGCAAGCATGGGAAAAGACAGCTTTATTGCAGGATCCTTGCAATTATGCTACCACACCAGTCAGAAATATGGATAGATAAATATTGTTTTGAAAACCCTTTTTAAAAAATAATAATAATATTGTACCATCTCTAAGTGGAGTAGTATTTTTTAAATGTCAGTATACCTTCTAATCTGCTTATCTACCTGTTGCAACAAAGTATTCTATACAGTGTGTGTATGTATGCGTTACAGGAAACATATCTGTTTGCTTTGGAAACTTGCAGAAATAGATATGGAAGAGAAAGGAGAGAAGTGAGTGAATTTGAATAATTACAAATTGATGTAATCCTTTGGTTAAAGAAAAGAAAACCAATTTGATTTCCTCCTTTGTATATATTTGCCAGTCTTCTTTCACTTACCCTTGCTAAATAGCAATTCTAACCTTTTTTGACCAGGTAAATTTTTGAGTCCTGCACTTTTTATATGGTTATTATTCCATGTTATCTGGTTATATTACTCAATTAACCTGCTGTTAAAGGGATGGTTTGACCCGCACAAACAGTGCAATAGGGCACTCGCTTTGTGAGAAACAGCTGGAAATCTAGATTCCCAATTTTATAGTAATAAATAAGTGCAGATCTGGTTCTCCCCCACTTACCCACCCACTGTAAGCTCATGAAACAGGCTTAGTGTGCAGAGAGATGGTTGTCCTTGACTATCTATTCTATTGATGTCTGCAGAGCCATTAATGGACTGGTAAGGTGCAACAAGGAATAGCATTCCTTAGGGGCTAATTGGATAAAATTGCAAAACAGAGTTCTCAAGACCTTGTTTCCCTCCAGGTAATCCTCGGTTCTTTGTGTCTGCAAGCCTGGGAATGAAAATTATAATGATCATTTCAAAGTAGATAAATGTTGTCACAGTGACAAATGTTCTCAGACGTGGCAGCAAAGAGTTGGAAAAAAAGGTTAAATCTAATATACCAAGGTTGCATAGAAAGTGAGGGAGAATATGCTGTCTGGGGGGTTGCATTTGAAATTATGTACACTTGATTAGACTTTTTGGTAGTTGTTAACATGAACATTCTATCATTGCTTTTCTTCCTCCTAGATCCATATACACTCATCCTTTCAATAAGCAATAGGACCCTTGTGAAAGTGAGAGAACAAAATATCAACAACCCCCCTATACACACCATATTTAACACACTCACACACACACACACATATATATATATAGCAAGAGAGAGAGAGAGAGAGTGGTCCTCAGGTTCAGTCCACAGCAGATTCAAATGTACAGTACACAATTAATTTGAATATGCAGTAGGGGGCACATCAGCCACCTGGTTCTGCCTTTGTGGTGGCAGGGTTCCATTGTAAGGCAGAAGCAGGTGGATGGCAAGGATTGCCCCTGTCTCTGCTGCTGCCCTACACCATTTTCAACAGAGACTTACAAGCCTTACCTCACATTCACAGTCCCTCTTAATCTTGTGAGGCTTGCAAATAGTTTGCGACTATGTGGTAAGACTTAAAAGTCCCTATTAAAAATGGTGTTAAGGCAGCAGTGGATGTGATGGCAAATAATCTGTGAATAATCAGATCCATGAATGGTAAACCCACAGATGTGGAGGGCCACCTGTATTCTCTGTACCAGTCTCCCCCAACCTAGTGACTTCCAGATGTGTTAAGAGGTGGTCTTCTGATCACTAGTATGGAACCTTTCGTGGAAGACTTCAAAGATCTCTGTACCAAATGCCTGATAGGAAATTTATTCATGTCACAGGAAGATCTGATGTCCCAAGGAGAAGAAATTTTACTGTTGGAGGGAATGTATTACATGGCTCTGTTGTCAGGCAGACTAAGGCCATTTCTGCACTAGACTGTTATAGTGCTATTATTCCACTTTCAACATCCTGTGGAATCCTGGGGTTTGCAGTTTAGGGAGGGGCATTTAGAATTCTCAGCCAGGGAGCTTTTTGGCCTCAGCAAACTACAAACCCCAGGATTCCACAGGATGTTGAAAGTGGAATAATACCACTATAACAGTGTAGTACAGAAAGGCCCTAACCTGTGTGGTTTCTTTGATAATACTATGTGGTGGAAGGAGTGGGTGAAAGAGAACTGTCTGAAATCTAGATCAGGTAGTTGGACTTGTGGAGCATAACAGCTGTGTTTGAGAAAGGAAGAGGAGGAAGGAGAAGGAGAAGAAGAGTGAGTCTTAGAAGAAATGGAGGTGGAAGGGTGGTATTTTTTGCTTAGCAGGATACTGAGGCCCTCAATTTGTCAGGACCCTATTCATAATGCCCCCCATTGGGTCTGTGTTTTGAGTATTTCTGGAGCTCAGGGATGCATTTTGACTCCAGTAACTTATACTGTATTGATTATGTTCTACTTCTACTCTATATTGTGGTATAGTATACACTTATATAATTGTATGGGTGAATATTTGAGGTGAATTTCAGAAAAGTTCCCCCATGGGCCTGTATGAATGGGAAGTCTCAGGCTTTTTGGAGGGGAGCGGGTTCATCACTTCAGTAATTTCCCCTTCCATTGATTGTATAAGATGAGATGCACATAGGGAAGAATCGGTTTGTTAGAAATCTCATCACTAAAATTGCAGATGCCACAGAATGTAATTGGATGGAAGGTGATACCTTAATGTACCCTGAAAGTAAAATGTAAGCATTTAGAATCCACTGCTGCCTTCTCAACCTTCGTTCTCATCCTTTTCCCAATCTCAAAAAGAGCTCAAATGTAGTTGACACAAAGGATGAAAGGCAGTCATGATAAAAGTAAAAATGGAAAGAATATTGAATATATATTTTTAAAATAGTTGGAAACATGTTCTTCTGAGTGTCAAGGAACCCAATGAGAATAATCTTGGGCTGATCAGAATATTCACATTTGTCACTTATTCTGCACAAAATTTGCACTGGTTGAGTTGCATAGAAAATAGCATTTCCTGCACAAATGCAAAATGCTATTCAGAAAATGCTTTTTTCTGTGCATAACAACCATGTGCAATTTTTGTGCAGAATAAGTGAAAAACTGCAACTAGGCTTCAGAACTGTGTAGTTTTCAAAGACTTTCTCATAGCAGAAAGAAAATTGCTAAAACTATTAATTGTTTCCTCTGAGAAGAAACTTAATGAAGAATTACATCCCTGGGTAAGAGCAATGACCTCCCCACATGGAGAACTCAACTACTCCCTTCAGAGGCTCTCCCACATGCCCAAAATCTAGTGGCTTTGGTAGGGTGGCAGATAATTTCACAGCATCCAGCTATGTTTCTATAGCTGGACACACACCACCAGCAGCATCCTCTGGGAACTCTGAAATGCCCCCAAGATGCCTTGGAAGAGGACATTGTTGTCAAATGCCCAGCTGTGGAAACACAGCCAGATACTGTTAGACTGCCTCTCCAGTCACTCCCAACCACTGAATGGTCACATAGGGTTCAGGACATGGGTGAATTAGGTGAATGGAGGGTCACTGCATAGGAAGCCCTGGTGGTGCAGTGGTTAAATGCCAGTACTTCAAGCCACAAGGTTGTGAGTTCTATCCTGCCTGGCTCCAAGGTTGACTCAGCCTTCCATCTTTTCGCACGTCGGTCAAATGAGTACCCAGCTTGTTGGGGGCATGTATAGAAATGTTTCAAAATACATGCTATTTGTAAGTTGTTCGCCGCCTCGATCCATATGGAGAGGCGGGATACAAATAAATAAGAAGAAGAAGAAGAAGAGGAAGAAGAAGGAGGAGGTAGTGAATATCTAGTGAATAACTATGATGACATTTATGCTGGCATATGTCTCAACAAAATCTCAGTCAAAATCTCCTGCCCTCCTGAATGGTATTCTGAGAAACTGAATTTTTCTTCTACTAACTTTGGCATGACTGCATCACTAGGTAAGTTTGGGATCACTTGCAGAAACAGGAGGTGGCGGGGCGGGCGCACTGAATTTGACATCTGGGCCACTCCTGCTCAGAAACATTTACTGTTGCCTCCTCTGATTACTCACAACACTACTCCAAGTTTTCAGCTTTTATTCTTAATCTATCATTGGATTTCATAATATAACAGCATTGCAGATTTAGAAGAAGAATTGATAGATGATGGATAGTGCTGTGTTTTTTCAAGCATTCTTTTGGTTAGGAGCATGACTTGAGCTGCACTTTTAGGTTTCACCAAGCAATTAGGATAAAATATTCAGCATTTTTCAATAAATGAAATGATCTTTTATCAGAGTGATGAACCCAGGGAAAGGGAAAATCCTCTAAGGACACACTGAACCAAAGAAAAAGCAGAAAAGAAAATTCTTATATGGCATTCACAGATCTCCTCTAAAATATTTTTTTTAAAAAAAAAAAGGAGAGAGCAGTTATAGAAACATCTATCATCTTTGTTCTTAGTAAAGCTGGAATAATAGCTAATATGATTATAATGACTGATAGCATTTTTTAAAAAAAAATGTCTAGATTTGTCTTGTAGAGTGAAGTAAATTATGTTTGTGATGAAAGTAGATGGTGTGTTTTTCTAATGCTTCCAGAACATTTTTGTTACTCTAAGAATAGTACAGATTAAATGTTTTTGTCAGAGCAGCATACCTGTCTACTTCTGCTATTGCTTTTTGCATACTAATTTGAGATCTGTTAAAGAAAAAGCATATAATGAAACAACATTTCAAACCTGAGAAGAAGAGATCAAAAGGAAATGGAGAAAGTGGCTAAGGGCAAGGAAACTAATGATGAGACAGCATTTGAGATGAATATTGTGCTTTTATTAAGTGGCCGTATTGTATTTTGGGTGTAAGAGCAAGCTTGAATCCAAAACATTGCAGGATAATTAGCACTCTGTATTGACTAGAAATCAGGGTTATAGCTAGCCCATTCTGGAGAGGGAAGACAGGGCTCCTGTGTTAACCAGCCAATCAGAGGTGCCAACTGGCACCTTCCCTCCTTTCAATCTTTGCCATAGGAAAAGGAAGGGGGAGAATCAGAAACACAAAGGGTGGACCTTCTCTAGAGGACCCTCTGAACACAGCAGACAGACAAAGAGAAAAGAAGTGACAAGTAGACTGACTTCTCTCTAAATGCCTGCATTAGCAAAGACACTGTAGGAAGAAGAACTAGGGAAATTGTCTTTACTGGCAATTTTCTTACTACTACTCCAACACACATAGTTGCTTGACTCCAGCAGGCATTAAGAACCATAGCCAACCATAGCCTCTTTCTCTCTCAGCAACATGGGAACAGGCCACTAGAATTGTTGTAGGTTTTGCTGTTGCGTGTCTTCAAGATATTTCTAACTTATAATGACACTAAGGTGTGCCTATCACAGGGGGCTGAGACTGTGTGATGTGCCCAAGATCACCCAGGAGGTTTCCATGGCCAAACATACTTCTTAAAGTTTAGTTGAAACCACACCCCTTTTTGTAATTTTAGCCCTTTGGTTCCAGCCCTATCTTCTGAAGCAATTTATTCAATCATCTATATGACAGCCCTTCAAATATTTGAAGACTGGTATTATATTGTGTCTTAATCATCTGTTCTCTAGGGTAAACATACCCAGCTGTTTCAAATTTTCCTCAAAGGTTTTAGTCTCACTGTCTGTATCACATTTATCTGGACACTTCCAGTTTGTTTACATCCTACTTAATTTTATTTTTACAGGTGTCTCTCTGTGCCAATGGTACTTCCAAATAAAGCATACATATGATTTCTGTGCTTTAATTAAAAAGAAAGGCTGCAAAAACCATAAAAACACTTTTCATACTATCAGACATAGGAATTTGTTTATTCCATCAAATGCAGTCAATGTAATATCTGTTACCAGCTGGTTTATCCAGAAGTCTTTCTCAGTGGTCAAACATGGGAACTTCTTGGCACACTTAGCTCTCAGGTTTGTGATGATGAAGTCACTGACATAGCACTGTTGGTTGCATCAATTATTGATCAAATTATAGTTGCTCAGCCCTTTGCAAGGTCTACTTTAACCAGATATAAACTAAAGGAAAGATTCAACCAACCTCTTCGAACATTCTAAGCTTCTTGGTTATCTGAAAGACTGTGTTCTCCCATATGATCCTATTCATGTTTTGAGGTCCTCTGAAAAGGGCCTTCTGTCTATTCTACTTCTCTCATGGATACATCTGGTAGGAACATAGTCCCTTTCTGCACCTTACCTTCTTCCAGTGCTGGGGTGCGGGGATCACATGAGCAGCCTCTGGCGAGAGGCTCTCGTGTCCCTGCTGCTTCAGCTCCGCATGAGCTGCTTGCTCGTGTGAGATCCCTGCCTCTTCCTTCTGCAGTGCAGCCTGGAAGTTTTCCAGGCTGTGCTGGGACAGGAAGTGTGACTGGTGCAGCTCTGGAGGCTCTGCACACCAGGTAAGTGCATGTGGGGCCCGGGAGCAATGCGCAATCACTCACCATTTTTGGCTTCTAGCCGAAAATGAAAAGGTGTGTGATCAGCGTCGGCTGGCCCCTGGAGCATTGCACGATTGTGAGTGCATCGTGCAGATTGCTCCTCACAATCGTGCGATGCTCCGGGCACCCTTTCACATGGAAAATGCCATGCGAAAAGGGCCATAGGTGGGATTCTGTTTAGTGGTTGCTCCCAGGCTCTGGAACTTCCCAGAGATGTTAAACTGGCACTCTCCATGCTACCTTTCCAGAGACAAGTTAAGGGTTCTTTTTTGTTTGTTTGTTTTTAATTTCAGCACACCTTTGAAGACTGACAGTTCAAAGAGACTGGGCCCTGCATATCTGTGGTTTATTTGTTGTTTTTAATAGGTCTGTTTTTAAAGAGTGTTTAATTTTATGGATAGTTCAATGACATTTTTAACTTTTGTGTTTGATATATTTATTAGTTATGTTTCTTTTACTTGTTGTAAGCCATGTTGAATCCTAGACTAAGAAAGCAGTAGGATATAAATAAATAGAACAATAACAACAATTTATCTTGGCACTCAGCCTTCTACGACTGGCACAAAAGCATTCCATGTACCCAGAAACTAAAACATGGTCTGTATCTCCTGACATGGTAGCTTGAAGTTTTGAGTTTAGTTGCGATAACAGTGCCTAGATTAGTGTTGTACAAATGGATAACAGATCTTATCTTGCATTGGCTGAACCTTCCCCCAATCGAAGAGCTGCTTTTGGTTCAGGGCAAATCAGTGTGGGCATGTTTCTTGATGGTCTTGTTTCTAAATGAAAAAAAAAATCCCTAGATTGTCCTTGAGTAGTCACACTGCTATACCTTATGCATTTCTTAGGGGATATTTCTCTATTAAATAAGTGGTAAAACACAAATATGTCTGAGACCATGTTTACAACATATTTGAACAGCTAGTCTTTGATCAGCAGGAAGAAAATGATGGCTGGCCATAATCTGGTTTGGGCAACCCTTCAATAAATAAAAGACACAGTCTTGCATGCCTGTTGAATTTCCATGTTCCAATAGCTGTGATATTTATCAAGCAGCCATTGTTTGCACGTCTCACAAAAATTTGCCTGGGGGAGGGAGTGCCAGTTTAGATGAGATTTTGCTACATGTACCAAGTTTACAGGGCTAGATCATTGAAGACCCATCCCAAATCACAAAAGAGAGGTTGTAAAAGGCTGAGAAGTAGAGGTTTTTAAAGCTGTAAATCTACTTCAAGAAGAGCTGGTAATCTTTTCCTTTAAAAAAAAAATTATCTGGCAGCAGTGACACTATAAAAGTGATTATCCTACTACATTTTGGTGCCAGGTCATGACGTTGCCTCCTAATGTAACTAGAATTACAGCATAACATTTTGTAATGGAATAATGCTTGTAATATTTGATTTGTAGTGTCTCATTTTCTTATTCAGGGATACATTTTGTTTCATTGCCCATGGGGTAGCAGCTGATGCTGACAGTGTTATGAGCAGTTCTACAGCTTCTGCAGTGAATGAATCGTTAAAAGGAAGGTGGAACCTGCTGGGTTATTTTTCTTTTTTCCTTGCTGTAAGACCTTCATTTAAAATGAGGAGTTATGAAAGTCAAAGTAAAAGGATCAAAATAAAATTCAAGTGCCTCGATGTCTCCCTCTCCTTTGATCAACAAACCATGTTAAAAATAAGTGTTGCACCATCTATAAAATAAATATATCTTGGTGCACTTTCAAGGTGTTACTGGAAGCACTTACAATAACTCTACTCTATAGCTTATTCATACAGTTTATTCAATGGCACCTGAACTTAACAGATCACTTATTTCCTTGACAATAATGTTGCTCTCTCCCACTCACTACCAGGCATGCTCTTTAACCACTGTGTTTAGCCTTTGTATTTAGCATTAATATATTATAGCGAGTGTCCAAAAAGATGAGTAAGGGCAAGAGTACACTGACAATTTCATTAATATAGTGCATGTCTAAAGCAGGGGAGTTGCACTAACAACTTTTGCCTGAGAATGGCAATTGCATGAAAATGGTTATGTACATTCACTGATCTATGACCGTAATTTTCAGCCATTCACCAATAGGTATGTTTAAATTTCTCAGCTTTCCATTATGATTCCTTTCACATCTGTTACATTCACTACGATATAACATGCAATCACCTTGGCCCTTTCATATTAGTTGAGGAGATCAAGAAAGCTGGAGAACATTCTTTCTTTCCTGGGATATTTTCACACTATATAATTATAGCACTATGATTCCAGTTTAGCAGGCATGAACTCATCCTATGGAGTCCTGGGATTTGCAGTTTAGGGAGAGGAGCTTAGAATTCTTAGCTAGAGAGGTCTAGTGCTTCACCAAGCTACAAGCATCAAGATTCCATAATATGTTGCCATGGTAAGTTAAAGTGGGATCATAGTACTATAATTGCAGTATGTGAACTGGACTCTTGACTGTAGATATGAACACACTATTGAGTCAGGATGAGGAGACACATCAAAATATCTTGAAAATATACTTTTCCTTTTTCTATGGACTAGATTCATTTTGAGCTGACCTTTTTACAGTATCCTAAATGGTAAGACCTTCTCTTTGGAAGGATGTTTCCTGCTGCTTATTAAACTCCAAAGTAAGAATCTATAGACATAGGGGAAGTGCAACATGGTAAGGAAGGAAGGCTAATATAACATTTTGTGTGTTGAAAACTAAGCATGTCCCACCAAGATTTTTTTGAGCATTCCACCTTCCCTGAGTCTAAAAATTAAAAACACTGGATATAAACACATATCTCCTACAGACTGTAGTTCTATTCAAGTATTCTCCTTCAGTGCAAAAAAACACATGTAAGGCGAGAGGAGAGCCATATGACTGCAACAGCTGAATTTTATCTGGATTCTGGGTATTGCACCTGGTAACTATCTGGACCATTAGCTACCGCAAATTTCCAGCTTTCATTCTAAAAAAAGAGTAAATTTCTGTCTCTTCAGGAAGTGAAGATAGACTACAAAAAGTCCATCGCAACTGTTCTGTGAGAACAGCTTCCTAACACTTTTTAGTATTAGCTGATGAGTGAAGAATCACATTGTCATTGAGAAATAAACTGACTCATTCCTGGAGAGATGTTGCTGTTTAAGCCTCATGTCTTTGCAAGAGTACAGGTGAATTCTTACTGAGGTACCAGAATATGGTGGTGGTGGTGGTGGTAGTGGTGGTAGTGGTGGGGAATTCCAGAACGAAGGCATAGTACTGAGTGAGTATTCAAAGGATCATGGATTCTTTTGTATTTGCTGTAGCAGTCATGACAATTTCTGCTAAGCACAGTCAGCCCTTCACTTTTGCTAGGGCTAGGGGCACAGGACCCCCTCAAAACTGGAAAAAAAGCAAATCTCAAAATATGCATGGTTGTGAGAGAGGGCCTTCTAAATATATGCCCATAGATTCTGGAACTCCCTTCTTAGAGAGACCAGAACAGCCACCTCTTTGTTGTCCTTCTAGCAGCAAGCAAAGACCTTTTTATTCAGGCAAGCATTAAAGACAGAAAGTCTTTAAAGAATGGGCTAGGCAGTGCTGTACTGTTTTAATTTTAATTGCTTTTTAATCTCTTTTTAGCTGTTTTAATTCTTTTATAGTTTAATCCTAGAGTCATAGAGTCATAGAGCTGGAAGACACCACAGGGGCCATCCAGTCCAGCCCCCTGCCATGCAGGAACCAATATCAAAGCACTCTTGACAGATGGCCACCCAGCCTCTGCTTAAAAATCTCTACCACACTCCAAGGCAGCATATTCCACTGCTGAACAGGTCTGACCATCAGGAAGTTCTTCCTTAGGTTTAAGTGGAATCTCTTTTCCTGCAGTTTGAGTCCATTGCTCCTTGTCCTAGTCTCTGGAGCAGCGGGAAAAAAGCCCACTCCCTCCTTAACATGACATCCCTTCAAATATTTAAACATGACTATCATGTCCCCTCTTAATCTTCTCTTTGCAGACTAAACATCCCCAGCTGCCTAAGTCACTCCTCATAGGGCATGGCTTCCAGACCCTTCACCATTTTGGTCACCCTCCTCTGGACATGCTCCAGCTTGTCAATATCCTTCTTGAAATGAAGTGCCCAGAACTGGACACAGGATTCCAGATGACGTCTAACCAAAGCAGAATAGAGTGGTACCATTACCTCCTTTGATCTAGACACCATACTCCTATTAATGCAACCAAGAATCATGTTTGTTTCTTGGCTACTGCATCACACTGCTGAACTCATGTTCAACTTGTGGTCCACGTAGGCCCTTTTCGCATGTTTTTTTTTATAGCACGAGCGCCCCTTGAGCACCACGCAAATGGGAGTGCCGCTCCGTACGACGCACTCCCACTTGTGCAGTGCTCACGAGGCTGAAGCGGGGCACGGGTGCATTTTTTGATTTTCAGCTTTAAGCCGAAAATGCCCCACGCTCGCACAATGCTTGCGGCTCCCTCGTGTGCTTACCTGCGTGCGGTGCATCGGCGAGCCGGGCGGGTAGCGCTTCCTCCCCCAGCACAGCCTACAACTCCCATACTGCGCTGCGGAAGGAAGGGGCGGGGCGCTAGCGCGACGCTCGTGCAAACAGGAAGCGACCTGCAGTAGGAAGGAGGGGGAAGCGGCAGCGTTTTGAACGAGGCTTCTCGCGTGAGACGCCCTCCCCCGTCACGCAAAAAAGTAACATGCGAAAAGGGCCCAAGACTCCTAGATCACTTTCACATGTACTGTTTTAATCTATGCTATTCAAATGTATTTAAATTTTATTGTTTTAATATGTAAGCCATTTTGAGGCCCAATGTTGGCAAAAACCAGGATATAAATAAAGATTAATCATTATTACCATCGTCATCATGTATCTGTGGGAAGGGGGCCAAGGCATGGAGGGGAGAATGGACATACAGAGTCCAAACCAGATCAGGGAAAGGTGAGAGAAAGGGATTGGGTTAGCATGATGGCCTTATGCTTCCTTTCTGTCATCTATCTGCTTCTCTGGGTGTTGGGGTGAGCATTGGGAGAGGCTTTGTGGTAATTGAAAATTGGGCTGTGAGCTGTTCTTGGTTGGCCAGGGAGTGGCTGGTGGTAGAGGAGGGAGACTGGGTGGGTTTTAAAAGGGCTATGTGGACTGATCAGAGCCACAAAAAGGGAACGTTCCCTTGGAAAAGAAGTGCTTGAGAAGTGAAGGGGGGCAGGGGTTGAAGAAACTCACAAATAATCAAATCCATCAAAGTTAAACCTTTTAATGTGGAGGGCTGGCTGCAGTTTCAAATAATGAAGAAATGAAATCCTTTTGGAAGACAGACCTATAAAGCACTCTATAACTTTCAAGTCTAGGCTGACCTACCTTATCCTCACAAATTAGACTACCTAGGCCCTGAGATCCTCAGGAGTGACCCTTTGGTCTGTCCCACTGTCTTCACAAATATGACTGGTGAGGGCATGAGACAAGGCCTTCTTCGTGGCTGCCCCTTCAGCCTGTGGAACTCCCTTCCTAGAGAGGCAAAAATGCCCCCTCTCCTTGCTGTCTTTCTGCTGGCTGGCAAAGACTTTTTTTCTCTTGGTTCCAACAGACTTTTTGCAAACTGAAAGCTTCTAAATGAAGGGCTTTTGAAAGGAAGCTGGACTGTTTTTACTATTTTACTTGCACTGTTTTTAAACTGCTTTACATCATTTTTAACCATTTGTTTTAAATTGTTTTTAAATTTTGTTAATAGTTTAATTCCATTTTAATGTTGATCTTTTGTTTTAAGCATACATATTGTCTTTTAGTTTGTGTCCCTGCTGAGCCCCACTTTGGGAGATAGTCAGGGTATACATAAAGAAAATCGAGGGTATCCTACATTGCAGTTATGGTTTCATAAGCTACAGTTACAGGTCCTTAACTGGTCCATATTGAGACATGCTTGGTACTCACGATAGTGGCACTATTGCCATGATCACAAACACTCTTCTCCCAACCTCCCTTAATAGCCAGCAGCCAGATTGAGTGATTCTATTGGTGATTGGTGCACAGCAGAATGATGTTTCCAGCCCCTCCCACCAGAGATCTGTGGTGCAACAAGGTCCTGCTTCTTACTGTTGAACCACAATTCATTGGTGAGAAAGGGCTGGAAATATCATTTTGCTGCACCCCACTCACCAGCAGAACAGGCACGTGTCCCTTGATGTGGCTGCTGGCTGATAGAGTGGCTTTGAGGAATCAGGATGTAGTTATGCATTTGTTATTGCATCTGCAATGCAGGATTTGGGTCCATAATGATTACAGGAGGCTAATTCCATATTTCATTATTTGGGGTATATGGTGTAGCCTTTACTCAGACAAATGACTTATATTAAATGGGTCTTAGAACAAAGTAAATATGCACTGGAGATGTATATGTATGTACCTATATTTCCATCCCATTCTTCACTGCAATATAACCAATACCAGGCAAACAAAGGAGCAGCTATGGAGTGGGTAGGGGTGTAGGAGGGATTTACCTTGGGAAATAGAAATAAAATATAGTAATGTTAATGGGGAAACAAAAGGTATCTCACATTGGATTGTTCCTTCCCTTAGCACATGTGAGCACACACATTTTTATACAAAGAAACACTTTTCAATTTTTTCAAACAGGCAGACAAGTTGATCTGTTGTAGGAAAAGCAGCAAAACAGTTTTCTGCGGTCTTCAAGATCATCAAGCTTTATTTGACATCAGTTGCTGCTGACAGCAGTGGTCCGGATCCCCTACTGCTTGACACAGAATTAGATATACTGCTGCTGCCACTGCAGTTTGCAGTCCCCTGCCTCACTGTGTTACCCTGACTTCTGGGGGTCCCATAGGGGACACCTTGATTTGCTCCAAAATGCAAAGGCTGGAGAAATTAGTGGAGCACTGGCAATAGCAAAACGAGGGGCAGGGTAATCCAGCAGAATCTTTTACCCAATGTTTACAGGGTCAGGCCAAGCAAAAAGCTAATAATGTACTAATAAATGATTTTTATTAATAAATGTGTTCTCACGCACCAATACACTCACCCACTCATGCACACAAGGCCTATTGAGAAGGGAAAGAGGTGAAAATTGATAGGGGATGCAGTGGAGAGGGTGTAAAGGCGGTAATACTGAACCTATCCTGAAGTCTTTAGTCCAGGAAGCAGTGAGAAAGATGGAGCTCAGCGAAGAGAGGCAGCTGAGGGGATCACTTGACTAACAGAGTGCTTGTCTGCTAATGTGGTGGGGAGTTCTCTGAAGAGACCCTCAAAAATTGGAACTACTTATAGGGCAGAACATACCTTGAAGGTAGGCCCTCTCCCAGGAAGAACAATGGCCAAAATAGAGGGAGAAATGCCGCACAGTAGCAACTTGGTAGTTTGCATGATTGATTCATGCAGATGGGCCTCACCATGTAGGATTTTCTAAAGTTGGAGTTGCTCAACCAGGGGAAAACTCAATAATCCCTTCACGTTGGCTGTTTTTGGCTGAGGACCCATTGTCCATGCAGACATGTTTACCCTGAGGTCTCCTAGGGGAAATGTGACTAGGGATTTTCCTGGCCTGACCTGGTTTCAGTCATTCAACCTCTTTGTCTACATACCAACCCTGGCAACCTCTCTGGCATGGCAGGGATATTTGATATCAAATTTATATTCCCCGGAATGGGGTCTGTCATTGCGGTAACAACTGCCTGCCTGTTTTGTTTGTTTTTTTTTTAAAGTTGGTCTGATCCTGCCAGTTCTGTGCAGACAGCATTGGCAAGAAGGAACAATAACAGCCACACAAGCGCGCAGGTACGAAATGGAGCCAAAAAGGTAGGCAGCTGCTCTCGTTGCTGTGTAAAACCTCAAAGCTTTAGAAACCACACCTTATAAGCAATAACTTAAGGATGTTTAGTTTGGAGAAGAATGGTGACGTGACAGCTGTCTTTAAATATCTGAAGAGATATCACATAGAAGATAGAGTGAGTCTGTTTTCTGCTACTCCAGGGGCTGGAAGACAAACCATGAAATGAGATTGCTCCTAAACATTATGAAGAATGTCTTCACTTTCAACAGTGGGATAGATTGCCTGGGAAGGTGGTGGAGGTCTTTGAGGTCTTTAAATAAAGGTGAGATGGCTATTTTTCAAAAGTGCTTTAGTTGTGTATAACTGCATAGAAGGTGGTTGGATTAAATGGCCCTTGCAGTCCCTTCTGACTCTATGATTCTGTTAGCTGAGTAAGAGATGGAAAGGCCAGCCAGCAGCTACAGCTGCAAAGATGACCAATAGTAGCAGGAGCCATTGTGGGGGTGAACAAGGGGGCAAGAGATAAAAGGCCAGGTGGTGATGGAAGTGCATTGGGGAGGGTGGTAAGGAGGAAAAGATTCAGCAGCATGCAAGAGCAACTGGGAGATGGGGGGGGGAGTTAGAGACAGATGAATGAAGTAGCCATGTACCACAGGGATACAAGGTAGAGTGGGAGGGGAAGAGGAAGCAGCAGCAGGTCTTCTTACTGTGGCTCACACTGAGCAGCACATTTCATCACACCTGGTCTCCTGTTGCCTGAGACGTTTGGCTGACTCTGATTAATGACAGGGGCTGCATCACTTAAAAGGTCACTTGGGGGGAGTTTTTGCTTGTTGCATCACTGGTAAAGAATTGAAGCTTCCACAAAGTTCAAAAAAGGGGGTTTACAATGGTGTAAGTATGCTGTCCTAACTCTCTAACAGGATGCCAAATGAACTTCTAGTCATATATTTGACCAAATGTTTGCTTATTGTGAGGTTTTCTGCTTTTCCTTTGTTTTTAAAACTCTTCAGCTTGCAAATGTATTTTTTTTTATTAAAAATATCCCTGGCTTCTTGATTTGCATTTTTTTATTTATGCATTTTTGACTGGCAGAGGCTTTTCGAGCCCTAAGCTCTAGCATCTTTTCTTATCTATTGAATTAAAGCTTTCTAAGTACATTGCTTGGTATTAATGGTCACACAATTTCTTTTCCTTCCCATTCCACTCAGATTATGATTATCTCTTCAGTGCTGTGTTGCCCTTTAGAATATCAGATTAGTCTTCTGGAACAGCCGCAATCCAGCAGACAATTAGGTGTTGTTAAGTACTTTGGAATCATTGGATTTAAACCTGCTTAAATGAGTGTTGGATTGTATCCGTAGCCTCTATCCCTTTTTCTTTTTCTAGTGATTTCCAGTGTAGTAAATGGCAATGGATTTGCAATCACAGAAATGGGAAATGATTGATTAAACCACATGCAGTTTTCAGTACCAAAGCCTTATCTAACCATTTTCATAGTGCTGTTGTATTCAAACAAGGAGTAGGGGAAAAATCTTATTGCAGGAAAGAGAGTATGACCTGTATTTACATATTTATCAACCACTCTAATAAGAATACAGTAGGATTGCAATCTTTAATTGGTAGTTTAACCAACTATTTTATTGTAGTAAACTACTATTGATTATTGTTATAATATGCAGGCTGGAACTTTGTTAGTGACACATGTAGGTATTAAATCCAACTATGCTTCTCAATGTCTTGGGGACAGTCATTGTGCGGTTCATAATTCTCCATCTCCTTTGTGCAATAACCCAATTTTCTTGGAATCCTGCCTTTTTCATGCTTTTTCTCTCCTCCGCTATAGTTATTTAGTGGCTTGTGGAAAGGTCCTGGAAGATAATGTGTTGGTAGTGATGATTCTCAGCCATTACCTGCTCTCCACTGTCCACTAAATAGTGAGAAGGAAGTTCTACAGAAGGAAGATGAGTCCTGTGGGAAGCGACAGGAAAGACACATCATACTTCCATCATCCAGAACTTTACAATACATCTCTTGATACTGTTATTATTTGCTATGACTATGTAAACTGCTTTTTTTTTTCAAAATTTGCTTCTTAATTTGTGTAATTCTATATTTTTATGCAAGGGAAGGGCAAATAGCCATTGAAACAGGTGTGTTTCAGTATCTTTGAATAAACCTCCTTATGTTTATTATCACATCCAAACTTCTGCAGCATTGGCCATGCTGGGTCAAATTCATGGGAACTGGAACTTACATTACCTGGAGAACCATAAGTATATGGGAACCTTATAGCAACTCAAATGAAAAACTGGAAGCCATAGGTACTGTGGGAATAGAACTTGCTGTGGCTATTTCTCAACACAAGTAGTGGCTTAGTTTCCAAGAGGAGTGAAGCTGTGTGTAAAACAACCACAACATGGGCCCTTTCCGCATGGCATTTGCCATGCAAAAGGGCATCTGGAGCATCGTGCAATTGTGAGGAGCAATCTGCATGACACACTCACAATCATGCGACACTCCAGCGGCTGGAAGGCGCCAATCGCACACCTTTTCGTTTTCAGCTGGAAGCCGAAAATGGTGCACGATTGTGCATTGCTCCCGGGCCCCACGCACACTTACCTGGTGTGCAGAGCTTCTGGAGTTGCGCTGGTTGTGCTTCCTGCCCCAGCACAGCCTGGCAAACTCCCAGGCTGCACTGCGGAAGGAAGAGGCGGGGCTCTTGTGCGAGCAGGCAGCTCGTGTGGAGGTGAAGTAGCAGGGACACAAGAGCCTCTCGCTAGAGGCTGCTTGCGCAATCCCCGCACCTTAGTGCCAGAAAAAGGTAAGGTGTGGAAAGGCTCATGGTCTCCTTTCGACATGGCTGAAAAAGAATCTCGATTTATTGTTTCTTAAAGCAGAATGTTCATGTCAATAGGTTGGTGTTAGGTAGCCAAGAAACCTAGCCTTTTATCCTCATCTGTCCACACATTGTAATAACAGACTCAGTTTGGTTTTAAATCCCTGGAACTGAATAAGTCTTGAATACCAGTGATAAATGTACCGATGGCTTATGAGTTCTATGCACATTGTCACAGTGCATTTCCTTACTTCTGACAACTCGATGCCTAAAAGGCATAGATAATCTCTTGTTTCCTTGACAAAATGGTACACTTTCTATTAAAAGCGAGAGAGTCAGTCTATAATTTTTCACTGTAAATAAATAATTATTTTCAGTCAATTGAAGGCAAAAGAAGCACCTCAAGGACCTTTTAAAAACCCTGTTACACGGAGACAGCCTAATGGGATTCTCTGGAAATTAAACTGGATAAAAAAATCACTTCAAGCTTTAGGCATCACAGATATGCTTAGTTGGGAATGAATTGTTTATTGCCATTTTAAAATACTTGGTAGAAAGGAAAGTTTGAAATTGAATTGCTGACAGAAGCTCTACTTTCTTGTGTTACAATCACACATGGAATTGGTGGTGTCATCTCACTCTCTTCCATGGCTGGTTTTTGCCATCACTCATAGACAAAGAATTCTGACATAATTTCCTGATGGGAAGTAAAGCAGAAAACTCTTTCCTGGATACCTGCAAATGACTTTTCCTGCACAGAAAATGAAATTTTTAGAGCTCCAGTAAATGACTTCCAGGGGTACCATTAATGGGCTGTGAAGGACACAGTTCACCTATGATCATTTTTTATATGCATCAAAAGTGCACACATAAGACAGTTGACTAAGCATATGTGCTATGTTAAAGTTGTTGTTTTTTAGAAGTAAATTTTAAAAGCTTGTTTATTCTTTGCTAACACTGTCAATGAATTATTCATTCTTGCCTGGCATAACACTCATTAGGAACTAGTATGGGAATGGAATGGAGGATAGTGATTGCTAATGTGGCTTTAACCACTCTTCAAAAAAGAAAAAAGGAGGAGCGGGAGAGGATCTATTGTGATTTTATGTATGAAATATGTTTTCAAATGACATTTTACTTATTTATATATCATGCCTTTTGTTCAAGATAGGCTTCCAAAGAAGCTTACAATTGAAATCCATATAATCTAGTTGGAGATCTGTCAGAATGGGAGAGCACTTAACAAAAATGTGTTTACACAATTCCTAGAATCCCTCAGCCAGCATAGCTCACTGATAAATGCACAGTCTTGTGTACAGATGGACCCTGCATATCCATATAAGGGTCCTTTTTTGAAAACTGCTCTGCCTTTAGGCAGAATAAGGCACTTGCCTTAGGTGGCAGATGTAGGAGCACAGTAGCAAGATATTGGGGGATAGGGTCATGTTCAGTACAGCCTGCTCTGAGCCCTAAGCCAGCAGTTCTTACTTTTTATTTCCCATAGACAGCCTTTAAATAATTTTTGTTGCCATGGATCCCAAAGACTTAAGATTTAAAACCCTAAAGTACATCAAATATTTAAAGTTACTCAACAAGGGTCTTCAAATGTGGAGAGAAGGGAGAAATGAGAAAATGCACACATTCCTATTATAACATTTTTACTGCAATGATCAATAGTAGTAGTAATGATAATAATAATAAAATAATAATAATAATAATAATAATAATAATAATAATAATAATAATAATAATAATACTAATAATAATAAATATACTGAACCATGGCCTAAGATTAGTTAATTCATTTATCTCATTATTTTAATGAGAAAGTTGGTGCTGTGTTCACTTACAAACCTTGTTTTATTAGGCTTAATAGATGAAACATCTGAGTTCTGACTCTATGTTTTTACAGTGGTTTCCATACTTATTTTTTTAAGATAAACCGGTGCAGAGAATGATTTTGCACACCAGTATGTCATTACAAAGGGCATCAATACTTTCATAGCCCTTTGATAATTCCAGAAAATCTCTTTGCTAGTGAGCCCAGAAACTTGGAAGGGACAGTTCCTTGAACTGCAGTTTCAGAGCAGTATCCACAGATATTTCTATGAGCTTGTCTTCCTCTGCTTATGTAAGCCTCTCTGATTCATACACATTAAATGAAACTGGATCTCTAATCCAGTTTTTGCTTGCATGAAGAGCAGGAAAATATTCACAGAAACTGTGCTACAAATCTTTCAAGCGTTGTACAATAAGTGGCATGTCTCCCTCAGACAACTCTTTGTTGGCAGAACCAAGAAAATTTGTGAGGTCTCAAAATGTCTCGTAGTTTAGGTTCAATAGGTGATGATGCCTTAATTCCAGCTTTTTATCATTGCTTCGATCTTGCCTTCAACTTGTAAAAGTGTATCTTTTTCTCATTGAAGATTTAACATATTTAAATGGGATGAAGAAATCTGACATGTATGCTAATTTTACTAACCAGGAAAAATCTGTCAAATGATTGCTAAGGTGAAACTGTTGCTTCATGAGGAATAATCTTATCTCATCCTTCAATTCCCCCAAGCAAGACAATGAACTTCACGGTGTAGCAAAAGTTTATTGTGTGTACTGTCCATATCTTTGCAAAGCTGTTCAAAAAGTCTTGAATTCAGTTATTTGCATTCTATAAAATTGACAACCTTGATGGACTTGTTTAAGGTCAATTTTAGTATTTCTTGTACCTTCTTAGCAATTAGAGTTTCCCTATATATGCAGCAAAGGTACCAAATCACCAACAGTACAATTTCCTTAATCTACACTACAAGTCCAATAAGCTTTCCAAATATTGTATGTGTCCATCTGTGCTAATTTGAAAGCATTTGAACCGGTCCTTGTCAAGAGATGTTATAAACTCATTTAAGCTGCTAAGTACTTCTTCAACTGTAGTGTGCATCTAAGAGGAGATGAACAGTAAGTCTTAAAAAATATTTCTCTTGCACTCGTATCTAACATGGCACAATAAGGTCACTAGTTTGTTATGTCTGTTCTTTAGGTCAGTTGCAGAGCAAAACAGAGGGACATGCAAATTCTTTCTAATAACTGTTCCTTCATATTGGCTGACAAACTGTTGATTTGCTTCTTAACTATGTAATTTGACAAAGTTATTAAGGAAAGCCTTTAGAAGCATTCTCATTAATCAATGCAGAAACCATGATTTTTGCAGCAGGCAATATAAATTCCTCCTCCCTCATCACCACCTTGAGGTCTGGAGAAGAGGATCGAAGTCCTGAGATCTGGAAATGCTAGCCAACCTGGCCTTGTTGGAATAGAAATCAATATAGACTGTATTGTACAGTTAGGGGTGGGACACTTTGGATGTTCTGGAAGCTAGTTTGTTTGTTTGTTTCTACTTTCTTACTTTAGAAGTTTCAAGGAGGCTCATAAGCCATGAATCCAGTTCTAATACAAAAATACCGCTGCTGGAGGCCTCCAAGAATGGGGGGGGGGAATCAGCAGGAGCTTCAGGAGGACACAGATCACAAATACCCTGAGGATTATCCCTGAACTAGATGGACCATATGATCTGACTCTGTATAAGACAGCTGCCTATGTCCCTGAGAGTGCAGTGAAAGGACATCTCAGAAATCCCAGTAATGCTTAGGGATTTCTCAGAAGAAAAGCAATATACAAAGTGATTCCCTAGAGGTAGGTAGCTTGACCAGCTATGTCTGTTATAACCAGTGCTGTCCCAGCCTCTGGAATCTAAAAATGCTACCCTTTTGTACTCTTTATATTGAAAGAAATATGTTGTGTGGAAAGGCAGGAAACAATTCTAAGCTTTTATTACAGCCTCCTTCAACCGTGCACTAATTGAACAATGAGGATCTAGGTAAAACAGCCTCAAGTTGTACTCATGTATAATGAATCTGAAAACTTCCCTTTGTGCAGTTACAACATGAAATTCATATATAGAAAAATTGTTTTTATATGCATTAGCATTACACCATGCAACACTTATTACTTAAGATTATCAACTATAAAATCAACATTATCTTGTGTTGGAAAATTCTCTCTGCATGAAGCACTGGGGAAAGAGTGAGAACAAATTATTGTGCAGTTGAAATGATTGTGGTAGACCCCCTGCCTGTTCCCATCAGAGAAAAAGCTGGATTCCCAAAGTGCGTCAAGCCTTTGCTATGAAATGCCATCAGGGAAATCTTTCCCCTCAATAGTCATCTCTACAAACCAAAGAAATAAACAACCCCCAAAATGGACAGTGATGGTGTAATATATTTCTATGAGCCTCCAGCTCATCAGAAGAAGAACAAGAAAAAAAGAAGGTAGGGTTTTCATCATTTACCAGTATTTCTGAATCTCTTAATGTTTCTTTGAACTGTTAGATGTGACAGACCTCTTTGTTTACATCAGTGATGACCCCTGACGTGATAACATGGGAGACAATAAGATGGCTACTGGCATCACAGAACTTCAGTACAAAATAAGAGAGCAATGTGGTTTAAGAAATTGTAATAGGAGCCAGCATGGTGTAATGGTCTAAATGATGGCCCTGCTCAGCCCTGAAAATCCACTGGGTGATCTTGGGTGCATCACACACTCACAGCCCCCTAGAAAACCCCGTGATAGGTTCACCTTAGGGTCATTATCAGTCAGAAATGACTTGAAGGAACACAGCAACAACAACAACAGGAGTAGCAAATGATAACACAAGCCTGAGCCATTGTCATTTAACTACAGATCTATAGATCTGGTTTGGTCAAAAGAGCTTTTCAGACATTTAGTTAGGAACCAAAGATTATTTTTTTTATCTGTTTGGGTCTGAAGAAATCTTTTATATATACAAGTGTACCCAGAGCCAGCTCAGTAAATATAGGTGTGAATCAACCTGCTTAAGATGATACCACACAAGGGACACAGAAGACATTTATGGCCATCTTTACTATTAGGGACGGTAAGACTAGAACCCTGTTGGTGAAAATGCTACTATAACCTCTGTTTATGTCAGCATATGTACTTTTAGGAATGTACCAGAAAGAAGTGTCTGTCATGCCTGTTTGTCTTCAGTGGAAGAACAAGATTTTCTTTTGGAGCAGTCACAGCAGATGCCTGACAGCCAGCCATTTGCTCTATTCATCAAGTCAGGTTGGGTTCAGAACAGGAAGAGGAGCTGGAGGAGATGCCCATCAGTCCCAGAGAAAGGTGGAGGCTCAAGTGGCAATCAGAATATCAGGAGGAGCACAGCCATGAAATACTCTCAAATCTGGGCATTGGCTGAACAGGCTACCTGTATAAGGAAGTTACAACCACCAGCTACCTTTCTGAGTACAATTTCAGTCTTCCCTTTGACAGCTGGGATTGCAGAAAGTATATTTATCAGATCTATGACTCCTGGATGGTTTAAAGACTTGGTTATCATGACTTCCTGAAAACCTGACTCTATGGTTTTCTTGATACTGCTTCCACAGTTTAGTGACTTGGGAACTCTGAACCTTGTTTGAGGTTGAGAGTAGGACAATTTGTACTCAGCCCTACAATTCCTTCCTGGCAATGTGGGAGAGCAAATATCTCAGAAAGCAGGTGAATCAACTGCTCCAGAGGCTGCTTTTCAGACCCTAGTTCAACAACTAGGGCCCCAACAGCGACTACCTTTAGCCCACCTAAATGCTCTAACTGAAAAATTTGATGGTGCTTCAGATAAATTTCCATTGTAGCACAATATGATTAATGCACATAGCTCCACTAAGAAGATTTTACTAATGACTGTATCAAGATGGGAGTTTTGATCAGTCTGCTTATAGGCTTTCTTTGCCAGATGGGCAACCTCTTATTTCTTGGAGTCTAGTCCACTCTTGGCAAGCTATGCACATTTCACAGCAGAGTTGCTGTCAACCTATGAAGACTCTCAGAAAGCTACTAGTGCCAACCATCATATCTGATGCCTTGATCAAGGTAGAAAGACCGTGGCCTCCTATACCAGTGCCTTCTGTTTCTTGAGCCAGGATCTGACATGGAGTGGGGTGGCCTTGATGAACCAGTTTCAGGAAGGCCTGGTACAAATCTGGACAAATTGGTCAGCATCTTAGAACCCTTCAGGCCTTGATTGAGTTACATCTGAAAATCAATGGCCAGCTAGAGAGCTGTTGACACAGCCTTTGCTCTATGGCTCCCCGAGGTGCCAATACTGTCCAGCCTGCCCCCACACACTCTGTTTCTCTCTTGTTATGTGGAAACCCAGAGTGAAAAATCCATGCATCTGGGAGGGGCATGGCCATGACTTAGAAGAAAAGAACTGTTGGCAGCAGAAAGGTCTTTGTCTCTATTGCAGATGGTCCTGCCAAAGAGAAACAACCTGTACCTTTGGAAAATGCCCCTGCCTAATATTAGAGGTTTCATATGACTCGGCCATATTTTCTCTCCTACCCTGAGTAGAAGCCCCACCCCAGGGACTCATGCTCCTAGAGCTGACTATGCATTGTACCAATTGTTGCTATGTTCAAACTAAGGCTGTGATAGATTTGGAGGCCTCTAGCAACTTCCTAGGTGGATCTATGCTCTATCAGAATTCTTGCTCTATGCTCTATCACAATCAGATTTCTTGGCGGGGGGGCTCAAACAGAGCTTAATACAATCAACCACCTCTTCAGTGGCAGCTCCTGTGCTCTTTGACAAGAAAAAATGTGATGAACTATGCCTGTGCCATAACTACCATGCCTTCCACAAGGTCATGGCCCACAACTGTTATCTGCTGACTCTTCTCTCAGAACTCCTAGAATAGTTCTGCTGAGCAAGAACCATCTCAAATTGACTTGAGAGGGGCCTATAATCTGAGACATATACAAGAAGGGCATGAGTGGAAGACCGCCATCCAGACCTGCTATGTACATTATGACCTGCTATGTACATTATGAATACACTGTCATGCCCTTTGCTCCTGCAGTATTCCAGCACTTCATGAATGATATTTTTCAGGAATACCTTGCTGGCTCTGTGATCATCTGTCTTGATGGCATTCTAATTTATTCCCGCTCCCAACACAGTCCATGACAGTCATGTATAGATGGTCTTGCAGTGACTGCAAGATCATTATCTGAATAGCAAATTGAAAAAAAATATGCATTCAACTTGCCAGCAGTAGACTTACAGGGATATCACATCTCACCAGCTGTCATTACCCAGTCCCAGGATCCAGATGAAAACACAGACAGGATCCTCTCCAACAACCAAAATATACAGACATGAACAAGGCAATACTTACTGCAGCATAAAGGGAGAATGGACAAAGCTCAGAGCACTTATATAGGGAAATCTCATTAATTCAGCAAACAGCTAGAGAGGCTGCTGCCCCATACATAGCAGAAGTGGGCAGGGAGAAGTTTGTTGCAGATGATTGCCAATTCTGGTGGAAGCAACACATTATTCTTTTGGCCCTTGGGTGTTCCTGAAAAACCTTGACTCTTGCTTTGTGTGCTGGCTATGCTGCTAGATACTCCCTTGAACTGAAACTCTGTATTTATTGCTGACTTGGACTGCTGTACCAAGAACAGTGATTGACTGATAAATTTCTGTAAAGCTTGACCGTGACTGCTACTGTAGACTTTGCTAAAGGATTGTGAACTGTGGCTGGCTTTCTAAACAGGGCACCAGCAGGCATTAAGATGATGGCAGGGTCCATCATATCCTGGCACCTTTCTCTATGTGTGAAAATTGTCCAAAGATTCTTGGGCTTTGTCAATCATTATTGCACATTTATCACAGACTTTGTCTAAATCACTCCAACAGATTTAGTTCAGTTCTGTGTCCACTTCCAGTGGAATCCCAAGGCCCAAGAGTCACTCCAGTACCTGAAGCAGTGGTTCACCTCTGACCCAATCCTCTAGCATCCAGACCCCCAAATGTCTCTCATTGTAGAAACACATGTCTTGACTGTGGCCGTAGGAGCAGTATTGTTACAATTACATCAACAAGATAGGCAGCTGCTACCTTATGCCTACTACTCTCACAAACTGACCCCAGCAGAATATAATTATACCATCTGGGATGAGGAGCTGTTAGCAATTAAGACAGCTTTTGAAAGTTGGAGGCATTTGTTGGAGGGAGTTATTCATCCAGTAGGAGTTCTCCTTGATCACCACAACCTAGAATTCTACAAACAACTCACCAACTTAATCAGGAAGAAATAGGATGATCTCAGTTCTTTGACTGATTTAATTTCAAACTCACCTAACTGGGTCATGATACAAGACCTATTCATACAACAGAATTGTTGTTGTTGCATGCCTTGAAGTCATTTCTGACTTATGGCAACCCTAAGGCTAATCTATCATGGGGTATTATTTGTAAGATTTGTTCAGAGGGGTTTTTTCTTTGTCTTCCTCTAAGGCTGAGCAAATGTGATTTGCTCAAGGCCACCCAGTCGGTTACCATAGCTAATTGGAGATTTGAACTCTGGTCTCCAGAGTGGTAAACCAAAGCTCAAACCACTATACCATGCTGGCTGTCTTTCTTCTTTTATGCGTTTATAACAAAATTTTATTTCTCAAAAAAGGTATTTACAGAATGCATTTACAGGCTTCCCCTGCTTAACTGATAGGTTAGAGACTGGACCAATGTCAGAAAGCAGAAATGGTCCAAAAGTGGAACCTGTCTACTGTAGGGAACATGAAAGACTTCAAGAGGCCTGCTTTGGACTGACTGCATATGCACGCTACTTGTAAAGTCTCTCAGCTGGTTTGGCACCTTTCTTCCTGCTCTGAACTCATTTTGCAAGCAGTGCACACATGGTCCCAAGTGAGCCTCTGTAGGCAAGGAGAACTGATGGAAGCCTGCAGTTTCAAGGCTTGCAATAAAGACAAGGTCCATGAATTCGACCACAGGATCCACTCTTTTGTTACACCACTGGAAAACCCTGTCCCAGGGTATATAATTTTGATATTAAAATATGATTCCATGTGCCTGAGAGGTCACCTGGATGGGCACGTAGGCAGCAAGGGTCGAACAATCGAAAACCCAGTCAAGCCAGTAAAATCCTTCATCACGTAGCCCCAGGAGACCTCAAGCTGTGCAAACCCACAATAAACAAAGGGTCCTCAGCCCCTGAGAAGCCAACTTGCGGGAATTAGCGTGAGCCTGAGAGGTTGCCTGGATAGGCATGTAGGCAGCAATGGTCGAACGATTGAAAATCAGGTCAGTCCAGTAAAATCCCCCATCACGTAGCCCCAGGAGACCTCAAGCTGTGCAAACTCACAATAAACAAAGGGTCCTCAGCCCCTGAGAAGCTGATTTGAGGGGATTAGCATGTTTGCCCCAAGTTGAGCAAATATCCTATCAGGCAAGGGCCATTTACATGAAGTCACACCACAACCAAATGCAGTCGAAGATCCTGAGACTTTGGCAACACGTAATCTCATCATGCAAACAAAGTTACCATTGTGGAGCTTCTTTCTCGTTGCAACACCCATTGTTCTCCCTGGGAAAGGATTAGCCCTCCAGGTACCTTTTCCCCTATAAATAGTCCCAGTTTTTGAGAGTTTCTTTGGATCACTCCTGGTCATCCCAGCAGGCTGTTGCTCCATCCTTTGAGTAATCCTCTCAGCCCTCTCTGTGCTGAGCTCCACTTCTCCGCTGTTTTTCCCAGACCAAGGACTTCAGGAAAAGGTGCAGTATTACTCCTGTTACACCTCCTTCAATATTCCTCTATCCAGTTTCCTCTCTTTTGCTTCTTAATAGGTCTTGAGTGAGTGTGTGAATAATTGCGTTGGTGCATGAGACTTTAATTCAATAAAATCATTTATTGGACATTTTTGTTTGATTTTTGGCTTGGTCTGACCCCATTAAAAACTGGGTAAAAAGACCCCACTAGGTTACCCTGCCTCTCGTATTGCTCATGCTCATGCTCTGGCTAGTTTCCATTCCCCATCAAGTGGAGCACATTGAGGTGTCTCCCAAGGGACCCCAGAAATCAGGGTAACAGGTGCCTTCCTGGAACAGTTGATCCAACATTCAGAAAGGAGAGATATAGTAGTAATGGGAAATTTCAGCTATCCTGAACTTTGTTGGAAGTCAAACTATGCCAAGAGTATCCAGTCCAACAAATTTCAAACTTGCTTTGCAGACAGTTTCATAGTCCAGAAAGTTGGAAGAGGCAACAAGGGGAACAGCTATTTTAGATTTGACTCTAATCAAGAATGATGACCTGGTTAACAGGGTAGAAGTGACACAGTCCTTAGGAGAAAATAACCATGTTCTCCTGGAATCTATTATACAGTGGAAAGGGGAAGTCGAGCATAGACAGACACACATTCTAGATTTTAAGAAACCTGATTTCACTAAACTTAAGAAAATACCAGGATTGATCCTATGGTCAGGAATATTAAAAGAAAAGGGAGTTCCTGATGGATGGAGGTTTCTTAAATGTGAGATATTGAAGGCACAATTTCTAACAATTTGAATGAAGGAGGAAATATAGAATGCGTCTAAAGAATTTGGGATTGATGTCTAAAGAACTTTCAACTCAGCTAAGATTTAAAAAGGACATGTACAAGAAGTAGAAAAAGGCAAAAATCACCAAAGAGGAATTCAAAGAAATAGCCAGGAAGTGTAGGGAGAAAGTCAGAAAAACTAAAGTTACAGATGAGCTCAGACTTGCTAGAGAGGTTAAAAACAATAAGAAGCTCTTTTTTGCTTATGTCTGTAGCAAAAGGAAAAACAAGGAAATAGTAGGGCATTTGCATGGAAAGGATAGTGAAATACTAATTGGACAGAGAAAAGGCAGAACACATTCTTTGCCTGTCTTCTCCCCAAAGGAAAACAATGCTGTACCTGGAGAAAATGGAGTAGATTATGTGGCAGGGAAATGGAGCCCAGTATAGGTAAAGAGGTAGTACAGGAACACCTGACTACTCTAATCGAATTCATGTCTCCAGGTCCAGATGAACTACATCCAAGGGCATTAAAGGAACTGGCAAAAGTAATCTCAGAAACACTGGCAATAATTTTTTAGAATTCCTGGAGAAATGGAGGAGTCCCAGCAAACTGGAGGAAGGTAGACATTGTCCCAATCTTCAAAATGGGAAAAAAGACCTAAACAATTATTACCCAGTCAACCTGACATCGATACCAAGAAAGATTCTAGAGTAGATTATTAAACAGATAGTCTGTAATAATTTAGAAAGGAATGCTGTGATCTCTAAGAGTCAAAATGGTTTTCTCAAAAACAACTCATGCAGGACAAATCTTATCTCTCTTTTTTTGATAGAGTCACTAGATTGGTAGAAGAAGGGAATATTGTGAACATAATGTAGCTTGACTTTGGTAAAGCCTTTGACAAGATACTCCATGATATTCTTGCAAATGTGTCAGTAAAATCTGGGGTAGACAATACTACTGTTAGGTGGATTTGTAACTGGTTGACCAACCAAACCCAAAGGGTGCTTACCAATAGCTTCTCTTCATCCTGGAGAGAATTGACTAGTAGGGTGCAACGGGGTCTCTCTCGGGCCCAGTGCTATTCAACATCTTTATAAATGATCTGGGTGATGGAATACAGGGCATGCTTATCAAATTTACAGATGATACCAAGTTAGGAAGGGGTAGCTGACATTCCAGAGGATAGAATCAGAATTCAAAATGGCCATGACAGATTAGACAGCTAGGCTCAAACTAACAAAATGAATTTCAACAGGGAGAAGTGTAAGGTACCTTACACTTGGGTAGAAAAAAATGAAATGCACAGATATAAGATGGGTGATACCTGGCTTGATCACTGCGCATGTGAAGGGATCCAAGAGTCTTAGTAGATCACAAACTGAACATGAGTCAACAGTGTGATGCAACAGCTAAAAAAGCCAATGTGAGTCTGGGCTGCATCAATAAGAATATAGATCTAGGTTGAAGGAAGTGATAGTACCATTTTATTCTGCTTTGGTCAGATCCCACCTGTAGTACTGCATCCAGTTCTGAGTACCACAGTTCAAGAAAGATATTAACAAGCTGGCATGTGTCCAAAGGAAGGCCTGGAAACCATGACCTATGAGGAGCAACAACACTACATTCTTATAGTGCTATTATTTCATTTTCAACATCTAGTGGAATCCTAGGGTTTGCAGTTTAAGGAGGGACATTTAGAATTCTCAGCCAGATTGCTCTTTGGCCTCAGTAAACTACATTCCACAGGATGTTGAAAGTGGAATAATATAACAGTGTAGTGTGGAAAGAGCCTAAGATATGGAGCAATGGGTTCAAACTTCAGGAAAAGAGGATCTGGCTAAAAATTAGGAAGAACTTCCCGATGGTAAGAGCAGTCTGACAGTGAAATGTGCTTACTTGGAGTGTGGTGGAGTCTCCTTCTTTGGAAGTTTTTAAACAGAGACTGGATGGCCATCTGCCTGGAATGCTTTGATGGTATATTCCTGCATGACAGGTGGTTGGATTCAATGGCCATTTTGATCTCTTCCAACTCTACGATTCTATATTCTTGGGCATTACTTCATTAACAGAAAATTAGAGAAAGAATATGGAAAGCATTTCAACATGTGTCAGCAAAGTCCAAAACAAACAATAAACACATATGGAAGTTAAAACAAAAAACAAAAAACAGGGAAGCCTTGCATAAGAAAACAAAAACATGTTGAACCAAAATCTAGATACCAAAATCTTCCACAATCCATCCAAGAATGATTTTTTTCAGCCTCCAGTTTTCTTATGATTTCCATTTTGTGACCAAATTTGTGGATCTGTGCTTTATTAATGTGCAGGGAAGAGCTGGTGAGGCAGGCTTATCTGCCTTCCACTATTGCTGTTCAATCTGTGCAATAAGGGATTCTGGAGGCAGCTGCTGTTCATCTCACCTGTTGTAGGCAGGTACACACAGGAATAGTAGGATTGGCTAGAGCAGAATCTCATAGTCCCCCAGCTCAAGCTTTTTGTATTGTTTACTTCATATATGCTGTGGCAACCCCAGTGGCATAGGAACGGGGGGGGGTGAGGGGGGCACTTCTCCCTGGGCGGCAGTGTTTTGGGGTGTCCCAGCTCATAGTCACACCCCTTTATGCACTGGCCATACCCCCATGCACCATGGCCACGCCCCACATGCCCTGACCATGCTCCCACACACTGCAGCCATGCCCCCATGCACTGTAGCCCCGCCCTCTCCCAACCCCTCTCCACACACTCCAAGCTCTGCCACTGGGCAACCTGATACTTTTTTTTAAAAAAAAAAAAATTCTCCAGCCCTTCTGTACTATCTTCCCACTGCTGAAATTGCTAAGAAACTTCCAGAGAAGAGAAAGGGGAGGCTGAGCTGGAGCAAAAAGACTTCATAAACAAGACCTTCTTTGTCAGAGGGTTTGTTAACTGAGGTATGCCTGTACATAATATGGCTTGCATATAGTTACATACGGTATTAATCATACTTCATACATTCTAGTTTTTAGTCTTCTCAGGCCATTTTCACACTGTACTGTTATAGTGCTATTATTCCACTTTCAACATCCTATGGAATCCCAGGAGTTTAGGGAGGGGCATTTAGAACGCTCAGCCGGAGGGCTCTTTGGCTTCAGGAAATTACAAAGCCCAGAATTCCACAGGATGTTGAAAGTGGAATAATAGCACCATAACAGTGTAGGGTAGAAATGGCATCAGAAATGCACTGAAATGGATTAAAATTTTGATATTTTACTACAACTGTAAACCCATATATGTAGGCCAAAATTTGACCTAAAATGACTATTTTATTTTTGAAATTGGTGCTTAACCTGAACAGGCATCACAACGAGTATTTAGGGGTGTTTCAGTAAGTCATTGCTTGAATGTAAACTCTGTGACTACTATCAATTTAGTTTACTTTGGTACTTAATTCTTCATACATATGCTCCTGAAAATGCTGGAGGTTCCAGTATGATTAACCTTCAAATGTACAGGGTCAAGGTAGAAGTATTTTTGAACAGAGTATTCATTTTTATGCAGCAAGTTGACCTAGATGACTTCTAACTTTACAGTGTGATTGAATGCTCTCTACTCCTAGAGAGTAAAAATGTACAATGGATTTTTTTCTTTCTTTCAAGAGGACATTTGAAAACTTGTGGAAGCTCAGATTCTATTTCCTACTGCTGAATGCAAAAACGTAATAGTTTCTGACTTTGGTAGTTCAGTAATAAAATATAAGGAATATGTGATATCTGACAAAACTGAAAATAGTACCTATTTATTATCCTGTTCTAGCAATTAAGACAACAATGTTTAGTAGAGTAATTGGGTAGTTTACTGATTAAAAATGTTGAATAAACTAAAATTATGTTGCAAATTAATCAAACATTTGTTTGCGTTTATATCTTTTAAATACTTATGAAAACTGAAGCACCATTCAAAAAGACACATTTTCCTGCCTTTTCCATAAAACAAGAATGTCTGTTATATAGGAGGTGTTACTGCAGTTTAGGCCTTCTTGGAGATACCAAGAGAGATATCATTTTGATATCAATAGTTTGGCTCTCTTCCACCACCCCTCTCCACGTGTTTGTGAGGTCCCCGGACAAGCACAGAACTAGGCTCTAATTGCTGAACATTCCATTCTCCACCCAGGCAGACCAGAAATAGCCAGATCCTTGCTTTAGGAGACCTCTCTGCAAACACCCTCATTATGTATGCACGCTGTTTACAAAGGAATACGCTGAATACTCAACTGCCAAGCACTGAGCATTTGCATACTGGCTAACTCTTTGTAAATTCAGACCTAACTCAATCATGCTAAATTTTGACCTTTCCAAAGCTTTGTCTCATGCCTGAAACTCATTGTTTTCCCCAAGTACGGAATAGCCTGCAGTTACATTTCTCCCTATAAAAACCCCTGATTCCAAGACCATCCTCGGATTGCTCTCGAGTTCCAGACCACCTTGCTGCTGCTTTGCTTGGCAAGCTTCCCCTCAGCTCCACGTGCTGAGATACATCGAACCCCAGCATCACTTCTTTCAGGGCTTCAGGAACAGGTTTCGTATCACATGAACCATCTATCCCTCTGAAAATCCCGCTATCATGCTCACACCATTATTTTCCTGAGTTATCTGTGTGTGTGTGTTGCTTACACTGTGTGCCTGTATTTAATAAAGATCATTCATTATTTCCAACACGGTTTGCTTCTTGACTTGGCCTGACCCCGTAAACATTGGGTTACAAGATCCTGCTGCATTACGCTGCCTCTCGTAGTATTAACCAGTGTTCTTGACTAATTTCCCCATCTTGTGTAATTGTAAGGTTATTTAGGTGTCCCTCCTGGGACCCCCAGTAAATAGGGTAACAGAGGCTTGATATATGTGCTGTAGCTTGAAATCATACAAGTATGCTTCTTGTTGAATATTGATTTGACTATACGTTTCGACTGTATGTTGATTTAATAGGCCCCTTTCCAAAATTCTGCTAATCAAACATGGGCTCTGTGGGGATAAGAATGGGTGGCAAGATTTGGACCACTCATAATTAATTTGAGTGATGCTGGAGAATGATATGTTCTGTGTGTTCCTTGATGTCTTGTTTTTATGTGTCTTATGGTTCTTTTACCTTATTCACTTTTACTTTTCATATTCAGCATTTAGTTGCCATTACTTACAGAACAGTCAAGAATTTTGTAATCACGAACTGAAGTATTTTTTACAAAAAGTCATCAGAAGCTGAATGGGAAGTACATCAAGAACAGTTGTATTAAGAGTGCAGCATCACACACATAAAGTGCAGGAAAGGAAAACAGAAAAGGTTTCAATTTGCATCTTCCATTCCTACCACATTTTTTTTTATATTGTCTGAAGTTTCCCTATAAGATACCTTGCAATGTTTAATTTGTGTCCTTTGCTTCTTCACTGCTCCTGCTACAAGAAAAAAAGCTAGGGGAAAGAAGCCTTTGCAAAAAATAAATAGTCGTATGTGGAATTCATTTGGTATCCCTTTCTTTAAATGCACTGGCCTAGCATCATAAAGCAGTTTTGGCTTGATTTATTCACCTATCAAATGCTAACTCAGAAGACGGCTGGAAGAAGAGATTTATTTCGATAAGAAGTTACTCCAGACATCTAAGCAGTTAGATGGCTCAGTTATCAATAATTCTAATCATTCAGAGCACCAAGGATGTTCTCAAGGCAGAAAGAAAGAAAGAAAAGAAAGGAAGGAAGGAAGGAAGGAAGGAAGGAAGGAAGGAAGGAAGGAAGGAAGGAAGGAAGGAAGGAAGGAGACAGAAAGCAAGGGAGGGAGGAAGGGAGGGAGGGAGGGAGGGGGGATATCTCACCTTATATTGTAGAAACAAACAAAGAAAACAGGTATCTCACCTTGTTAAGAAAGTGTTGGAAGACATGCCATCAAGGAATTCTTAGAGAATGAAAGGAAGCTAGCAAGGAGTTTATTATCTTCCCTCAGAAGGAAAAGAACAATAACAGAAAAATTTTGATTCCATCCAGATACGTTTAAGTTCTGTGCCACATACTGAGTGAACTGTACAATGTTACCAGCACACAATACCTGAATACTTGGAATGAGGTATAGGATGCAGTGTAACCACCATCTTGTAGATGAAGTACAGGAAGTCTTTCTTTCAGTGCCTCATTATCTGATGACTCACTCTTTTGATGCTTCCAAATTAAGGACAAGTTCCATTAATTCAATGTGGGATATGCTGTTTCATCAGTTCTTCTTGCCTATGGAGGGTTCTTTGGGACCACTCAACATGTGCATGGTCGAAGTCTTGCCTATGGAAAGTGTTACTCTGAATTCTGGGGTCCCTCGGGGGACACCTCAATGTGCTCCACGTGGTGGGGAATGGAAACTAGCCAGAGCATGAGCAATAGCAATGCAAGAGGCAGGGGTCTTTTTACCCAGTTTTTATGGGGTCAGACCAAGCCAAAAACCAAACAAAAATGTCTGATAAATGATTTTATTGAATGAAAGTCTCACGCACCAACGCAATCACTCACACACTCACTCAAGACCTATTAAGAAGCAAAAGAGAGGAAACTGGATAGGGGGAATATTGAAGGGATTGTAGCTGGGGTAATACTGCACCTTTTCCTGAAGTCCTTGGTCCAGGAAAAACAATGGAGAAGTGGAGCTCAGCACAGAGAGAGCTGAGAGGATTACTCAAAGAATGGAGCAACAGCCTGCTGGGATGACCAGGAGTGATCCAAAGAAACTCTCAAAAACTGGAACTATTTATAAGGGAAAAGGTACCTGGAGGACTAATCCTTTCCCAGGGAGAACAATGAGTGTCACATCGAGAAAGAAGCTCCACAATGGTAACTTCGTTTGCATGATGAGATTACAAGGTTTTGCCAAAGTCTTCGGCTGCTTTGGGTTGTGGTATGACTTCATGTAAATGGCCCTTGCCTGATAGGATTTTGCTTAACTTGGGGCAAACATGCTAATCCCCTCAAATCAGCTTCTCAGGGGCTGAGGACCCTTTGTTTATTGTGAGTTTGCACAGCTTGAGATCTCCTGGGGATACGTGATGGGAGATTTTACTGGCCTGACCTGATTTTCAATCGTTCGACCATTGCTGCCTACGTGCCTATCCAGACAACCTCTCAGGCTCATGGAATCATATTTTAATATCAAAATTGTATACCCCGGGAAAGCGTTTTTCCAGTGGAGTAACACATCAGCCAAATTCTCTGTCTTGCTTGAGGGATCTGTGGTAGATCCCCATTATGACATCACTGTTGTTTCTCTATCCCTTAATACCCATCTGCTCTCAACCTAGCTTCCAGGATTTGAGTCACAGATCTGTACACAGATGTAAATCTCTCTGACATATAGTGTTCCTCCTCTTCCTTTTCTTTTGGTCTATTTCTCTGAAATAGGTTCTACCCTGCTGTTGCTACATTTCAATCATAAGACTCATTCCACCAGGTTTCAGTGGTGCCTTTTATATCATATTTGTTTTGCTGTGGTAGGAATTCAAGTTCATTCTGTGCTCTGTGCATTAGTATAGGGACATCTGATACCATGGCTTACTCCTTCTAGCTGCTTACTTAAGAATCATTCCTTCCTACTGTTTGCCCAGTTCTCCTTATAAAATTTGGACTATTATCTCCAGCACTTGACAAACTCCTGCCCTCAAGAATGCTGTCTCCTTCCCCGCATAACTCATTTTAAAACCTTCCATATCTGCTTTATTAACTGAGGTATACCTGTAGTAAGGACAAATCCATCCATTAATACTCTGGGTTTAATTTTATGTAAGAACAATTCTGTAGGCTTAATTTAAGGATGGAAATCTTCATTTGTTTCAGTTCTGCACAGAAGCACTCAATGGTGCTTCAGAGTGTATATTTTTATCTTGCCCTATGTCATAAAATCTCTGCATGACTTATAATGAAAACAGGTTGAACCACTTAAACCAATTTAAAATTCAAAACAGAATAAATTTTAAAATTCTAAAAGCACATTGAAAAAAATAACAATTTTTAAAAGTTAAACCAGTTTAAATGTTTGTATTTGTACAAATTTAGATGAAATCATTAGGTCCCCAAAGCCTTTAATAAAAAAAAAAAGTCATGTTTTGATTTGACAACGGAATGAAGCCAACATTGGTGCTAATTGGGCAGAGAGTGAAACTGACCAGATAAAATCAATTATGCTATTTATCTGTTGGGAATTTTCTAACAGGAAAGAGAAACTTAATTAAGGCTGGCATCCTGTTTAGTGGTTACAAGATAAACCAGATTTATGATCTCATTAACTCCTGGGGTTCATGTTTATGGTTCTTAATGAAATGTGACCCTCCAGCCTATCTTTTCAGCCTGGCAAGAGGTTTCCAAGGTACTGCAGATTGGAACATTGAGGAAAGATATCTGAAGCACTCTCCCAGTCACAGGGTGCCTTGAAACAAGCAATTGTGTCTCCAGCTCCTTGTTCTTGATGCACTCCATGACTGGGAGAACACTGCAGCTTTCATTTCCTAGCACCTCAATCTGCAGCACCGCAGAAACCCTTCAATCTAGGTGCTGCAAAGCCAAAAAAGGTAGGTGGGCTGGTTGGCATCATTAGATGTAACTATGACAATGGGGCTCCTTCCCTGTAGTTATGTTTGATGATAACAGGATCTCAGCCAATATATTCAAATTTGAGTGATTTAAGTTGGAACTTCAGAATTAATTTTATTCCTGGATTAAGCTATTAATTGAATGATTGACCAATTAAAAGAGAGAAAGTTGTAAAGAGGCAGCAAATGTTGCATTTCCATCTAGTTCATTAACCCAAGCCAAGTTCCCTTGAATATCTATCTATCTATCTATCTATCTATCTATCTATCTATCTATCTTTTTATTTATTTATTTATTTATTTATTTATTTATTTATTTATTTCAAAACTGCTTCATACTCTTCATTGTTCCATGGATTGAGGAATTACAATGTTTAAGTCACAGAATTATTTAATTCATCATTAGATTATGATAGTTCTGTTAATTCCAAGCTCATTTTTAAAAAAAACGGAAGTAAGGGCAGATTAGAAAGGGTGTGCTTCCTTACATACAAAATATACAAGAGACCACACAGAGGTACCACATCTGTCTGAAGGAACTGAATTGTGAAGTTCTTAACTCCAAGGCTTTTGGTGTAATTCCTGTGGAACAAGTATAACAAAGTAACTTGTAACTTGATATAAGGGAAGGAACCCCACAGTAACCTTTTCCTACTATTTTTCCTATCTCTGCAATGAGCCTCTATATAGAGAAAATTCCACAGCTAGGGCACCACGACAAAGAAGGCTACTGCCCACATCCTTACATTGTATATTGCTTCCATGCAGGGATTCAATTTGAAAATGCTACACACTTAAATTCTCTGCTTCAGCCATTTGAAATGCAATCATTAGATCTCAATTAGGAATATAAACAATCTTTCAGATAACTTTTATCATCTGAACTACTGGCCTAAAGGAGGAACTTCTGCACAGAAGAAAAGAGAGAGAGAGAGAGAGAGAGAGAAACTATCCACTTCTGCTGGTTATATGTTTTTTAACTCTCTCTTTCTCTCCTTCACTTCCCTCTGGACATTCTTTTATTTTTGACCTATATATGCTTCCATTTAGACTTCCTTCTTGGAAGTTCCAGCTCACAATCTGAAATGTCAGACAGGAGTTTAAAAAAAAAAGTTGGAGAGCATGTCAAGCACTACCCTCCTAAGCCCCAGAGTCACTTTTGTAAAATCAGAATCCTTGTTTGTTTGCATTCATTAGTGCAAAAACACTGGACTGGTGTAAGACTTTTTCCTGCCTGAGTCTAAGCAAAAACAGTGCCCCATGTTCAGACAAGTAATGATGCATAGTACCCCAAGTGAGCCAAGCTGATTTGGCAAATGAGGCAAATAAAAATAAAAATAAAAATAAATCCCATAATGCTAGTACAATGTACAATGCTTATACAATCTTTTTTTTTTTAATCCACAGAAAGAGATTTTTGCTTTTAAAAACTGGACACGCTGCACCTAGCAGAAGGGTGGAATAGATGACAGCAGACAGGAACAGGTTCTGAATGGACCACCAAGACGTTTTAAAAAGTTGGTGGTATTGAGTTAGGGAATAGATAAGAAGTCCACTTCAGACACCAAGAAGATGTTTGGACTCAGTGTGGTTATGCATTTTATAAGACTTTTTGAAGGGCTGCCAGGTATTTTCTTATAAAGGACTTTCTAATAGGGATTAAAGAATGTTCACTGCTTTTCTTGACTGGAAAATGGGTTTCCTGAGGCTCAGGTACACTGGATGGAGAAGAATAACACAGAAATGAAAATTTTGTAATCCTTTTGCCTCATTTTTCACATTCTAATGTTACAGCCCCACACACACCCCTCCAAGATTGATATGGTTTAATTGGCGAAATATTATTTAATTGGTAAATACATTAATTGGCTCTGATATAACATGGAACCTGAGGTGACTGGAAGGTCAAGGTAGGCAGAGGAAAATTACTGACTGAAAATGTGTGGTTGTAAGGCATGTCAGCCAACATCCCCTCTAGTCTTAGCTGAAGTCATTGTCAGGCAGATTAACAAGCAACTCCAGAGATAATAGGCTTAAGATGAAGCTGGAAAACCTCTGAGCATACAGTGGTCAAAGGGAAGTTCCCACCAAAACAATGATTGTTTCAATCCTGTTCTCTCACACTTGCACATTTACCGGCATTGTCCCTCAAACCTTTCCACAATACAAAGCTATTACAACAGCCATTACCTGTTTATCACCTAAACATCAAGACCATTAACTCCATCCAGACCCCATTGTCCATGTTGCAACTCCCATTGTCCACTTGGCTGGGAGATCCATTTACACCCATATCTGCAGGGTAGACTTTGGATATATAAGCCCTCTGTTTTGAGCAGTCAGATACAGTACTTCTCTTGCTGGTCACCATGCTGTCACTCTGATTCCCAATCAAGTACTATCCTTAGGCATTTGTCTAGGTCACATTGCTGCTTTCTTTGCTGCTCTCCAGATCAGTAATTATCACCCATACCCTAAAATTCCTCTATCCACAACTTTCCGCCCTTTATCTTTCGGTTATCTCTTGCATGAGCGTGTGAGTGCTTGGATCTTTTGTGTGCATGTGTGAATCTTTCAATAAAACACATTTTAGCTTATTTTGGAATCTCTGGCTGGTTCCTTCCTGCAAGAATCCTGTAAACATTGGTGCTAGGTTATTCCCCCTCTCTCAGGCCTCCTAATTTGAGCTAATTAATTCCCTAGTGTCATGTGGAGGTACTGGCATTGTGGAAGGACCTCTTAGTCACCCAGGTTTTGGGGTAACACTAATGTGTTGTGAGAAATAAAGATGCATTGAAATACGCAGATTTTTTGCATATATATTTTTTTCCTCATAAAACTGGCTTTGGCCAAAACAAGGTCTTTGCACCCCAAAACTATTCTTGTGAATTTTTTTTCTTTAGCGAAGATAGAGGAAAAGAAAACAGGGCTTTGTGGAAAAAAAGTGGAATTATTTTATTTTATTTTGCCCAAACCCATGATTTCTGTGCACACAAAAACACACATATGTGCATTCTCTCTCTCTCTCTCTCTCTCTCTCTCTCTCTGTCACACTCACAAAACTGTGTGTTTTCCTCAGAAGGGTTTTTTTGGGGGGGGTTGGTAGAAAATAAACAAAAACATTGAATCCAGTAACATTTCTCAGGATTTATGTGCCAAAAAAAAGGGGGGGCTGCATTAAAAAAATCCTGGGCCAGAATTCATTTAAATCTTCATAAATGTACTTACATCTTTGGGATATAGAACTGAGCAGTTCCACAATTCAGCAAGAGGTTGTTGTTATGTTTCTGCATAGGAGAACCAAGAAAGTGACCACTCTGCATCAAGACTGCTATAAATAGGACCTATGCACAACAGGACAAATTCACAACACGACCGAATGCATAATGAGATCAATGCACAGTGGGCCCGATGCACATTGAGACGTCAGCTAGGAAGTGCTGATATGCATTGGTAGAGATGGGCTTCAGGATGTTCTTGCCAGTATCCCATTATACATCTTCACAACTAACTATGAGGGCTTCTTGTTGTCTCTGTTATGTAACTAGTATGCATGAAGTAGTGCAATGTAGACTGCAATAGAGAATTCTGGCTGTGATTTTTCCATAAAAATCCACACTTTGGTCATTTCTGCCCTACACTGTTATAGTGCTATTATTCCTCTTTCAAGATCCTATGGAATTCTGGGGGTTGTAATTTACTGAGGCTAAAGAGTTCTCTGGCTGAGAATTCTATATGCCCCTCCCTAAACTGCAAACCCAAGAATTCCACAGGATCTTGAAAGTGGAATAATAGCACTATAACTGTGTAGTGTGGAAATGGCCTTATATCTAGAAACATGTTTTTAGCACAAGAACACTTTTTTTCTGAAATCACATGTACATTTTGGTGCAGAACTTGTTCCCAAAATACTCCAGGGTATGCAAATACCCCATGAAATGTTCATTTTTTCCCACATCAGGAAGAAAATAGAAATTATACATCCTCACATGTGAGAATAAATGTATTTAAAGATTTACATCCCTACTAACCATTGCAAGTTTGATTTTTTAAAAAATAATAATAAAAGAACCATAATGATCTTGGAATTGTCCATTCACAGTTAGCACCTGGACTGATTTAGCAAGCATGTAGATCATCAAGAGTCCATTTACACTACAGAATTATAGTACCATTATTCCACTTTAACCACCATGGTTCCATCCTATAGAATCCTGGGATCTGTTGTTCGGTGAGTCACTGGAGCACTCTGGCTGAGAATGATAAATGCCCTCTAAATTGCCAGTTCCAGGATTCCATAGGACAGAACCATGGTAGTTAAAGTGGAATGATAGTGCTATAATTCTGTAGTGTGAATGGGCCCCAGTCAAAATCTTCCTTACTCAGGTGAAGTGTACGGTAATTCTGTTTAAATTCTTTCTTTCTTTTTTTCTCCTACTGGGTATATAAATTACCAGATTCAATTTTCAGCAAATTGGTGTCCTCTTTTCAAAGAAGGCATACCTTCTTATACTGGTGGTGTGCAAGTAGCCAACCTGTTTGGGGCAGCACTGGTTAAATGGTCTTTGGAGCAATAGTGAAAACATTTGCATGCAACATCCAATAGTACAAACATTTGCCTTTTAAGTATATACTTTAAATAATCTAATTAATTAGGAGGAATTTCCTGGTGATAAGAGCAGTTCAACAGTGGAATAAATTGTCTTGGTAGGGGATGGATTCTCTTTCATTTGAGATGCCCACATCTTAGGAGTATTTTGACAATGGATTCCTGAACTGAATGGGGTCTGGACTACTTGATTGATTGAATTAGGTTGCCCTGGGGATATAAAATGGTTCTCAGGCAACTAATTTTATTTCAGACAAATGTAGGTGCACACATAACAGTATTGCTGTAAGCCTTTCAAGATCTGGCTCTGGATTTGTGGAATGGTCTTCCTTTGGACCTCCGGTTGGAGGAAGATGTCACCTGTTTTCATAAATGGTTGAAGACCTTCCTCTTTGACTCTCCATCTGAAGTCACTGAGAGGTGTTTAAGGTGCTGAGATAGGTAGTGACTGGTGGGGTGTTGGGGATTTCTTGCCATGTATTGTTGTAGTTTTTTGTTTTAATGTCTTTGTCCTTTCTCAAATGGGAGCAGTTATGCTTAAAGGACAGCAGCAGACTTATTCATGTCCATCCAGTGCCAGAACAGCTCTCTCATACGCAGCTTCCCTAAACCACACTGAGGGGACAATGGCTTATGTTCCTTACCACGATTGCCTTTACCACCAATTGCTTATGATCTACGCAAATTGCCCAGGTTTCATCCTATGCTTTTCACAAAAATAGATGCTATTGTAGGGAAGAGTTGCTGGTCAAAAACCAGAACAAAATAATTACATTTTAACTCTTATTCTAATAACAAATTGCATGGTAATTCTTATAATAAGGAACATTCATTTTTGAAATCTAATTTTGCCATTGGATTATGGTGAATGAAAGTTTAAATCAAAACATTTGAGAGGGAGATGCTGGTCATATACCATACCACCCTGCCCTGTCACATGTAGCTACCTTTTCACTAAATTAACACATCATGAAATCAATTTTTCCATGATATTATTGCCTTTCATCAATGTAATTACCACATAATTCTAATTAATGTAATTAGATGTACTTCCCATTTGCGGTACTGGTGAATTGATGTTCAACTTGTACATCATTCTGTATGAAATAAATATATATAATTGGGACTTTTTGTAGTTTAGATTTTTTTTTTGTATGTAATTACCATTGGCCTTTCTATCATTCTTTTCTATTTTCTTTTCTGTGTGTGTGTGTGTGTGTGTGTGTGCGCAAGTGTGTTCAGCCTGTGTGGTAACTAAAGTTACAGTTCAAACAGGAAAACACTATTGATGTGAATTAAAGGGCCAATATGTTTTAGTTCTCTTTCTCCCAATGTTGTCGGTTATTTTTTTCCCCTTGGTGACACTGGATTTCATACTCCAGGGCTGTCTGACACTTTTAAGAAATACCTATCTCACTTTAACAAAAAATTAGAGCAAGAAAAATACTGAGATCTTGTGTTCAGATACTTTGTCATTTTCACCTAGATATAAAATGACACTTCAATTTCCATTCATACCCAGGGGATAGATGAGTGAAAAAAAATTTAGTTCCATTTGAGATGTTTAAAAAGTGCTCTTTGAAACACAAAGTACATTAGCATTGTCAGACGTGGGCTTTACAAATGCTATAGTTATTCATACATGGATGAATACATACATTCATACATGGAAAAGGAATCACAGTAAGCTCTGAGAAAAAATGTTTAAACCTACACACATTTTGGTATTTTAAAATGCTTGGAAAACGTTGGGTCAAAATCACTTCTGCTACTGTGCATAACAGCATTACTCAAGGCTAATTTGTAGTTTCACAATATGTAGCGGCAGATTTTTGATTACTGACAGATATGTTTAATTGGTATCTTCAGTTGTTTGCTGCAGAATAGCTATGAGAATCAGGCAACCCTTCAGGTGCTGTTGGAGTTTAAGTTCTATCAGCCTTTGTCAGCAGAGACAATGGCCCTTTTCGTACGTTTTTTTTTTGCACGAGCGCCCCTTGAGCGCTGCGCAAATGGGAGCACCGCTGTGTACGATGCACTCCCACTTGCATGGTGCTCACGAGGCTGAAGCGGGGCCCGGGCGTATTTTTTTATTTTCGGCTTGAAGCCGAAAATAGCCTGCACTCGCGCGATGCTCGCGCCGCCCTCGCACACTTACCTCCGTGCGGTGGGTCAGCAAGCCTGGCGGGAAGCGCTTCCTTTCTCCGCAGAGCCTACAGCTCCCACAGTGCCCTGCGGAAGGAAAGGGGGGAAGCAACAGCCTTGCGAAGGAGGCTTCTCGCGCAAGACGTCCTCCCCCGTCACGGAAAAAGGTAAGATGTGAAAAGGGCCAATGATAAGAATGCTGGGAGCTGCACCCAACAACATCTGGATGGCTGTATGATTCTCTCCTCTGCTCTAGAACACAGGAGTCTCAAACTTTGCAAAAAGAAGTTCCCCAAAAGAAAATGAAAATTACCTACACGAAGAACTTCTGAATTTGCAGGAGGGAAAGAAATAGCTGAAACTAGTAGCAGTATTGGTCTTCTAACTCCAGGAAGTATCTGACTGTTCTGAGTTTCTGTTCTGCCTTGCCAGCTGTTCCCAGTGAACATTTTAGCCTTAAATTTGCTGTTGGTTACAAACCGTCTTTATGATGCCTTTCAACAAAACATCTAGGCTTATAGAGCTGGTGGACAGAGACAGAATTTGTTTTTAGTACTAATGTCTTGATATAAAATCATTTTAAAAAATGAATCTATGGAAATTAAATGAAATACTCGTTTGATTTTATGAAAATAGTTCAATTGTTAATTTGATAATTAACTCCTTAGATCATTAAATTTTAAAAAATGAGACTAAAAGTGTTCAATAACAAATGAAATAGATTGATTGTTGCTCAAAAACAACATCACTGACATCCAGAAATTAAAATAATAGTTTTTAAAATTATTTGAATTTTAAATTAGCAGTAACAAATTAATTATGAATAAATTATTTCCAAGCTCTGAACAAAAGGATATGCCACTTTTGTAAGGCTGGGATTTTTCAGGGTAGGCTGCCTATTCAGAAGAATGCATTCTATTTGATGATTCAAGTCAATCCAGCAAACATAGGGACCTGGAACTGAAGCTGCCCTGAAGTCTTTGCTCTCCCACAAAAATGCACATAGCACCACTGGCCTTTTCCGCACCGGGTGAAGGAATCGTCCCGCAGCACCACTCACCGGACCTTTTGGCTCCCTGGTTCGGTCCACAGCGCTCCGGAGCAGTGCGTGCTCGTCAATACGCACTGCTCTGGCGTCCCAAATGGTGGCTTCCAGTTGGTCGAGGGTCTCGACCAACCACTGAAGCTCGCCAGCCTAAAGCCTGCCCCCAGGCAGATTGCAGGCTCGCATTGGTGCGAGCCTGCAAATCTGCATAAGTGGGCAGGCTCGCAGTGGCACGCTGCATGCTTTTGAAAGACCAAAATAAACAGGTCTTTCAAAAGTACGCTGGAGGACCACTTAAATAATTCTGACCCAGCCCAGTCCGAGGTGTAGACGTCCTCCTTGGAGGACGGACTGCACCGTTTCAAAAACTCCATGTGGAAAAGGCCACTGTGTCCTTCTGTATATTGATCAAGAGAATATGGTTCCCACTATGACTATGCTGTTGGCAGCAGGAGAATAAGAGAGAACAGTGACTGCTGTTCTCTAGATCACCCAAGGGGGAAAATATTTGTTGGCCACTGGTATACAGCTTTTAGTCAATAGATAATGTTAAAGAAGAAATATTTGAGACAAATGAAGGGAAACATAGGCCCAGGTTAATCTGAAACTACCACAGGAATCTCATGCACCAAGAGCATAACAGCGCTGGCAAAAAAAACAACAACAGGAGTGCAACAGGCAGTATAAAGTAGCCCAAGTGCTCGGACAGTTAAAACAAAGAAATTAAGGAACAGAATTGCTTGTGCATTAGGGATCTCTAGACACTATAACTGTTTTTGAAACATTTGTATCCAATATGATGTCTTCCATAAAAACTGATGAGCAATCACTTCAGCCTTGAAACCAAACATTTTCATTAACCATCCTTTGCTTTTGTGTAAGAAATTACCTCAGAAATGTTGCATTGTTAGTTCAAATTCTTTCTCACACAGTTTGTCTTTGTACATGTCACACACACGTACAGGCACACAGAAAGCTGGCAAGATACCATGAGACTACCATAATAGAGTTATTGGTCAGGGGAAATTACCTTTATATCCCATAAAACTTCTCTGTTTAATTACAGAAAGAAGAGCTATGGTAGGCCAAATTCTAGAAGCTCCTAAGAGACAATAAATTTTAAGCATCTCAAGCATCCAAAATCATTAAACGTTAATGAAAGTGACATAACATCTGAATTCTAAGGAAGCTGTATATGCCCTGTTAGATTGACATAGTGGTCTGTCGCCATTTCCGCAGTCGACTGTTATAGCGCTATTATACCACTTTCTACTTCCTATGGAATCCTGAGGTTTGCAGTTTAAGGAGGGGCTGGACAGCCCCTCCTCTAAGCTGCAAACCCCAGGATTCCATAGAATGTTGAAAGCGGTATAATAGCGCTATAACAAGTCAACTGCGAAGATAACCTGTATATTTGAAAAATATGAGGGAGACTCAAAGAATCTATAAGTTTATTTTCCCCTGTTGGACTATCCACAAAGAAAAGGTTATAGTTCAGTGGCAGCTTTTCTGATTTGTGTTCAGAGCATCCTATATTCAGTACTTTGTATTGGCAGAAATTTCTTTTCTGGTGCTCTCATTTAGATTTAATTAAACATGAGAGGAGCATGCTAGCTCTACCTTTTCGATCGCTACTTTGCTTATATGAAAAAATAATGTAATTGAAGAAAAGAGAATCCTATATGTGTGAGGGATCTCCATCTTATTACGAACCCTGATTTTCCAGTGTTCTAATTCATATGGAGGTCCTTCCCCGAAAATGAACGGAAGAGGCTTTCTTCAGTCCTGTTACTGGAACAAACCAAATGATGGAAACAACAGTAATTAATTCACCTTAAAATAGAATGCCTGAATAAACTCTAATAGGCTGAGGGAAAACTCTTGTCTAAAACTTAGATATGTGGTTCCAGTCACTGAGGAAAGTACTGTAAGTAGAAGGACAAAAGATCTAACATGATATGAGGCAGTTTTCTGTGCCTTGACTACAATTTATGCCACACAGTTTAGCTTAACACATTGCAGACCTCTTTCTCTTTTATTATATTCTCTGGTTTGGTGCTCTATGCATTTGAAGATAGTTTTCTCATTTTCAGCTTGACATCTAAAAAATTCACATATTTAAAACACTCTGGTGCCTGTTTTTGTTCTTGATGTAACAATGGCTATAATACTGCAGAGATAAATTCAGCTATGGAATTTCACTTGGGCAGATTGTTCTGTTCTCACTGACAGGTTATGATTACAGTTTGCATTCTGTTCAGACAAAAATTCTAACGTTTCCCTATCATGATGCCTCCTCAACAGGCAAAATTGTTCTGCCTCAGCCAGACCAATAGGTCTGATTCATTACAAGTGACTTTTGAGTAGCCCTGTTGATTCTTTCAGCACTAACCCTAAGAAGGCAATTTGAAGAGTGCAGCCTATCTGTAGGCTGTTCTAACTGTGAGAGATGAAATTCCACATTGCACAAAAGCAGTCTTTATAGCTGAAATAAAAGAGGAAGGAGGATGGAGCAGTTTTGCATCAACTCTGGTTTGTTTGTTAAGCTACAGATGAGGTCAACAGTACTAAGGCATGCATATATACGGTATATATTTACTTTTCCCAGAATCATTCTGCAGTTAGAAATCTCCTCTGTTCGATTTTTCAAATGGATTGTGATAAAGTTCACCTCTGTCTGGAGGTAATGAACTGTAACACAAATGTTCTTTTGAAGTTCAGATGTCTACTCATTATGTTTACTCCATGCCTACACCATAGTGTTGTGCCTAACCTATAGGAAGGAAAGATGCACTGCTCTTGTTCAAGAACATTGTTTTCCTTATTCATTCATATATACCATTGATCTTGGTACTGAAAATAATCCTAAGGCTTGGGTGCTGTCTATATAAAGCAGCATGCAGTAGTTACTAGAATTTAGAAATCTCTCTCTCTCACACACACACACACACACACACACACACACACACACACAAGTTCTATGTACAGTTATGGAAACCAGAGTAAAATTGGCTTGACCTGGCATAATTCAGGAACCAAGGACACTCTTGACTACAGCTATTGTCCAGTAGCTGTTTGACATATTTCATCTGGCTCCTTAGCAAAAGTTTGTCTAACATGGGAGACCATATCAGCAGCACTGCTACCATTTGCATAGCCTCTTGCCTCTCAAGAGCATGCAATCTCACCGCTACAGAAAAGGTAGTGTCATTGGTGGCTGGCTGGATAAACACCAGATAAAATTGGTCTGTCCGAGAGTTGCGGAACATGCCTGAAAAATACGTGTACATTTGAAAAGTGCTCATAGGTGCACTTTTCAAATGCGTGCAAAACATTGCTTAAACATGTTGTGGCCAAAGAGGGAAAACACTGAAAGAATGCAATTTTAAATCATTTAAAAACATGTACATGGAGAAGGCAATGAACAAAGAAAGAAACAATGATGGAACTAGGCACACAACAAATGTGGATGTCAAAATGGAACACTGTCCACAGTTGTAGGCTTTACCCAGAGATGTATACATCAAGGGAGGTTACCTACTGTTACCCTTTGACTGTTGTTGTGTTTATCCACACTAAACAATTACAGCAGTTTGATAGCACTGTAACTGTCATGGCCTCATTCCGTGGAATCCTAGCAATGGTTGTTTGTGAGCTACTCAAAATTTCCTAGTGCAGTCCCCTGAACTACAATACTAGAGCTCTCTAGCAGAGAATTCTAAATATTTCCCCAAACTACAAATCCCAAAATTTCATGGGATGGACTAATGGAAGTTAAAGTAGCATCAAAGAACTATAATTATGTAACATGGATGTTGCAGTTCTTGCTTCTCATTACCAGTGTAACTTCCAGCTTATCTGGGACAATGCAAAACCTATAAGTAACTCTTAATCTCCATTTATCTCCTTCACATAAGGATCATCACAGTGACACTGCTTCTCATAATGTTCAAAGACGGAGGTGTGATTAATGGGATCAGAAAGAGTTCAGAAGTACTGTACCTTTCTTTTTGGACATCCATTACTTATTATTTATATAACAGTAGAAACAGGAATGAAGTAATTAATGGTGGGTTGCATTAATAAGTAAATCATGCATCTGTATAAGACCAATGTCATGTAGGAAAAAACTAGGAAAGAAAATGAAGCAGTCTTGCTCCTGAGAACTGCTTCTTCACCTGCTGCCTTCATCTTAAAGTTCACAGGAGCAAAGGTGTGGAAGGTGTTTCTTAGTTAAAGTCTGAGGTTTTGATGGATATGTTCTGTCTTATAAATGCTGTGAGCAGCTTTAGGGACTCACATTGAAAAACACATACAAATCTAATATATGAATAAGATGATTCAGTTCAGTGCAATACAGTAGCTGTGTTCATTAGTATGAATTGTCTCACCTATGTTTTTAACCTTGAATTCTACTTTGAAGCACAGTTAAAAGTATGGACAGAAAAAGGAGAACACATGTAACAATACAACAAGGTCATTCATTCAGGGGGAAAGGGAATCTCACTCATTATGTTCCTGAGCACATACTGGATAAGACTATGGAGCAATTACAGTGCAGCAGCCTATGGATCTATTTGGAGAATCTGTATGTGTCCATTATCTAGTTCAATCATACGCTGAAAAAAATACGTTTAAATTTGATTAGAATATGCTCAAAAGTCTGAAGGGTTTCCCCATGGGAAATAAAGAAAAGCATAGCATCACAGCATAACAGTTATACAATCAACTCCTTTTAATCAATGGAAAATGGATATACATTGACCTATCACCAGTTGATAATTCTAACTATAAGAGGCCCACTGAAGCAACAGAAGGTTATGGCAGTCAACAATTGACTCATTGGTTTTCGTGTAGTCCTGAATTGACAATTGGTTTAGGCCCTGCAGCTTCTCTGCAGCTATCTAGTCATAACAATGTTCCTGCCATCCTGCTATGCCAAATCCTTTGAAACTAAAATGGATGCTTGAGCCAAGGTGTTGGGATAATGCCAATGTAATACATAGCATGAAATGCACATGTCCAGAGCACCATCACATTTGATCAACTTTGTAACAAAATTTATTTGGCTTCATACATAATGTTTTCTTTTTTCAAAACGTCTATGTCAGGTTGCATTCTGAAATCTGTTTAGTGTTAACAGTTGGATGAGAGATATTTTGTGCAAATTTATGTAGCTTGATTGATAGTTTTATTATATATTGACCGACTGAGATGATGGTCTCTTGTAATTATTTCCATTTTTTGTTTGTAATTTGTTACATTTGTTAGTGTACTTCTGATCTATTTGTGAGCTGATTTGGTCACAGGCTCAGAGCAGTGACATGTAAATGCAGACAGAAAATAGCAAGGTGCTCGGTGACCATCAGACTGTGAACAGGAATGGATAAGTCTTTACTTCTCTTTTCACAACAGCCCTCACAGCTATTATGTGTGCCGAGATCACCACTATATAGGTCAGACTGTAGACCAACTGTCCTCATTTGGCAGGGACAGCCCTGGTTAATCCTCTGCCTACCAAATTTTCAGCTGCTTTTAAAAAGTTTCAGTTTCTCTCTCCTCCTCCCACTTTCCCTCTTCATACTTGGCCAATTGCTGCAAGCTATGCTTAAAGAGTAGAAGTAGATTATACTCAGTTAACTCAAGAAGAGGGAGAAGAGGGAGAAGAGGGAAGAGGCAGAATCCTGCCTTTCCTAAACTCAGTTCATGGATCCCAGAGTTTCTTTGGTTAAAATAGTAGTTTGCATGTTCTTCTCCATTAATAATTTTTGTTCTCTTGTTTTATGGCCACATGCTTTTGACCACACTGTGATGCAGCTCAGCCGCACATGTCATGGTTTTCACCTGTGAAATGTTGTAGTGTGAGTTGTTCAGTTTCACTTTTGCTTGAGTTCAACATTGACATATTCTTGCTGAAAAGGGCAGGAAAGGTTGTTGTAACCTCTGGAAATTTAAAAGAATCATTTAAAGGGAGAGCATAACTTTGTTGTGCTATACATTTCCTAGCACTTGATCATCAAGTAATGCTAACAATTGTACTAGCTTTAGACAGCTTTTGATTTTCTTATCTTTTTTTCCCCTGACAAAACCCAGAAGCTTCTTTTGTACCCTGCCACCTTTATTGCAGAATAGTTAAGCAGAAAGTTTAAAACATTTTATTCTTTCTTTAGCTCTACAACTGACACTCTGGTGAAGGCCTAACTGGGCTCATTAACAACTTGAAACAAATACAGCTACTGATCTTGGTAGAGCATTATGCATGTGCTTGAATCTGATAGTATTATATGGGTGACTCAGTGCTATGCCATTCCAGTCACATATTAACAAGCTGGAAGGGTTGTTGATCTAAATCAGAGATGGAACAACTTTCAACCCCTAGATGTTCTGAATTACAGCTCCAAGAAACCATTATCATTGGTCATGCTGGCTGTGACTTCTGGGAATTGAGATTCATAGAATCTAAATGGAATCTAGATGTCTCAAGTTCCCTGGTCTTTTTGGATAGCTGAAAAGATGCACTGAAATCAAAGGAAAATTTTGCCAGGATATATACATGACTAAAGTGAGGGCATTATCAAGTATAATGTTGCAAACGGCGGTGGGCATGTAATGCTCAGTGGTGGAGCTCACAATGAATGCACAATGAATGCACATGGACTAAGGTTTGTTCCCTGGCATCTCCAGGCAAGAGTGGGAAATTGTCCTGTGTACTGTGTACACTTGGACCCTTTTCGCGTGCTTTTTTTCTTGCGCGAGTGCCCCTTGAGCGTCGCGCGAATGGGAGCTTCGCTCTGTATGACGCACTCCCACTCGCGCAACGCTCACGAGGCTAAAGCGGGGCACGCATGCATTTTTTGATTTTCGGCTTTAAGCGGAAAATACCCTGTGCTCACGCAATGCTCGCAGCGCCTTTGCGCACTTACCTGTGTGCGGTGTGTTGGCAAACCGGCCCAGTCGTGCTTCCTTCCCCCAGCGCAGCCTACAACTCCCAGACTGCACTGTGGAAGGAAGGAAGGGGCGCTAGCGCAATGGTCGCACTAACAGGAAGCTGATGCGGGGGGAAGAAGGGCTGTCTTGAGCTGTTCGCACGAGTGGCTGCTCGCGCAAGTGCCGCTCCCCACTGCCGCAACAAGGTACAGTGTGAAAAGGGCCTAAGCTAGAAGGAGAAACATTTTGACTCAGTAAGAAAGAGGCTTCTATATTCCAGGTGATATTGCCTCATTGTCAGTGCATATGTGATGAACACATAAATTTCTGACAACATGATGCTGATGTTATGTGGGCATTTGTGGTCTTTCTGCTTAGTAGGGCCCAGGCTGGCTCTAGAAATTTGCTAAGAAAGCATAACTAGTATTGTTGCTGGATACAATGGAGACTGGCAATGTTAGTGAAGCAGTGAATCCTTCTGGGTGTTAGTCTGAATTTTAAAGGGCTGAACCCCATCTCCCAAGTAAGCTTCATGCCTTGCACTAAAACCCAGAATGGATGCACTAACCCATTACTTCTAAAGCTATTTGTTGTGACGGGCAGGGTGGCATGGTTTTTCTTACCAATGTGCCTGAGACCATCACCATATTAGCCCCATGGGCTACAACTGTTTTTTTCTGGAAATTATCCAGGGACTGGTAGTCAATGGCATAGGGACTGGCACTAGTCCACGAACCACCATTTTGAATAGCAGTGTACTAACCCATTGGTCACCAATTGAATAGTTTGGTTGTATGGTTGTATGGTTAAATATTTATTTTTCTATACCTAAAGATGTTAGAGTGGAATCATAAAATCAAAATAGAACCCACAATGGACAAGACAACTGACTATGATCATGAAGCCTTTAATGTTTGCGTGAGCAGACAAGTTGTAATGTGCATCCAAATAAGGTCAAGGTTGGTGCCAACTGTCTTCACTCAACAGCAAGGAAGGAAGCGCGACTGGACCAGCTTGCCGACACACCGCACACAGGTAAGTTGGTGCCAACTGAGTCTTCACTCAACAGCAAAGATAGTATATCTGAGAATGCCTTTGGTGTCACCATATTTGAGGAAACATGTCACTGTTTATTTTTAAACTGAACTATATAAACCTGTGTGCCAACAGACATAGGTGTTACCCTGATTTCTGAGGGTCCCGTGAGGGACACCTAAATGCGCTCTAAATTACAAAGGTGGGAATTAGTCAAAAGAGCACAAACTAGCAATATGAGAGGCAGGGCAATGGAGCGAGACCTTTACCCAATGTCTACGGGGTCAGGCCGAGTCAAGGAGCAAACAGAAGTAAAATAATAATTGTTGTTTTTATTAAAATACAGCCAAACAAGTGTATGCAACACATTCATGTAGAGAACTATAGAAATAAAGGTTGGAGTTGGATAGAGGGATTTTTAGAGGAGGTTTTGGTATGGGAGATACTACACCTGTCCTGAAGTCCAGGTAGTCAGAAGAAGAAGTTCGTGGAAATGGAGTTTCTCAGCACGTGGGGCTGAGGGGAAGGCTCACCAAATGAAGCGGCAGCAAGGCGAGATGGAAGCCAGGAGCAATCCAAGGAAGCACTCAAAAGTCAGGGGTTCTTATAGGGGAAAATGTGGCCATAGGCTAGTCCGTACTTGGGGACAACAATGAGTTTCGGGCAGGAGACAAAGCCTCCGAAAGGCCAGAATTTTACATGATTGAGTTAAGACCGAATTGTCAATAGAGTAGCCAGTATGCAAAATGTGGAGTGCTTGACAGATGAGTATTCGGCTAGTCAAGCTGCCTGCTCAGGGCAGGGAGTTCTTTGTAAGTAGTGTGCATACATAATGTGGTTCTTGCCTTGAGGTCTCCTGAAGTGGTGGGTCGGCTATTTCTGGCCTACCTGTATTTGCGTGGAATATTACAGCGATTAGCGGCCGTGCCTGTATACGAGCTTGTCCGGGGTCCTCGCAAGCACGTGGAGGACAGAAGGGTATAGTAGACCAAATTATTGATATCAAAATGATATCTAATATCCCACAAGTCCGGGCTAGGAACTACAGTAACATAGGTCTTCTTAGCACATGCACACATTCACTCATTGTTACTCAGCTCTTTAAAAATAAATATAATGAGTGGACAATAATATTCCTGCAACTCTGGTCTAGGGGGAATGTTCCAGCATCTAATCAGTCAGCAAAAAGCAGGCATTTAGTATATATAGTCAAGTATAAAGAATAGTTAGGGGAGGGAGGTATTTTAAAGGTAGACTGCTTACATCACAATTCATCTTTAAGTCACTTCTCATTCTTTGCTCAAAAAGAAGTATTGATTAAATAAGTACATCTCTTGATTTAAGATCTAAAATATTTCAGGGGCAGGTTGTCCATGAGCTATTTTTCAGCTCAGTTGAAGATTTGAGCTTGACTGAAGAATCTGAAGTAACTTCATGAGGAAAGAGAAGTATTCTTTATGTACAGTAAGTATTTTTTCCCTGCTGCAGCTCCTTTTATGTATTTACTTATTTGACTTTTATCCTGCTTTTCTCCCATTATTTCAACTAATTTGCATCTTATTGTATTAACAACATCTGTTATTATGTTGGATGTTTGCAAATCATTGTCAGGATTTACAATAAGCTGAAATATGAAGAAAGTCCTAAAAATGGATTAGATTGTCTATTACAACGTCTAGCATAAAAGACAGTAAGAGATAGCAACTATTTATATGTCACATGATGACAACCTAGGTCTATTTCACACTACATAATTATGGCCGCATGATTCCATTTTAACTGCCATGCCTACATCCTATGGATTCCTGGGATTGGTAGTTCAATGAACTGGCTGAAAATGATAAATATCCTTCTCTAAACTGGAAATCCCAGAATTCCATAGGAAGAAATTGTGGCAATTAAAGTGGAATCATAGGCCATTTCCACACTAGACCGGCCCCTCCCTGAACTGCAAACCCCAGGATTCCATAGGATGTTGAAAGTGGAATGATATCGCTATAACAGTCTAGTGCGGAAATGGCCACAGTGCTGTAACTGTGCACTGTTAAATTATCCCAGGAAGAAAATAATGTTTTCTAGCTTTCTTGGCTTCCTCAGACAACATAATCATATACCAGTACATTTGTACCTACATGTTTCCTAGCAGGTGAAGTAAAATCTTAGCAACATGCCACTGTAACATTCAGGAACCAAACTAGAAGAACTACTATGGAAATGTCTCAGTTAAACAAACACATTTATACTATCCTTCTGTGTAACAGCTTGATAGAGACTCTAATGTAAGAATACATAATGGGAATAACTGAATGGAGAGTACAAAACAAAGCAATACTATTGAACTTTAAATTTCCTTAAATCCTTATAGTTAATTTCTTCTCCTCCTTCAATAGGAGTGGCAAAAGAGTTCTTTCCTTTACTGTCTGGAGGAAATTTTCATCCATGCCTTCCCCAGTGAAACCAGAGGGGCAAATTTTCCACTTATTTTTCAAAACAGCAACAAAAAGAAACTTAAGATGCAAAAAGAAAAGAAGAAACTGTTGGTTATGTTTTCTGTTCTACTTTTGCCTTCTGTATTATTTGACTTTTTAATGTTGTATTTTATAAATACAGTCCTCAATCTAATTGTTAAACCTATATGGCACTGACAAATTCAATGAATGGAATTTAGGTAACAGCTGACTAACCACTCACCCAATTAATTTCACTATTCTCCCCTAGGCAAGTTTACCAACAGGATTCAGACCTCGATGTTTTAATCATTGAAATTCAGGGCTATGAAACCCTTAGCCCTCCATAGGCCATTGGATCCCAATATCTAATTAGCTCCATCAAGCATGGCCAGCAACATCTGAAGGGCCGCAAGTTTCCCATTCCTATTTCCAACAACTCAAGATATTGGTTGACTAGCAAATTTGACAGTTGAACCCTTGCACTCAACATGACATACCAGAATGTGTTCACTATTAATTATCATGCCCTTCATAATTTATAAAGCTGTAATTTACCTGAGTCAAAATCTGCAGGGTTCTAGGTTCAATTCTTCTCATAAGCAACTTGGAACTGGAGATGACACACAGAACTTCTCTAACAAGAAAACTTCACTGAGAGTGATAGCCAGTTAACTATTCCTGCTGACAAACAGAATCCATCACAGAGATGAAAGTGATAATTCCTTTCAACTTCCCCACTGCCCAGTGCCATCCATCAGAATATGTTTCTGAAAGTTGGGGGGCCCACCAGGGTTAATGGAGCAACAGGCTACAATGGGGAAGAAAGGAGATAAAAGCCCTGTTGTGTGAGCCTGACATGTGCAGTGCCTCTATAATCGAAAGAGCATACTTCAGATTCATACATATAATCTGAATAATTTTCCCCTTTGACTTGAATAGATGGAAATGCTCTGCAAGACAGCACTCTTAATGTTTTATTTGCTTAGTTGTTTTATAATATGAACTATTTCAATTCACTAAGCAAGCTTTTATTGAATTTTATAAACTGTTCATTGAAATAACCCCTATGAAAGGTACTCTGTTTTTTTGCCTATGAAGACTTTTTTCCTCCAGAGAACTAATGGATTTTAATTTAGGTCAAAGCAGTTGCACTCATTTGTACTTCCATCACTACATCAGTTTAAGAAAACCTGTCGGGGGACCATTTGTAAACCCAAATTCATTTCTATTAAAGCTTCCTAAAAAAAAAAAAAACTAGGAAGGTTTATCCTTTGCAGGTTTCCTCCAGGGCAATATATGACCTCACAGAAAAAGGAAAACAAAACACTTCAATTAAACAGTGCCCTGGTTTTCACCAGTAACATCTTGTGGCTTCCCTATCAGTGGGGTAGTGAACCTACTCTCAGCTTTAGACCAAACGTTAAAGGAGATGCTTAATGTGCAGAATCGTACCCCACCATAGCATCAGAACATTGGATAACACCTTCAGTGTTCACACTAAAACCCAAAGTAGATTCCTCACTGACATGGAAGTCACCAGCCACCAGAAGTTCACACAAGATGGCCAACCTGAATCTGGGCTATATATATCTTCAGGCTACAAATGAGAACATAGTATTGAATTTTCCTCCATATTAAAAAATAAGATAAAACACCTATAGAAGAGTGGCATATAACAAAGTGGGGTCCAGCTTAGTCTAGACATGATAGTTGGAATTCTGCTGTGGATTTACTTTATTGGCCATTGAGCAACAGATTTATTTCATTCATGGTTGTATAAGATGAGTTCTACAAGTGCAGACATTTCATATTATCTAAATCCTAATGTTAGTCCTGACTAAAGAGTGCCCATTGAATCAACTGGATTTACCAATGTGTTGCCTTAGCACTCAGCTATTGATTCAGTGGGTTTACTCTAGTTGGGTCTAACCAACAGGAATGCAGCTATAATACTGTGCATTCTTGGATGGTGTGTAACTAATTGTCAAAACCTCCAAAATAGCATTTCTTTTCAATGGGATTGCAGAAACAGCTACTGTCCAGTCCCCATTGCATAATGAAACTGCAGGCAGGCTTAGTGGCAGATACACCGCTGGTCACACAATGTAAACTTTCAAAAGAGAGTTAGTGTAATGAACAACCATGCAACTATATAAGTGTAGATTTATAGCATGGAAGCTTGATATTAGCTGACGTGTTAGATTATAAACTTTTATTCCTTTTAATAGTTCTAAAAGTATTATTTTCTTTTTGCAGAGTAGCACCACCATTTAAGGCTTCAGCTGAAGTCTGACATGGTACAATCCATAAACAAAATTTCCACCATATTTATGAGAACAAGCACAACCTTTCTGTCACTTAATTTCACTGACTTCTGCTTAACGCCCTCCTGTGTTTCCTGTGTTATAACTAATTTGGGAATAACATACCATAAAACAACATTTTTTATGAAAATTAGGTATGCTTCAAATTTGAGAAGTATTGAAGTGAGGGATGAATTTGTTCTCACATACAATACAGAAATTTACTGGTCAATTTATGATAAAAAGTTTCAAATTTCTAGATATCCTTAAAAATCTGTGTCTAAAATCAAGTGGCCAGCCAGACAAGTGGCCAACCAGCCAGAGGGCAAACAAACATAATTGACATCTGAGACTTCTCACAAGATGCATTTGTTGAATTGTTTGAAAATCATGGACAGAATCCTGCGGGTTTACATCCTGTTTATATCACAGGATAAGTACTTCTAATGACATTGTACAAAGAGGGACTCAGAATCTCCTTCCGCAGCATCTTTATCCGGGGTATGAAAGGGCAACTGGAGGACCAAAGACTCATACCTAACCTCTGATTGGCCATGAGGGTGATATCCAGCTGCCGTCTCATTTCCCTTGTTCACATGGGAAAGAGGGGAAACATCCTTTGCTTTTGCCTAGGCAGGGGGAAGCCATTTCTTCTTCTGCAGGTATGGACAAGTACCTCAAAGTTTGCTAGGGATAGCATCATTCATGTCCTGACAAAAAAAAAAAAAAAAGCAAGCAGGGGCTTCTTGACACTTAGGGAAACCAGTTTGAAAGCATAGCAAAGAGGTGAGAATTTTGCAATTTCATCCCATATTTTAACATCAGGAAATAATTATGCACAGAAATACATGGGGAGGGGATGAAAAAAATTGTGCAAAGACTTGTGTTTTTCTGGAGATTTTTATTAAAAAATGTGTTTTTGTGATATTTTTCCCAGAAAAAAGGCTCAATCTTAGCACTCCAAATTCCCTATTTACAGAAATAGAAATTTTTTTTCTTGTAAAAATCATGTCTTTTGTGTAAAACCTTTAATTCTGCAGAAATTAAAAAAAACACTAGGGCATTCTCCTTGCAAGTTGGTGGTTAGAATGGAGTCTCCACATGGCATTATAAAAAAGGAGTCACCATTCTTTGAGCACCAGTGTATGTAAGATGGCAGAGATTTATGTTCCACCAGTGGGCTGTTGGGATCTTGGCCAATGATCACAGTGCTAGCAAATAAACTTTTCATTGTGTAACCACACTTGCATTATCCTGTACATTTGGGATCATTGAATCTTAAAAATGAAATGTTGAGCTGGGAAAGATAGGGAAAAGAACAACCAGAATTATTAAGGGTCTGGAGCATCACATTTGGGGTGGGGGATTCTTAGAAAAAAAAGAAAGGGGAGGACTATGATAGAGGTATATAAAATTACATATGTTGTAGAGAGAGTATATTAGAACCACTCATCCAATGAAACAGAGTGGTGGCAAACTCAGGACAGATAAAAATAATTGTCTTCATGGTGGTACTGTCAGGGGCATGGGCCCAGCTGGGCCTGTTGCTGCCCCTGAGGCCACTGCTGCTGAGGGGCTTTGTCTGGAGGCCGACGCGGCCGACGGCTCGGGCCTGGCGGCCGTGGGAGAGGCTGCCGGGCCTAGAGCCACCTACCTAGAGGCTGCAGGCCCCGGGCCTGCTCCTGGGGCTCCACCCACTTGCGGCCCCGATCCGCGGGAGGCCTGGGAGTCTGCCTGCGGTCCCGATCCAGAGGAGGCGACGGGCAGAGAGCTTGCAGCTGTGAGGCACAGCCCAGCTGCAAGCCCTCAGCCACATGGCCACGCCTGATTGGTCGGTGCCTGGCTTGGAGGGCTATTTGAGGCAGGCGCTGGGCTGTGGAAGGCATGGAGCAACAATTGTTGGTCAACCGTGGTCCTACTGTCCGTGCCTTGTTCCTGCCCTCGCCTGAAACCAGTCCTCCTGTTTGCCTTAGTGTAGTAACCTGCCCTATGTACTTTAACAGCCTGTGTTTATTTCTTTTAAGACTGCATTAAAGCCCTGCAGCTCTAACCAGCTCCCCTGCCTCTGCCTGACCACTGCCTGGCACTGACAGGTACTATGGAATTCATTGCCACAAGATGTGGTGATGGCTGCAGTCTAGATGGTTTTTAAAGAAAGTTAAACAAATTTGTAAAGGATGAGGTTGTCAAGACACCACTTTATGTCAAGACCAGGACCAGGGAGATCTTCTGGGCAAGGCCAGGGCTATGACAAACAGGTCTGCTTCTATTCTCGCTTCTTGAGAATGCAGCACCCTTCTCACTCTAGTCCCCCACTGGCTTCTCTTCCCAGAGTTATCTCCTTCTACTGCTTTCGCTAATCATTACGGACAAGCAATGATTTATCTCTTCAATGAATGTGGTACTGATGGTACAAATGGTACTAATGGTAGTGTGTGTAACCCAGTGCAGCTTAAAGAAACATCCTCGTGAAGCAGTTTTTATAAAAGAGACAAACAAATCTTTATTAAACACACTGTCCAGGTAACACGTATTTTGTAACTAAGGATTCATAAATCCAACACTCAGCTCTCTCCTTCCACTCTCTCTGTTCTCTCCCAACAACTCCCTGACTAGAGCCTCCAACTCTGTGTCAGTTAAATTTCAGTTACTCGCTTCCCCATCTAGCCCCTCCCTCAGGCTATCCTGGGTTCCATTTCAACAGCCAATCACTTTTAAATACTCTCGGTTATAAGGAGGCTCTTATACTACGCCCCCCTTCACGTTCGTCACAGAGGTTACCACTGACAGTTTATTAGTCATGATGGCTACACACTGCCTCTGATATCAATGAGAACTTACTTGGGAAATACTTTAAAAAAAAATAAGAGGGAACAATATGTGACCCTCATCTACAGATTGATTTGGTATAGCTCAAGCTAACGCCTTTTCCACACAGGGTTTTTGAAACGGTGCAGTCCGTCCTCCAAGGAGGAGGTCTGCACCTCGGACCGGACTGGGTTGGACCTATTTAACATAGATCCACACCTCAGCCCGGTCTGGAATGCCCCCGAGTGGTCCTCCAGCGTGCTTTTGAAAGACCTGATTTTTCCGGTCTTTCAAAAGCATGGAGCGCGCCACTGCAAGCCTGCTCCCTTTTGCAGATTCGCAGGCTCGCACCAATGCGAGCCTGTGATCTGCCCGGGGGCGGGCTTTAGGCTGGCGAGCTTCAGCAGTTGGTCGAGATCCTTGACCAACTGGAAGCCACCATTTAGGACGCCGGAGCAGTGCATATTGACGAGCATGCACTGCTCCGCAGTGCCGTGGACCGGACCAGGGAGCCGAAAGATCCAGTGAGTAGCGGTGCAGGGCGATTCCCTTGCCCAGTGTGGAGAAGGCCTAAGATTGTCATTTCCTCTCAGTTATATATCAAGAAGCTTCAAAGGAAGAAAGCTTTAGTAACTGACAATTTCTCAAGAAAATTTGTGAAGTCTGACGTATAACTAAGAAACTTACATTTACATATATGAAATTGTGTAGTGCAAGAAATAGCACTTCATTTTTTGTTAAATGTCATGTGAAATGTCATAAAATGTCATAAATCATTACTGCCCTGGGCTTCTGAACAGGCAGGTAAAATTACTGTGAGCTTTTGTTCTTCCTTTTAGGTTTACAGCATAGCTGTCAATGATTCTTTGTATCAAAATTATCATCGTGGTTACTTTTCCAATTTAATAAAAGTGACAAAAGATCCATTTATATGATACAATACAGTCTTGTAAGCACAGAAATATTTAGTATTCTCTGAATCCTGCTTTGTCATTGTATTTTTTTTCTTTGACCTAAATGCAATTGCTAATTCCAGCTATGTTAGATTCACTGAATAAAGTGCTGAATGGTAAATTAACACTGAAATATTGATTCAATGGGTCTGCTCTACCAGATACTAGTAAGGTTTAGGCTGGTGTCTCTGACACATATATTCATAATAATACCTTTGGATCCTGTATCATTAAGGTCATTTCCTCAGTAGACTGTTATAGTGCTGTTATTCCACTTTCACCATCCTATGAATCCTAGGGTTTGCAGTTTGGGGAAGGGTCTAAAGATCTTTCCCTAAACTGCAAACCCCAGGATTCAATAAGTTGTTGAAAGTAGAATAATAGCACTATAACAATCTAATCTGGAAATGGCCTAAGTCTTTCTTTAATGGTTCTCCTTTGGGTACTCTAGCCTCCAGAGGTCAGATATATTGTGAAAGAAAGCCTTTTTAGTAGTGGTAACCCAAATAAAGACCCATACAAACAAAAGTGTCCATCTTGCTGTTTTAGGTACTACTTTTATCTGATTTGGTTTTAACTACTGAATTCATTATTTTTTGTACTGTACCTGTCTTAGCCATAATTTTTTACATTTCAGGGATGGGGAACCTACAGCTTTCTAGATGATATTGAACTATAATTCCCACCATGCCTCACTGTCTGGTAGGGTTCATTAGAGATGATTTCTAACTACAGATGTCCTCAGTCCTCTCACCCTATGTTTGAAATAAGAATTGCATCAGGTTTTATTTTAGTAAGCAGCTTTGTATGTCTTTGTTTTTAAAAAGAATACAGAACATAGATAAACAAATAAATGTTGATTTTAGAAAGAGGAATATTGAAGAGTTCCATGTTAAAACATACTTGCATAGCATGTAAGGGCCTCAGACTTACCTGCAAGGACCCGTCCTTGCCCACTAGGTTAAGAGAGGCCTATAGGAGCAGGCATCTTTGGTCTACTACAATAGTCTTCATCACAGATGGACCATACCTCGTGCCTTTGACACTATTGCTCTAGTTAAGAGGCTGGATTGGGGCAGGCCTTCCCAGATGGATATGGAGAAACCAGGCTCCCCTCCACATAGACAGCATACAAAAGTTTCCCTAGCATACTTACAGGTATTTGATTTCAGCTTTCTACCCACCTGTGGTCTAGATTTTGCTTGATTTTGAGTATATTATGGCTACTGAGTTTTGTTTTTTTAGTTTTATAGTATTTCTTTGGTAGTGAGGCACTGTTATGCCCCAGTCCCAGGACCCAGATTTAAACACAGGCATGGTCCTCCTAACAGCCACAATACAGAGACATGAACTTAACAATACTCACTGTAGCCCAGCATAGATGAACAAGGGAGAACCCACAAAATTCAGAGCACTTATACAGGGAAATCTCATTAATTAAGCTGGGTGAGGCTGCTGGCCAATTAATACTAGAGATAAGGTGAGGAGAAATCTGTTGTAGACAACTAGCAAATCTAGTGGAAGGAACACATTCTTCTTTTGATCCTTGGTTTGTGTTCCTGAAAACACTGACTCTTGCTTTGTATGTTTGTAGAGAAGGAGTAGGGGGAATAGAAAGATCTTTCTATGATATATTTTTAAACTGAACTAAGTGCTTCTTGTCTCGTCTTCCCCCGCTCTTTTCTCCTATCTTTTTACCTTCTTTTTGTATTATTATTATTATTATTATTATTATTATTATTACTACTACTACTACTACTACTATTATTATTATTATTATTATTATTATTATTATTATTATTATTATTATTATTATTACAGGGCAGTTCCTGGTCATTGTCTGAATGACTTGTTGCTTTTTTTTCTGTTCTCTTTTCCTTCTTTTTTTTTCTTTTTTCCTTTTTCTGATGCTTTTACTTCTGTTATAATGTATGTTGTTACTTCTTTTCTTTTAATTTTAACTAATAAAAACTATGTATATATAACAACATTGACTCTTGCTTTGTGTGTTGACTATGAAGGGATACTCCCTTCAACTGGCACTCCAAGTTTACTGTTGACCTGGACTGCTGAAACAAGAATAGTAATTAACTGATAAGTTTCTGTAAATCTAGACTGGGGCTTCTACTATAGACTCTCAGTTTGAGGACTGGGAGCTGTGGCTAGCTTTCTAAACAGGACAGGCACAGGGCTAGATGGTGGAAAGAGGGTCTGCTTGCTGTCCTATACAATCTTGTTAAGGAACTTAGGAGTGCTCACTAACAAGGTCATATTCATCTTGAGACCTATTAGTTTCAGTTCACTCCCATGTGCCAAGGTACCCCACAGTGGCTCATATTCACATAGAATCCAATGGCTATCCCTCCTTAGTTGTTTATCCAATATATGGATGGGGAGGGGGCTGCATCCACTCAATTCCAGTGAGTTATGTGGTGTCTATATCTGTTGTTCTATGCTAGACCAAGCCTATATAATAACCACCAATACAGTTGTATCCATTTTCCTTTTGATTATATGTGCGTAACCTGAGTTTTATTTCACTGATGAGATAACTATCACTAACTGCCAGTCAGACATCAGTTAACACTCAGAAAAACAGAGGGAAAGAGGACTTTCTGAACATAGGCCCTTTCTGCAACTCATCTTTTTGCAGAGCTAGGGTGTGGGGATCGCACGAGCAGCCTCTAGTGACAGGCTCTCATGTCCCGGTTCCTTCAGCTCCGCAACTGCTTCCTGCTCACACAAGAGCCCCTCCTCTTCCTTCCACATTGCAGCCTGGGATTTTCTCAGGTTGCGCTGGGGCAGGGAGTGTGAGCACTGCAGCTCTGGAGCTCTGCATGCACGGCAAGTGTGTGCGGGGCCCTGGAGCAATGCGCGATTGAGCAACATTTTTGGTTCACAGCCAAAAATGAAATACTGTGTGATCAGTGCCTGCCAGGCCCTGGGGCATTGCGCAATTTTGAGTGCATCGTGTGGACTGCTCCTCACAGTTGCATGACACTTCAGGGGCCCTTTCGCATGGCAAATACTGTGTGAAAATGGCTTATAGTTGTTTGAGATGCCAGGCAAAATGCGTTTCTGTAGATTTACTATGCCTTAAGCACAATATATCTTTTATTTTATTTTTAAACTGTGATTTAAAAAACAGTCTTATATTATTTAAACAGTTAATTTATACCTTTCAGGTGTTAACAATCCTTATCAACATTTTATAAATTTTATATTACTTCATATACAATTTTGAATAAATGTGACAAAAAAGAGAGAAAATCTTGATAGTTTGTGCATACAAATGCCATTTTACAACATATGCCCACAAGGTAAATTTTTTCCTGCTAATCTTCATGTTATACAAAATGTAGACAGAAATTTTTATCCATACTAGATTTCCATTTATTTCTAACAAATTATCTCTAGCCATTGTATAATATAGCTTGGTGTCATTTGAAAGTAAAAATGGAAGTCTACTCTTGATATGGTAAACTCAGCATAAAACATAATTATCCAAATCAAGCAAAGAGTATCTATACACAAAAGCAGTATAGTTCTCCTTGCTTGAATAAAATCTCTATATGAGACAGGGTACTACAGAGACAGTTTGGAGCAGAAGTCAGATCTTTGTTTAGCTAAGAAACTGACTGGGTTACCTTGGACTATATGCTTTATCACAATTTATTTTAACCTTAGAGGTTAGTTGTAAACATAACATAGTTTGTGTATACTACTGCAAGCTTCTTGGGGGAGTAATATAGAATATATAAAATAAATACTAGCATTATAGATCATGTGTACACTTTGTAATATGATATAGTAGATATGGAAAAGTATATAAGAAATAGAAGCACTACAGATGGTACTCTAGTCAGAGCATTGCTTCTGATTATGCTAGTTGTGGGTTTTGGGGTACTGAGGTCCAAGAAAGAAATTTTTCCAAGCTTTGGGAGATATATGAAGATTTTTAATGCAATCAGAAGTTAAATATTGTGAATTATGAAAACATGCCTAGGAAATAATACATCACTTAACACCACTTTCAGCAACACAGAACATCATTTCAGAGTTATGTATTCAGATTAAAACAGAGTTCTGGATGCCTCTGTTGGTCAGCCATATGTAAACAGTAGTGATTTGTGCTTTCTTGATCCCAAATTAAAATAACCGTCTACTCTACATTGCTAACAGATAGTCTTCTCAACTAGAGAATCAAACTTGTACAGGGCTGCTTTGAGCTTTAAATCCAGTTCACTGGAAATTTTGCTATTGATTCTAACAAGACTATGGTGTGTCATGGAAAGCAGAAACTACAAAGCTATTACAGTATAGCAATCAAAACTGAACTGAGCTGTTCTTGTTATGTCCTTTCGAGTTGACTCTGACTTATGGAGACTCTGTGGTAAGTTTATCTTGGCAAGATTTATTCAGAAGAAATTTGAAGAGGTTTGCCAGTGCCTTTCTCTTTTTTTAATTTTTTTAATATTATAAAGAAAAAAGAACAATACATATCAGAATAAAACAAAAACACCACGTGAATAACATAAATGTGAAAAAGAGAAAAATTACAACACAAATAGCTTACATTACTATTTCTCTCTCCAGATCCTTTATCATCATATACTTGTTCAACATATTATATATCATATTGATTATATATTTTATGTCATGTATCTAAATCTCATTCTCTTTGTACTCATTATTCCTATAATAATTTCATTCTTAAATCTATTCTTTTCAACTATATTTAACCTATTGCTAATACTATATATGATCCTGTTATTAACCATAAAGTCTAACACTAAATACTGCAAGCCACAAGGTTGTGAGTTCGATCCTGCCCGGCTCCAAGGTTGACTCAGCCTTCTATCTTTTCGCAGGTGGTAAAATGAGTACCCAGCTTGTTGGGGGCATGTATAGAAATGTTTCGAAATATATGCTATTTGTAAGTTGTTCGCCACCTTGATCCATATGGAGAGGCAAATGAATAATAAAATAAAATAAATAAAAATAAATGTGAGCCCAATCCCAGAGCCAATTATATTTCAGCTTACTCTGCTTTCCAAAATTGTAATTCTTCTTGTGGAGGTGTGACACTTCCCTCTTTTGTTAAAGCATTTTCCACAAATATTTTCCATATTGCTTCAAAGTCATTCCTTTTCATATTATTATTATTTTGTTAAAGCATTTTCCACAAATATTTTCCATATTGCTTCAAAGTCATTCTTTTTCATTATTCCATTTTTAACCTTGATTCGACATGTTAACTTATCATTGATTGCTATTTTCCACACTTCTTTATACCAGTCCTTTATTTGAAAATCTTCTTGAGTTTTCCATTTTCTTGATATAATTAGCCTTACTGCAGTTAATAAATTTGTAATTAACTCCTTCATTGTCTGGTTACAATTAACTTTATCAAATATAAATAATAATGCTATACTTGGACATATTTGTAAATCAATTCCTGTTATCTCTTTTATCTCTTTAAACACCATTTGCCAAAATTTCTGTACACCTTCACAATTCCACCACATATAGATATATGTGCCAATCTCTTGGCAACCCCTCCAACATAACCTTTAATGATTCTTGTCTATGTGGTTTAACCTTACTGGTGTTAGATACCATCTCCAAACCAATTTATAATAATTCTCTTTTATCCTTACAGATGAATTTTTTAGATGACGCTGATTCCAAATTTTCCCCCACTCTTGAATATCTATTTTTTGTTCTAATTCTTCCTCCCATATTTTTATAAGATATTCATTTTCATCTTCATTTTTGACAATATTTTATATATTTCTCTTGTGGTACCCTTCAATATTTCATTTTCTTCCATATCATCTCTTTGCTTAATCATTTGTTCAAATCTAGTGTATTCTCTAAAATCTTTATTATTGCTTTTCCAATTCCTTATCCACTGCTCCAGCAGAATATAATTAAACCATAACATCTTAGTGCCCTGCAATTTCTCCTTTATTCTATCTTTATTCATCATTATATTCATCCATTCTTTTAATTTATATATTCCCTGCTTTTTTAATTCCTTCTCTAATTCATCCCCCAAATTTATTGGGAATTTTTCTATCATCACTACTGGAGTTAATGGAGTTAAGCTAGCATTAGTATTTCCTTGTTTTCTTCCATATTTCTAATATATTCTTTAAAAGGGGGTTTTCTATTTTTTTCTATTTCTCTCTTGACTGGATTCCAGAAAAAGATATTGTCTAGTCTCCTCTCAATTTGTATTGTTTCCATCTCCAACCATTCTAAATCCCTTTTTCCTGAAACTCCATCTATAATATATCTCAATTGATTCGCATTATAATACCGTTTTAAATTTGGGAGGCCAAATCCACCTTCTTTTTGGGATCTGTACCAAAATTTCTTATTAATCCTCGCTTTCTTATCCCCATTACAAAAATTGTTCAAAAATAACTGTAATTTTTAATTCTATTTCTGATACTTTTATTGGTAACATCCTAAATAAAAAATTAATCTTAGGTAATATTTTCATTTTTACTAATGCAGTTCTTCCAAACCATGATAACTTAATATTTTTATATTCCTCTAATTTCCATTTCACTTCTTGTCTTAATTTATTATAGTTTTTTTCCTCTAATCTTTGTGAATTTTTTGTAATGTTTATTCCTAAATATTTAATTATTTCTTTCATTTTAATATCTATTTTTCTTTCCCTTAAAAAGTCTTGCTCTTCTGTCTTAGTATAGTTAAACAACATTAGCTCCAATTTTGCCCAATTTATTTGTAACCCTATTTCCCCAAAAGAATTTGGGGAACTCTGTCCATTTTCTTTCTTCTTCGATTGTCAACAAGGTGTCATCAGCAAATAAACTCACTTTATTCTTTTTCGTGGTCCCAATTCCTTCCAAATTTTCATCATTTCTAATAACATTTGCCAAAATTTCTATAACAACCACCGACAAAATCGGAGATAAGGGACAACCTTGTCTTATACCTCTAACTAATTGAATTTGTTTTGTTAATCCATCATTCACCATTACCAAAGCTGTATTATGTGAATATAACTGATTGATCAATCCTCTAAATTTTTCACCCAATCCCAATATTTTTAAAGTTATTTTTAATGCTAGCCATTCCACACAGTCAAAGGCCCTGTATATATCCAATGCCATTATCCCTGCTTATTGTTTATTCCTCTCGATTATATTTATTTTATTTAATACTCTACCAATTAAATTTGACATCTGTCTTCCTTGCACAAAACCACATTGATCTTTTTGCAAATATTTATAAATAGATTTATTCAACCTTTTTGCCAATACTGCTGTCAATATCTTAGCATCTTGATTTATTAATGATATAAGTCTATATAACCCCGGATCCATCAAATCTTTATCTGGTTTTGGAATCAATATTATTAAAGACTGTTCCCATGATGGTGGGATCCTATTTCCATTTATTATTTTATTATATAATACTTTCAACTTAGGTATTAATTTCTTTTTAAATGTTTTACAATATTCTGGTCCCAAACTATCCATTCCCGGTGATTTCTCTCCTTTTAAATTATCTATGACTTCTTCTATTTCATTTTGCAAAACCAGTTGTTCCATCAATCCCTTATTCAGTTATTTTTATTTTCCAATTTTTTTCAATATATTCCTCAATATTCTTCACTGATATTTTCCCTGCTGAGTATAATTCTTGATAAAATTCTTCAAATTTTTTTTTTATCTTTCATTATCCTACATAACTTACCTGGTTTATCTTTAATTACACCAATAGTATTTCTTACCTTTTTCGACTGTGCAGATCTGGCCAGCATTTTCGAATTCTTATTGTTGTATTAAAAAAAAATCCTTTCTCGAATATATCAAATTCCTTTTAACCTGTCAATTTCTATTTTCTCCAGTTCAATCCTTTTGCTTATAGTTCTATATAATCTTTTTTTTACTTCTATCCATTATATATTTATTCTCTAATTTTTTATTTCCATTTCTAATTTTAATTTCTTCTCTTCTTGTTGTTTTTTAAATTATATGATTCCTTAATACAGAGCCCTCTTGCAATTGCTTTCATCGTGTTCCATAACACCATTTGATAAACCTCCCTATTATTAATATTCCAAATCTCTTGCCATTCCTTCTCAATCTTACTCACTATATCCTTATAATTAAGTATTCTAGTGTCTAGCCTCCATCTTTTTGCTTCTTTGTAATCCTTCTTAATTGCCATTTTTTTAAATTATTTTATTATTTATTTATTTATTTGTATCCCGCCTCTCCATATGGATCGAGGCGGTGAACAACTTACAAGTAGCATGTATTTCAAAACATTTCTATACATGCCCCCAACAAGCTGGGTACTCATTTTACCGACCTGCAAAAGGATGGAAGGCTGAGTCAACCTTGGAGTCCGGCAGGACCAAACTCACAACCTTGTGGCTTGCCGTACTGGCATTTAACCACTGCACCACCAGGGCTCCATATTTACGTAGGCATAGTCCGTGACTTTTATCACTCCTATCTCTGTATTTAATAACCTTGAGAATATATTCTTTGAAACAAAAATGAAATCTATCCTAGAATAGTTCTTATGAACAGATGAGTAATAAGTGTACTTCTTTTCATCTCTCGTTATCAACCTCCAAACATCTTTTAACCCATGTCTGTTCATCACTTTGTACAGAGCTATAATATTATTCAGTCTATCTCTTATTGTCAGATCAGATTTATCTTTCCACTTATCCATAACCATATTGAAATCTCCTGCCATAATTATGATGTCTCCCTGTATATCCTCCAACTCCTTAAATATTTTATCATAAAATTCCTTTTGTTTCTCATTTGGAGTGTATACATTAACCAATACATACATTTCTTCCTCTATTTCGCCTTGTATAATTATAAATCTATCTTTTTCATCTTTTTTTAACTCTTAATACATTAAAATTATATCTTCTAGATATTATAGTAGCTACTCCTCTTGCCTTGGAGGTACCATATGCTTTTTCATAAGAAGCAGCCCAGTTCAGTTTAAGTTCATTTGTTCGTTCTCATGTGTCATGTGTTTCTTGTAAAAAAAAGTATATCTGCTTTATCTTTTTTCAACAATGACTCTATCCATTTCCTTTTTATCACAGACCCCAAACCTTTAACATTCAATATTGTTATCTTCAACTTATTAGCCATATTACATATTTTGAAAGTTCTTCCTTAAATCTTAATTGGCTCTTTTGTGTAGTGCTCCCAATCCTCCCTCCCTTCCCCTCCCTCCCCCTTCCCTCATCCCCCCATCTACCCATGCCCACATAAACTGCTTTCCCCCCTTCCTTCCCCAAGGCATTGATACCTGAACCTCTCTCGTGGCTTTAGCAAGTCCTCCAATGGGCGGCGGGGGGGGACAGAGATAGCCACATTCTCCAGCACAGAAGCAGGTTCCTCCTCCGACTTGTTTATTATACATATCCCTTCTAATGTAACCCTTTTTCCCCCTATTGTTTTTATTATTATTTTTCTTCCCATTATATATGTGTGTGTAAATATACACATATATGTGTATACACACACATATGCACATTTCCTGTCAATATTATTGTTCTTTCACCTTCTCTACGGCCCTTTTTGCAGCGCCGGTGCTTGCACGATGGAGGAGGGCAGCTCACGCGAGAACCCTCTCCTGAAACGCTGCCGCTTCCCCCGCCTCCTTACCGCACGTGGAGTCTTCTTGTGCGACGGGCGCTCTTCAGCCATGCCCCCAGCTTCCGCAGCGCCCCGTGGGAGCTGTAGGCGGCGCTGGGGGAAGAAGCGGGGAAGAAACACGAGAGGCCTGCCTGCGACGGCGCTCCGCACTCCAGTAAGTGCATGACGCCGCCGGGAGCCTTGTGCGAGCACCGTTTATTTTCGGCTGCAAGTCAAAAATAAAAAAATATGCGTGAGCGCAGCTTCAGCCCCATGAGCACCGCGGAAGTGGGAGTGCGTCATGCAGAGCAACGCTCCCACTCCCACGAGGCTCACAGGGCTATTTTGCGAGAGAAAGCCCGTGCGAAAAGGGCCTACATCTCCTTAGATCCTCCAGCCACACCGATCTGCATGGATCCTTCAGCTACACTTGCTTTGTCCTTTTCTTCTTGCTGCATTAAATTCAGATCTTTCAGAAGCTCTATTCCCTGCTCGAGGGAATATATCCTGTATTGCTTGCCTGCCTCCCGGAATTTCAAAAAAATAAGGTACCCCCAACTGTATTTTATTCCAGTTCTTTGCAAAACTGTGGTCTTGCAACTGTGGTCTTCTCCAATCAATTGTCTCCCAGCAGAGATCATTAAAGATTTCAGTCACAGTATCACCATATTTTAGTGGTCCTGAAAGTTTTCTAATTGCTTTCATCAAAATGTTCTTTTTATCAAAGCTTGATATTCTCATGATTACATCTCTGGGACTGGGGCCACTCTTTATTGTTGTTGCTCTATGAATACACTCCACATCCTGTTCATCCCAAGTAATCTGAGGAACAATACTTTGCAGCCATTTCAGGACTTCTTCCTTCAAACTTCCTGCAGTTTCATTTGAAATCTCTGGAAAACCGCAAACACAAATGTTGTTCCTGTCTTGTAGATTGATAATTCGCCGTTCCTGCTGATCCAATCTAGCTGTAAGTTCCAATATTGCCTTTTGTTGGGAATTTTGCTTTTCTTGCAAGGTATCAACTTTCTTATCCACTTTTTAAATTTCTTTGGTTATCTCCTGAATGGATTCATTCATTTTATGCATTATTTTAGTGGTTATTGTAGTTGTAAGAACTTCATTATTCTGACTCGAAGCCTGTAGAAACCATTGTTTCATGTCTCCATTTCCTGTTTGAGTCTCTCTCTCTCCCTCTCTCTCTTCTGACTGTTTGCTTGAAATTTTAGGTCTCACAGCCATTTCTAATGCTTTGGTGGATTCTTTTTTATTGTTAGACATGAAATTATCATTTGACATAATTCAAATTAGTCTTAAGTAGCTCTTATCTGTTGGTTTTTGGGGGTTTTGTCTCTTCCAAACTACAACAGGCTGTTTAGGTTTTATTTTATGAACCTTTTGTGTTTTGGACATCCGCCAACTTGCTGAGCTGCAAGCCGGAAGCCAAAATAAAAATACAGCCTATTTTCCTTTTTCCAAATCGAAACTTCAATTAAGCTTCAGTTAGTTTTTATTCCTTCCCAAAACCTTCCAGTAAATGAATTCACAATTTAAAGTTTTACTTTAATGTTCCGAGATGTTTGGAAATCAGTCAGCTTTGTCTGGTAGCACATCGTCACAAAATCGAAAGTAAGTCTATTTATCTTTCTCTCAGTTTAAACTCCAATTAAACCACTCTGCTTCATGCCCCAGTCTTTTGCCTGTAAATATTTATAATTACCCACTCTCTTCTCTCCATTCCGGTGGGATTATTTAACTCTTTTAATCATTGGCTTGTAGGAGATACAGTTCCAGACTCTTATGCCATCTCTGTGGCTCCTCCTTCCCCAGTGCCTTACTCTAATGGCAAGGGAGTGTGACTTGTCCAAAGTCACCCAATGGGTTTCCATGGCTGAGCATGAATTTGAACCCTGGTTTCCTATCATTCTAATCCAACAGTCAAACCACTACATGATGCTGGTTCTCAGAAGACCCATATTAACTGAGGAGACTGACATTCAGATCTCTAATCAGTCATTAAATTCACTGATTGATCCTGGTGTAGTCACTATCTTGCAGTTTAATCTGTGCCATGGGGAGGCTGTGAATGTATAATGGAGGAGGAAGGAGAACAGTGTCTGCAAATTTGAAATCACTGGAGGGAATGAAGGATTTAAATGTAATAAAAGGCATCCCCACAAATCTTTACAATGTAACATCTACTTTCCTTGCACTTTGGAGCCAGATCTGGAAAAAGTGGGAGTTCAAAAGCAATTTCCAGATGGTTACCTAAAATATGTATGCGAGTATGAGAGTGATGTGTATAAATCTACAGTACACGTCTGTGTGGGTTGGAGGCCAACTGGTGGTTTTCACAGTTTTCTGAACATTGCCCCTGCTTAGCCTACAGTGAAAGTCTATGGGTTACAGTTAAGCTGTTGACTTGGTAGCTTGAAGATTATTTTTAATTTATAAATTCACTGTGTTCATCAATCATTTTCTTATAGCTACAGATATACTTTAGTTAATGAGGTAGATGTGTTACTGGGTGTTACTTCTTTAACAAGACAACAACAACAACAACCCGGTATGAGAAATAACATGGGGGTTAGGTTCCTAAACCACAAAAAAGTGCAGTTTAAGCCACATCAGCAAAATCTATGTCAGGTCAGGTAACCTTGCAGAGTAAACAAAAGCATTTGGATCTTCTAGAGGCCAATTGAAATGACTTCTCCAAATTCTATCCAAGAATGACTTTTTCCTTCACCAGCCTCCACTGTTCTCACATTTCCATTTTGGTGTCCAAACCTATAAATTTAGGCTTTTAAAAACATGTTAGAGTAGCTGGTGAATCAGAATTATATGACTGACCCTTTTCCCTCTGCTTTGTTCATGCATGCTCAGCAGGGAATTCTGCAAAGAGCTGCTTTATACTTTGCCTGTTACAGCTTACAGTAGAATTGTCTAGAGGAGAATCCCATTGCTTTTTTTCTCAAGCTGTTTACTGCATTGTTTATTGCAGACACACTGATGCAACTTGGCACCAAAAGCTGATGGTCTCTACCCCTCCTTCCTCATACTCCCAATGCTGATGCTGCTAAAAAAACTTCATTCTAGACAGAGAATGAGGAGGGGGGAAAAGAACTGGGCAGGTGTAAAAAGCCTTTGTAAAATGGAGCTTCACTGTCAGAGGCATCCAGCTATGAATTAAAGTTTCCTGCCAACAATGTCTATTTCTCCAAGTGATATAGACTCGAGTTGATTGACTTGGACTCACGTCAGACTTAAGTTGCTTCAGTGACTCAGCTCGGACTCGACTCAGCAATAAATAATGCACTGACTCAAGACTTCCCTTTTTTAATTTGTATAAGTTTGAGACATTTCAGTAAGCATTGTACTTCCTATCATACAATAGTTAGAGATTCTGCTTCATTTAACGAATGACTGATTTTTTTAAAAAAAAAATCCTAGAAGCAATTAATATACAAGCTTGAATTTTGGTGGGACACTACATTAGCAAGTGGTTGTGCTTTCTCAGAGGCTATTTCTGCATGATGTGGCTGTCCTGCATTGGGGACGCAATGGCAGCAGTTCATGGGTCATGCTTTTACATAATACCATTGCAGTCCCACAGCCATCGTGTCCCCATGCATCGCAATTGCAGGATGTTTGCTTAATGGAAAAAATCCATTACATGCCTGTGATTGCATGATGCTCCCATCACACCAGGCCATGTGGAAGGGTCAGAAGTATAATTATGTGCTTCCTTCCCCACTGCTGCATGGGAAGAAGTTTGGCTGCTGTGCAGAAGGAAAGAGTCAGTCTCTCACTCTCCTTTCCACAGGCAGCTGGCCAGGTGCATGAGAAGCATTGGTGACATGCTCCCATCCCAACAGAGGTGCTGCTGGGATTGCAATGGGATGATGTGGGAGAGTGTTGTCGTGCAGAAACTGTGAGGGATTGTTTAAGTGCAATGCCTACTGCAGCCAATCATTCCACAAGTACCCATCCAGGCCCCCTTCACTTGGCAGGTGGGGAGCTAATTTTTTTCTAATGGATGAGCTCAAAGCCATGACTTTCTTTATTTTTTTTCTTTTTGCAATTGGTTTCAAAACTGTGACATCCACCGCAATTATCGCATGATACCTAGTCACAAGATCATACAGCTCCAACACACTGGCTGCCAGTCTGTTTCCAGGTACAATTCAAAGTACTGATTGTGACCTATAAAGCCCTGCATGGTTAAGGACCAGACTATCTCTCAGACTATATCTTTGTGTATGAGCCAGCCCAGGCCCTGAGATCCTGAAGTGAGGTGCTTTTTCCAGTCCAACCACCTTCACAGTTATGATTAGTGGAGACTTGGGACAGGACCTTTTCAGTGCCTTCCCCTAGGCACTGAAATACACATCCTCGGCAGCCTAGAACAACACCTCCTAACTGCCCTTCCATCAAAAAGTGAAGACTTTTTTTAAAAAAATTATTTTGATAGGCTTTTAGAACTGAAGGTTTTTATGGAAACGGCTTTTAAGAGGTTGTTATATTTTTAAAAACTTTTTGAATGGCTTTTTATCCTTTTTATATGTATGCTTTAATAAATTGTTTCAATGTTGTTAATAGTTTAATTTGGTTTTAATATTGACCTTTTGTATGTTTTAAACTATATCATAAATAATTTTAATTTGTAAGCAGTCTTGAGAGTAGGTTTTGAGGAAAAGACAGGTTATAAGTAAAGCTAATTATAATTATGTATATTTACACTGTGGTAAAAATGCACAGCATCTAGGCCACTATATGTTGATTTTAGTGCTTCTGTAATGTATAAAAGGGACCTTACAGTCTTACGATCCTAGTGGCTAGTGCTAGACCAAATTGGTTCTTCGGCAGTACACACCACGCTTGCAAAGGATTATTTCCCCTCAGCAGTGAACTAAGTTATTGTTAAAAATAAAGTTTCATGAAAAAAAAATCTGTTGAACTGTTTTGGAGATAAGACTGTAGGAAAAACATCCTACTTCATACACCAACAAATATTTCTTTAAAAACAGAAATAAGCCATTTAACTAGAAAGGCTTTTTCAGCTGCTTTTCTGTACAGATAACTTAGAGATGATACAAGGTTAACACTTCAAACTCCACATGTATATAAGACTGGATTGTGCAAAACACTGATAAACTCACTGCTTCATACAAAGTGCTTCACCATCTCTATGTTTATTGAAGTTAATGTGTTCTCTTTACTGCATAGCAATGCTCAACAGTTCATAAGGTTTTAAAAGGAACCTTAGAGTTTATAAGCAGGAACTCTGGAGCATGTTTGAAGAAGTTTGTTATATAAAGTCTAAGTTTATAGTTGTTCTTCATAATTTGGACTTCAAATATTACTTGACTGGAATAGATACCTTAAAATCTAAGGATAATTTTGAATATATCTACTATTGACTTACCATTCACTTATGTCTGTAACTTATTGAGTGTCCCATAAATTCTGAAAAAGCGATTAAAAGCCTACATTGAGATTGTATAGTGTAAATCTGTTTTTGTAACTCAACATGTGTAATATGTCAACAGGATGCCTACATATTAGGAAGTAAGGTTCACTAAAACCTTTCTTCCCATTCTTTCTGGAAGGGAATTGAAGCAGATGAGCAATGTGAATGGGTGCTGTCTTAACACAGGTTTATGCCATTGCAACAGGAATTGCAATGACAACAATAACAATAGAATTCTAGAACAAGGCATTATATTTTTAAAATACTTGTTATAAAGCGGAGATGGGGAATGTGTGGCCTTCCAGGTGTTGTTAGATTGGAGATACCATCATCCCTCAGCTATGGCTGTAATGGTTGAGGCTTATAGAAGATGTAGTCCAATATCATCTTGGAGGGCATACAGGTTCCCAGCCCTTCTTATAAAATATTCATCTTTTCTGCTAGCAGTTGAAGGGGTATATTTAAAATTGTGGTGAAGTTGCCAGGGGATAACATTTTAATTTTCATCAGGAGTGCTCTGGACTTCTGTCCATCCTTTGGCTGGTCCCTGTGCAGTCCTTTAACCTTGAGAAAATTCACTCATTTTCCTCCTGTTCAGCTTAACCATGCAGGAGGGAAAAAAATACATCATTTTCTCCACTACAAAGGTTGTTGCTTTCTGAGTCCCAGTAGCTATGAAAAGACATATCATAAAAGAGATCTCAGGATGCTGGGAGAGAATTTTACCTTCACAATCACCAAAATATCTAAAGGGATGTCCTGTAGAAAATGTGGTGAGCTTGTCTTCTGTTGTTCCAGAGACTAGAACACAAACCATTGGATTCAGCTCAAAAAGAGAGAGCGATTCCAATTTAACATAAGGAAAGACTTCTTGATTGTAAGAGCCATTTGACAGTGGAATAGATTGCTTCAAAGGGTGATAGACTATCCTTCTTTGGAGGTCTTTAAACAAAGGTTGGATGGACATGTATCAGCTTTAGTTGTGTATTCTTGCGTGGTAGGAAGTTGGACTGTGTGACTCTTGCAGTTTCTTCCAACTCTATTTTTCTGAGATTCTATGAAACTTACCTTATTTGCTGGTGTATTAGATGCACCAGCATATAAGATGCACACTATTTCCAAACTGTATTTTTTAGGGAAAAATTTTTTAGTGCCTGGCTGAAGCAAAATGCATAGGAAAGGGAAGGGAAATGAAAGGAGCAGTCACACAAGGCTTCCCCTACCCACCCCCTTCTGTTTTGCCTTGGCAGGTTTTTCTCCAGCCTCCTCGTTTCTGTTTTGCCTGAGTGGGGAGAACTCTCCATTGAGACAAAATGCATAGGAAAGTCTCCTTTCATCATAGAATCATAGAAATGTAGAGTTGGAAGAGACCACACGGGCCATCCAGTCCAACTCCCTGTCATGCAGGAACACCCTCAAAGCACTCCCGACAGATGGCCATCAAGCCTCTGCTTAAAAACCTCCAAGGTAGGAGACTCCACTACTCTCCGAGGCAGCAGATTCCACTGCCGGACAGCCCTGACTGTCAGGAAGTTCTTCCTGAGGTTCAGGTGGAATCTCCTTTCCTGCAGCTTGAATCCATTGCTCCTTGTCCTGGTTTCTGGAGCAGCAGAAAACAAGCCCCCTCCTTCCTCTACGTGGCATCCCTTCAAATATTTAAACATGGCTATCATGTCCCCTCTTAACCTCCTTTTCTGCAGACTAAACATACCCAGCTCTCTCAGTCTATCCTCATAGGGCATGTTTTCCAGGCCTCTCACCATTTTGGTCACCCTCCTCTGGACTTGCTCCAGTTTGTCAATATCCTTCTTGAATTGGGGTGCCCAGAACTGGACACAGTATTCAAGATGGGGTCTAACCAAAGCAGAGTAGAGTGGTACCAGTACCTCCCTCGATCTAGACACCATACTCCTGTTGATGCAGCCGAGAATTGCATTGGCTTTCTTGGCTGCTGCATCACACTGCTGACTCATGTTCAGCTTGTGGTCTATGAAGACTCCTAGATCCCTTTCACACGTACTGCTATCCAGCCACGTGTCCCCCATCCTATATTTCTGTATTCCATTATTTCTGCCTAAGTGTAGGACCTTACATTTCTCTCTGTTGAATTTCATTTTGTTCGCCCTGGCCCAGCTCTCCAATCTATCCAGGTCATTTTGAATTTTGATCCTGTCCTCTGGCATATTAGCAACCCCTCCCAATTTGGTGTCATCTGCAAATTTGATGAGCATGCCCTCTATTCCTTCATCTAAGTCATTGATAAAAATATTGAACAGCACTGGGCCCAGGACAGAACCTTGTGGCACCCCACTAGTCACTTCTCTCCAGGATGAAAAGCAGCCATCCGTGATCACCCGTTGGGTTCGGTCGGTCAACCAATTACATATCCAATTAACAGTAGCCCTGTCTAGCCCACATTTTACTAGCTTCGATGCAAGAATGTCATGGGGAACTTTGTCAAAGGCCTTACTGAAATCGAGATATGCTACATCCACAGCATTCCCTTCATCTATCAAGCTAGTAACTCTATCATAAAAAGAGATCAGATTAGTCTGGCATGACTTATTTTTGAGAAATCCATGTTGACTTCTCGTGATTATTGCGTTGTTTTCTAAATGATTAGAAACTGAACGCTTAATGATCTGCTCCAGGATCTTTCCGGGTACCGATGTCAGGCTGACTGGGCGATAATTATTTGGGTCCTCTTTTTTTCCCTTCTTGAAGATGGGGATAACATTTGCTCTCTTCCAATCTGCTGGAACTTCTCCTGTCCTCCAAGATTTCTCAAAAATTATAGCAAGCGGTTCCGAAATGACCTCTGCCAGCTCTTTTAATATCCTAGAATGCAATTCATCTGGCCCTGGAGACTTGAATTCATCCAATGCGGCCAGGTATTCCTGTACCACCTCTCTACTTATTAAGTGCCTCATTTCCTCTGCTTCCTCCCCTGCTCCCCTACCGCCAGGTTGAGTGCTTGTATCCTTCTGGGAAAATACGGAGGCAAAGAAGGTGTTAAGTAGCTCTGCCTTTTCTCTCCCCCCTGTGAGTAGTTCGCCATCTTCTCTGCGTAGCGACCCTACTGTCTCCTTCTTTTTCCTTTTGCTGCGGACATATTTAAAAAAACCCTTTTTATTGTTTTTAATGTCTCTGGCCAGCCTAAGTTCGTTCTGTGCTTTAGCCTTTCTGACCTCCTCCCTACATCTCCTGGCTACTTGCTTAAATTCTTCTTTGGTGGTTTCCCCCTTCTTCCATTTCCTATACGTGTTTCTCTTAACTCTTAGCTCAGCTGAGAGTTCTTTAGTCAACCATTCTGGTTTCTTCAGATGCCTTCCATTTTTCCTCCTTATTGGCACAGTTTTAGACTGTGCCGTCAGTATCTCCTTTTTAAGGAACTCCCATGCCTCCTGAACTCCTTTCCCTTTCACTATTCCTGACCACGGAATTCCAGCCAGCAGCTCCCTAAGTTTACAGAAGTCCGCTTTTTTAAAATCTAAGACGAGTGTCTGGCTACCCTTATCTTCTCCTTCCCACTGAATGCTAAATTCCAACAGGGCATGGTCACTCCCCCCTAAAGATCCAACCACTTCTACCTCATTCACAAGGTCATCCCTGTTGGTCAAGACCAGATCTGGAATATTTGATCCCCTTGTGGCCTCTTCCACCTTCTGGACCATGAAGTTGTCTGCAAGACAAGCAAGAAACTTGCTGGACCTTGCTGTCTTGGCAGAGTTTGACTGCCAGCATATATCTGGGTAATTGAAATCTCCTATTATTACTGTATCTCTCCTCTTTGAATGTTCAGTCATTTGGTTGAGGAAGGCGTCATCCAAGTCCTCAGCCTGGGTTGGAGGTCTGTAGTAAACCCCCACCAGAATATCCCTATTGTTTCTCGCTGCCTTAATTCTTACCCAAATGCTCTCTACCTGGCTTTCTGGGTTTAAGCCCAGGATCTCTTCACAGGTGAAAACATCCTTGACATACAAGGCTACTCCTCCTCCTTTCTTGTTTGGTCTATTTTTACAAAATAGGCTATACCCCTCTATTCCTATATTCCAATCATGAGACTCATCCCACCAGGTCTCAGTGATGCCTATCAAATCGTATTTATTTTCTTGTACTAGGAGTACAAGCTCATCCTGCTTGTTTCCCATACTCCTTGCATTAGTGTAGAGACACTTAAGTCCCCAGGCCCTTCCTGCAAGTCCTGTACTATTGTTTCTACTCCTCCCGCCATTGGCCGCTTGTACTACTTGTCCAGTATCATTTGGGCCTTTTCCCCCTGTGTTCTCTGAGTCCTTGCCCTGAATAATATTGTCTCCCTCCCCAGTGGATCTTAGTTTAAAGACCTCTTAATCTTCCTTGCAAGACTGTTTGCAAAAACATTCCTGCCCAGTTTTGTGAGGTGCAGCCCATCCCTTGCCAGAAGCCCATGTTCATGGAAATTCAGGCCATGTTCCAAAAACCCAAACCGTTGTTGGCGGCACCATGTGCGAAGCCAGTTGTTGACCTCTACTATTGCCCTTTCCCTACATGCGCCGTATCCTTGAACAGGGAGGAGAGACGAAATGACCACCTGCACACCAAGGTCCTTAAGCTTGGTCCCCATATGCTCGTAGTCCTTTGCAATGTGGTTTAAGCTGCTCCTCGCAGTGTCATTGGTTCCCACATGAACCAAAATGAGGGGCTTATAGTCAGTGGGTTTGACTAGCCTGGTTAGCCTCTCCGTTATGTGGTTGATCCTGGCCCCAGGAAGACAACAGACTTCTCGATTGAGCTTGTCCGTTTTGCAGATTGCTGTTTCAGTTCCTCTTAGCAAAGAGTCCCCAACAACCAGAACTCGCCTCCTCTGAGACTTGTCCTGGGCTCCTCGGCGAACCTGTTCTACTCGGACTGCCTGGGCATTCTGTTTAGGCTGGGAGTGTTGATCTAGTCCCTGTTGGTGAAGTTTGATTCCTTCTTGTTGACATTCTGTTCCCTCCGCGTGGTGCTCCTCATTGTTCATAAGGCCAAGTAGTTCGAAGCGATTGTGTATGCTAAGAGTCTCTGTTACCTTCCTGGTCCTTTTACTCCTCCGTGTGACATTCGCCCAAACCTCCGTTTCCCGGCAAAGTGTGGTGACTTCCTGATCTGGCAGCTCCTCCGTGCATTCGGTCTTCTGGTAGGTCTTCTCTGCCCTATCCAAAAACTCCTCCCCTTCCCTAATAAGATGGAGATCAGAAATTCGTGCCTCCAGCTGGCGAACCTTCTCCTCCAAGAAGGTGACCAGCTTGCACTTGGTGCAGGTGTACCCGAGAACCTCTTGTGGCAAGAAAAGGAACATGCCACAAGCGTTACAGGTGACTGCAGCAGCTCCCTCACCTTCCATCCTTGAAACAACAGAGAGTAGTACAGGAGAAGCTCGAGAAAGTAAAGGAGTGCAAGTGCGCGCGCCGAAGGCCGTCTTCACAGGCCCAGCTCTCCTCTGCTCTTTCCTCTGGGAAATGAGCTAGAGGCCCGTTGGTAGCTCCTAATAAAGCTCCTCCCCGCTAGCTGCCTCCTCCCTCTCGTTAGTCAGACCGTGTGATCAGGCAGAGCCCACGGCCAGGCAGTAGCCAGCAAACAATAGCAAGCAATTAACAGCAAAAACAAGCAAGGCCCCCAAGCACAGCAAAAACAAGCTCAGCAAAAAAACAAGCCTGTGAAACACACCTGGTCTAGGACGTCTTCACAGGCCCAGCTCTCCTCTGCTCTTTCCTCTGGGAAATGAGCTAGAGGCCCGTTGGTAGCTCCTAATAAAGCTCCTCCCCGCTAGCTGCCTCCTCCCTCTCGTTAATCAGACCGTGTGATCAGGCAGAGCCCACGGCCGGGCAGTAGCCAGCAAACAATAGCAAGCAATTAACAGCAAAAACAAGCAAGGCCCCCAAGCACAGCAAAAACAAGCTCAGCAAAAAAACAAGCCTGTGAAACACACCTGGTCTAGGACGTCTTCACAGGCCCAGCTCTCCTCTGCTCTTTCCTCTTGTCTCTGCTCTTTCCTCCTTCTTGTCATTTTGCTTGGGTGGAAAGAACTCCCCACCCAGGCAAAATGCATAGGAAAGCCCCCCACCTTTTCAGAAGGCATTTTTTAGGAAAAAAAAGTCTGTCTTATACACGGGCAAATACAATATATCTGAGAGCATGGGGAGAAGGCTTAAGGTTCTGTTAGGGCAATACACTAATGTAAACTCATTGCCCAAGTGGTTGTGCTTTCTCAGAAGTTGCTTCATTGCAGTCCCCAGTGGTGTCAGTAGTTCTCCACACACAGAGAAAACTCACTTGACTTGGGGCCTTTCTGCACTACACTGTGATAGTGCTATTATTCCTACTTTCAACATCCTGTGGTATCCTCAGAATTCCATAGGATGTTGACAGTGGAATAATAGCATTATTACAGTATAGTGCAGAAATGGCCTTAGTGTGAAGGAATTAATTGGCTGTTTTACAATGGATTCTTCAAGGCCATGGTGTCCACTGACCAATCAATTGTGCACACATGGTATCCAGCTACACTGAAAAGAGTAAAGCATCTTACTATAATCCTTTCCATCTCTGCTCACTGAGGGCTCCTGATGTGTGTAGATATGAGTAGATTCAGTCCTCTAGCTGACACTGTACACCGTCCTTAAGGATGAAAACATTATTTATAGCTGATAGTTGGGTAATGTTGTTCTGTATTACCAAATCTACAGGCAACTCCATATTTTCTGTTTAAGTGAGTGACAACAGAATATGAAAACATCTGTGCTAAGGTTTACCCAATGCTTTCCCAAGCTGGCTATTATCACATAGTTTGATCCCATCATCCCTGACTACTGGACATGTTTTCTGGAGCAAATTACAGGTGTATTCCAGTGTCAAGGTTGTTGCTGGGCAGGCAAGGTTTTCCTATGAGTGGAGAGCAGAGAGAAGAGGTGGTGTGGCGACAGCCAGGTGCAAAGCCAGCAGGATTGTTATGGTTATGTCTTGTGTATTAGAGAAGGCCACATGCCAGAGCACTGATTGGGTCACCCCACTTGATCCAGGGTGGCAAGATAGCATAAAAAGGCTGGTGTTTGCCTTGACCAGCTGCCAGTTAGCTGCTCTAGCTGGACCTGCCATGCCATTGGCAGTATACTGTTTGTAAGGGGAGGGCCTGGGACTCTGCTGCTGCGAAGCTTTGCTTCACAGATAGCACTCTGCTCATGCTCAGAGGAGCCAAATCCTGCCAACCCTAACATCCAAAATATCTAGATGGTGTAGTATTGCCAGGTTGTCAAAATGGCAATAAAGGACAGTTGAAATTCATGACATGCAGGGTTAACAATCAGAAAGTACCTATTAACAAGTTTGTATTCTACCTAAATACCAAATAAAGCATTGATTTCAGTTAACCTAGCCATGTATTTCTTTGTAAAATTAACATATTGGCCACATTCATAAAATCCATGATGCATACATTTCTGTATGAAGGGCCCACACTCAAAATACAGGATTTTGGTTAGTATCTTGTTAGTCTATATAAAAGAAAAAGCTTTCCAACTTTCAAACAGGGGGTATTCCTTAAAATAAGGGACACTTGTTAGTCCTATAAGGGATAAACTTTCCAACCTTCAAATGAGGGACATTTATTATAATGAGGTATACTTGATAAGCGTAGGATGGGACCTATTGCTATCTCAACACAAGGAGGGGAATATATTCCCACAGTGAGTGGGCTAAGGACACAGAGACTTGGCCTGGTGGGATAGAAAGTAATCAGTGCAATGTAAAATGAGACATTCCAAATGTTATTTAATTGTTGAATGTAGCAGTTAGCAGTTCCATTCCTATACCGCTTATCAGTGCAAAGCACTCCCTAAGCAGTTTGCAAAGTGTTTAGCTAATTGCCCCCAACAAGCTGAGTACTCATTTTACTGACCTCTGGAAGGATAGAAGGGTAAGTCAACCTAGAGCCTTCCAGGATCGAACTGTATATGCTGCCTTTCATTCTTTCTCCATTTGGATGTTTTCCCACCAAGCATACAAAGCAGAGCTCAGTTCTATGCATGCCTACTCAGGAATAAGATCCAACAAAACAGTTTGCTTGTTTGCTCTGTTCTCTACAACAGCCTTTTTGTTTGGAAATTATAGCCCAGCTCAATTCAGTATATTTAATGTTTGGCTACTTTCGATAACCTCTCATCTTCAACTACTGACAGGAGACAACAGGAAAAGAATATGGTAGGCTAGCAAGGGAGGTTCCCTCTGCATGCCAGAGGTTCCCCCTCCCTCTTATACACTATACCTCTTATTTTTGAGACCCAGACTCTTTGCAAGAGTTGAAAAAATAAGAATACAACAGAAGTGCATCTCCTTTCCAAAAGTCTTCTGAAATAAAGCCTGCAGAGTAGAAATTTTAAAGCACAGCAGGCTTAAGAAATGGATGAAGACATTAAATTTTTAATATACATATATATAGTTTTGTACATTGTTGTTATTGTTGAGTGCTTTCAAGTCATTTCTGACTTATGGCAGCCCTAAGGTGAAACTATCACATCATTTTCTGGGGCTGAGGGTGTGTGATGTGCCCAGTTGGATTCCAGTGGGATTCCATGACCCAGCAGGGAACTGAACTCTCATCTCCAGGTCATAGTCCAACTTTCAAACCAGTACACCATGCTAACTGGTTTTATATACAGTGCAGTTTCATTCGTCCTGGGATATGTAGCTACCACTAGTTAGGCTTTTAGCACACTCACAAAAGTCCCTATGACCAATAAGGGACCATGGATGCATGAACAGAGACTGTTAGGATTGTGTTTCTCAACCACCCCATATTAATTTGGCCTGGTAACAACAGACCTAGTGCAGTGTGGCCCACCAGCAGTCATTTGGAAAGACCAGATCTAGCTCAGGATTCAGTCAATATTCAAACCAAGACCACAAATGCCAGAGGAAGAGACATATTGAAAACTAGACTGATGGTCAGCTTCAGAAAGGTGGAAGTCCAAGGTCAGAGAAGTTACATTATTGTCCTACTGCTTCCATAATTATGTAGGCAGCACGGTCATGCTGTCTGGTAGTTTCTGCAATACTAGTGCAAAAATGGATCCTGGGACTTATAATCCAAAAAGGGAGAGGGATGTTTGCAGGCCATTCTGAAGCCCTACTTGTGACAATGAACTACTAAGGAACCAACCTTCCTTACAATGGATATGAAATGTTTACCAAACTGCTTTTGACTCACCAGAAGTCTTGTTCTGGCTGGAATGATGTGCAGTATTTCTCTTTAGCTATTAGCTGATGGATATGGCACCATCAATCAATCAATCAATCAATCAATCAATCAATCATTTATTATGGTCACAGACCAGCATGAACAAAGATAATAAATTTTACCATAAAATAGATAGAATGCAAGGCTGCATTCAGAACACAGCATGGAATAGTTACTGTGCTTCTAAGAAATTTGCAGTACTTCAAATGAGTCAAAATTATTATAAGTGCACATTTGTGAACCATGCAACATTTGAGATAAAACTTTAGCTGTAAACATTTGAATGGCAAAAGGAATATGTTGCCCCCTCCCCTTTGATATAAAAGAATCTGAGCAGAGCTAACATACTCCTCTGAGCATTCCCTACCGCTGTTTTCTTCTGGATTTTCCATGTCCCAGGAGGTTGAAAAACTACACCTAGGTAATTATAATTTGTGACCTGTTCAATAGGAGTCCCTTTTATTTGCCATTTATGGATGGTCTTCTTTCTGGTAAATACCATCATCTTTGTTTTATTGTAATTTATAGTTAGAGATTCGTTATTACAATAATTGGCAAGCTCTTTCTGGAGTCTCTTGCTGAGAATGATAAAAGCACTGCATCGTCTGCATATAGAAGGATTGATAAGGGTTGCTTAGCTAGTTTGGGATAGTAAATACTGAGATCTGTTAGGGTTTTGATCAATGAGTTGATGTGGAAATTAAATAAGGTGTGTGCTAAGATGCAGCCCTACTTAATTCCTTGAAAGTAGGGACTAAGTTAAAGAGGTGCCCCAAACAGTTACATCTTACCCGAAAGTAAGTATTTTCATATAGGCCATGCATAAAGATGAGCAATCTTTTATCAATGGTGGTATCCTCAAATGTCCTTCATAATCTGTCCCTAGGAATTAGATCAAACACCAACTTGAAATCAATAAAGGCTGTGTAAAAAGCACACACACACACACACACACACACACACAAATAGTAATACATACTTTTTAACCAAATGCTAAAGGATGAGACTCTTATCAGTCATTGAGTATCTGCATCTAAAGTGGCTTGTTCCTCACCGAGTATATTTTCCTGATCTAGGAGCTTTAAGTGTAGGTGACTTACATACAGCTTGCTAATGATACTTAGCAAGCTGATGGGTCTATAATTTGCCAAATCTGATTGATCTCCTTTTGTGTAAAAGGGGATAATAATTGACCACCCTCAGTCTGCAGGAAAAATATCTGAATGATCGATCTAGGTAAAAAGATGAGCTATGACTGGGGTCCACTAGGCTAAGATTCCTTTAAGGAGTTCTGGAGAAGTGTTATCACTTCCTGGAGCTTTACCCAATTTTAGATCTGAAATTAATTTGGACACCTAAGCCTCTGTGACCAGAGGTCATTCAAGTAAATTATTAGTATTAGCTTTTACAGGACACATGTTAAGTATGCTCCTTGGCATAAATGTTACAAAAATAAGCTTCCTAAGAGGATGCTGGAATACTATTAGCCATTATGGGAGCACAGTTACAAAGTCCTCTTGCTACTATCCTCCAAAATGTGATTGAATCATTCATCCTACATGCTATAACCAGACATTGCTGATTTTTTTCCTGAGTCTGCCTCTTTTTTTCTCCTAAGTAGAGTTTTATACCTCCTTTTCAGGTGAAACCAGTCTTTGGGGAGAGTTGATAAGTTCTGTTATCTATATGCCCTATATTTTGCAATTAGGAAGTTCTTTGGAGATATGACTAGTGTTATGGGGGCAGTCTGAAGATTTAGAGTTCAATGGGTGTTGTAAGGATTCAATCAACATTTGGAAATGACCCACAGCTTTGTTTAGGTTATCTGCTGTTAATATGGAGAGTGTAAAGAAAGGTAAAGCTTTGAATGGAGAATCATGCTAATAGATTTGTCTAGCACTTTGGACCATTTGATGCAGCATGATCTTGTATCTGCTGGTGTATTTAATAGTGGTTAATAATCCACACGAATATTTCACTCATTAAGCTCCAAGTATAGGGCCAATGGTAAATAGAAGCTATCTGAGTGACACTTCACAGCAAAGTTGGTTACTGAGTCCAGCAGGTTAGAGGAAACTAAGATGTGATCAATTGTGGAAGCTCCATTCTTTGATCAAAAGGTAAGTTCTCTATCTTTGTCTCCTTCAGTGCTTCCATTCAAAGTAATAAAATCAAATGTATTTGTCATGTGTAAAACACATAACCCTGTATAAATTGCAGCCCTTGTCCTTTCTCTATAAGGTAGGGGATAAGCCTCATCTCTTTCTGAAGGAATTTCATGAAAATGGGGAAAAAAGCATCCCATAGAATCATAGAATCATAGAGTTGGAAGAGACCTCAGGAGCCATCAAGTCCAACCCCCTGCCATGCAGGAACACCAATCAAAGCATTCCCAAGAGATGGCAATCCAGCCTCTGCTTAAAAACCTCCAAAGAAGGAGACTCTACCACACTCGGAGGCAGCATATTCCACTGCCAGACAGCTCTGACCATCAGGAAGTTCTTCCTGAGATTCAAGCGGAATCTCCTTTCCTGCAGCTTGAATCCATTGCTCTTTGTCCTAGTCTCTGGAGCAGCAGTACACAAGCTCACTCCCTCCTCAACATGACATTCTTTCAAATATTTAAACATGTCCCTTCTTAACCTTTTTTTCTGCAGACTAAACATCCCCAGCTCCCTAAGCTGCTCCTCATAAAGCATTGCTTCCTGACCCTTCACCATTTTGGTCACCCTCCTCTGGACCCATTCCAGCTTGTCGATATCCTTCTTGAATTGAGGTGCCCAGAACTGGACACAGTATTCCAAATGAGGCCTAACTAATATAGAACCACCATTCTGTCCTGTCCGTGCATTGAAATCTCCTACCATGATGACAGTGGCTTCTGGATATGATTTAGTTAACTTATCAATATATTCCTCCCGCCTTTTCCAGTCCAATTTGATTTGAGTCAAAGAGCAATGAGGGGGCAAGTAAATATTAATAATCGGAAAGCAAGTAGTTCTGAATCTAAGGATTAGTGCTGTGGCTAGATGGTTTCCAACTCTTATATTTTCGTTAGGTTCAGGTGTCATTCCCATTCCACTCAGCTCATGACTTTCCACAGTGGCTACAGGTTGTACACCTATGGAGAGCATGGCCTCATCTTCCCACCACTTTTGGCCTGGGGAGGTTTGTGTGAGAACTGATAGAAGTAAAGCATCCAAAGAAGTTGATTGCCATGTAGATGAGGAGAGTAGGAAGTCCTGGGAAGGCTGCTGTAAATCTTGCAAGGCTGCACTTGGCAATTCTTCAACAATGGCTGTAATTCCAGATCTTGAGAAATAAGAGTTCTTTCCAGTGTTGTGGCTTCAAGAACCATATTGGTTAGTGGAAAATTGGTTGACCGGCTGCGGCTATGATCTGTGAATTTAATGGGAGTATGCCCTTCCAGTGAGGTCAGATCTGTTGGACTGCCTAATTTCTAAAGCCCCTCAGTGGTGGTCACTTTGTGAATTGGACAATTGGTATTAAACATAAAGTCTTTTCTCTGATGAGAAACATCAAGACATTTCTCTCCCTTCTTTGGCTGTATCAATGAAGTTGTAAGATCAGCTATCTTACAGTTTTCCCCTTGAACTTTCTTGCTGGGAGATATCAAAGTGAGTAGGGGTTCTGCAGAGGAACTAACTGCCAGCAGGATTTCTTTTAGCCTGGCTAGGCTAGAAGTAATACCAGGTTGGTCTTTCTTGGAGGCAAAGATAAGAAAATCAGACATTTCTTTCTCTGCTGGATCTTCCATAGTAATATTTACAGCTTCCAAAAGGTGGTTATGAGAAGGTTGCTCGGGAGAGGAACGTAATGGGAGTTGTGCTCTAGGTGCCAAGTTGTGAGTGTGATATTATTTTGTCTTATACTGGATGTTCCAGAGGAATACTTTGAGGTAATTAATGAGCATATTACAAAGTCATGAAAAACTCCAACAGGAAAAATTTGGAACTTGAAAAGAAAATCTTTCAGTACAGTGGGTTCTTTGAAGGTTATTAGAACTCTTTGTAGGTGGGTGGGCTTGGAAGCCAGTCTATACTAGTAATGTCAATGGAATAAGGATGTATTTTTAAGGTCTTACTGAGATAAAGTATTACCAATCTCTGTGAGTTCCAACAACCTCTACTGAACTCCTTAAGCACAATATGAAGCATAATTTGTTGAATTTGTAAAATCTGAGTAGAGTTTCTGTTCTTTGGTTTTTGTAAAAGTTGACCTTGTCTTGATTTGTTCTTATACCTGTTTGCCTGACTAATCCCACACTTAACTCCTTCATCCCCTTCCAGTTTCCCCTTCCAGAAGGGTAAACCAAGGGAAATTATTACACTTTGGAGCTCCTCCTGATGCTTCAGCATAAAAGCCTCAAAGGACTGTTTGATATTAGTGATGTGATTATTTATTTTAGTTAGCTGTTCGAAAATGAATATGCCTGTTCGTGCAGTCAAAAAGCACCAGAATGCAAAAAAATCTAATGTGGGCTCTTGAAATTGTTGCTGGTGATATTGCGGTTGCTGTGTGACATTTTCTTCTCTTAAGGGAGAGTTCGCTGTAAAGTCTCATTTGCCTCCAAAGATAAGTCACTGCTGTATGCCTCTATGATGATTAAAAGAAGTAAGGAAGATTGGAGTGTTGGAGGCTCCTCATAAGCTAACAGTAAGAATCTGTCCGATGTAGAAACAAAGTTCAAATTACGTACAGCTTCCTAGAGGCAAGCATTTGGTCTATCTTGAGCTGCTTAGGGTATTTGGATTGCTGTGATTCACCTGGGCTTGTTCTGGAGCATTTTTTATTTTTATTTCCCATTTCAAGGGTCCAAATTGTTTATTTGTCCTTCATAAGTTTCTTAACTTCCATAGAGTTACCTTGAAATTCTTAATTTTTCTCTTCCTTAACTGGTTATTTGCTGGCTTTAATACACCTTATCTCCAGTTCTCTCAGTCTCTGGATTTTTCCAAAAGCATTTCTTTACAGAGACAAACTTGAAACAAGTTCTTGGTTTCCACAGAAGTTAAAAATTGTAAACTTAGAGATAACATTAGAGTAGCAAGCAGTAAAACAATAAAACAATAAAACTTAGCAGTAAAATCAAGCAGATTGCAGAGGACAGCAATACTGCCTCCATCGTCATCTTTCAACTGCAACACTACAAAGGTCAGGACAATAGCTCCCTTTATTTAGGAACTGCCCTAGACACACAGGACGTTCTTCCCTTCTGCTGTCAAGATTCTGGTTTCAAGAGCCTTCTACCTTTTTATATGGAACCTGTTTGCATACTCAGGGGTGATGGATACTGCACATAACCACACAGGACAATGGAGTGGGTGAAAACAATGGCACAACTTTATTGGCTACAGCCAACAATAGGGTTGGCATCTGCACAGGTCGGGATGCAGGCATCAACCAACCCACCAGTTCTTTGATGAACCAGACCCTCTGGCCGAACCTGGAGCTGTAGGGGCTCCCTGGTGGCCTGCCAACTCCCTGGGGTATGGGAACCACATATTTCCAAACCACCAGGCATGACCGCCACCTCACCACACCCTTAGTCCCTCCCTAGTGCATGTGTGGCCCCACCAATACCATCTGGTGAGTGCTGGGAACCGCAGACCCAGATCCCAGACCCATGCAACCACCAGCCACCATGTTGTGACAAAAAAACAGCCATTTCCTAGAAACCCCTAACAACAAGATATGACCCATGCCTGTGCAGGGGCTGCCCTCCTCCAGAGAACTGGAAGGACCCAGGGGAACATGCAGGGCACAAAATCAAGCTTTGGGGGTGTTGATGATGTCCAACAAAGACTGAAGAGAAACTGGAAGTGGGGGGGTAATATACCCCCACCATCCAACCGGAGAGGCGACCATATCTAGGTACTACAGGAGGAGCCTGGGAAAATAGTCAAGCCCAGGTTTGAATTCATTGGTTGCCTGCTACTGCTTCCCAACAGGTGTTATGAGCCACACAGCCCTCTGGGAAGAAGACGCCAGGGCCAGCGAGGCTGACTATGCTGTGGCTACAAGGCCCCACACCTTGAGCTGCAAACCACTGTGCCTGGTAAGTTGGGCAGCTGTCTTAACAAAGGTATGTAACTTGTGGACCTCCGGATGTTACTGAAGTCAAATTCCCACCATCTTCCGTCAGCATAGCCAATAGCCAGGGATGATGACAGCTATAATCCAACTACATCTGGGAGAATGACAGAATCTTCACTCTGGATGTATAAATGTATATTCAGCACAAACGGTGCAGCAGTTCAGGTGAATGCATGGAGGGTCAAGAAAATGACTTAGGCAAAGAGTGGCAATGAAGGCAGAAAAGAAGAGTACTGCTGCCACTTTGATCTGGAACACTTTGTAATGGATAATAATTTATACAGTACTTCAGAACAGAACAATGTAACATGATGAGGAAGGATTGGTCTTGCCCAGAGGATCTCTATGTAACCCTTAATATCAGCCTAACTCCTATTGCAGGCTTCCCTTGCTTATCTGACAGGTTAGGGCCTGGAGCACTATCAGAAAATGAAAATGGTTGAAAAGCAGAACCCATCTGCTGTAAGGAACACAAAAGACTTACAGAGGCTCATTTGGGACCAACTATGCACTCATGCTGCTAATAAAGTTCCCCCACCCCTGAGCTGACTGTGCAAGCAGCATGTGCATGGTCCCAAGTGAGTCTCCAAAAGCAAGGAGAACTGATGGAAGCTCAATGTTTCAATACTTGCAATACAGACAAGTTTCATTAATTTACTGGGAGTGCTTTGAATGTGTGTTCCTGCATGACGGGGGTTGGACTTGATGGTCATTGTGGTCTCTTCCAGTTCTATGATTCTAATTCAACCAGGACATCCACTAGGCAAGAAGAACTGATGAAAGAGCAGATCTCATGTCAAATTAATGGAACTTATCCTTAATTTGGACGTGTCAGAAGAGTGAGTAGTCAGATAATGGGGTGTTGAAAGGTGGGGGCTTCCTGTAGTCCCAATTAAAACAGCACCACTGAATCAATGGTAATGATAAGTGAACACTGATATAAATGTCACTGATTGATTGGGTCTATAGTGCTTCAGACTCACATCAGGATTCATTCTAAGTTCATCAGTAAACTGTAGGGTGCGAGGAAAGTGTAGATAGGTCACTAGAACTAAAAATGACATGAGAAGATACATGACTGGATCTCTCATTGCTTTTTCAGAGTTTAATAGTTTTAAGAGGAGGAAGAGAAAATTAATTATAGGGCTGGTACTTGGTCTTGCTGACGAAAGACACAGGCAGTAATATGGTACCTATTTGTTTCTTTCCATCACAAAAAACAAATGGCAATTTTTAGAGGACAAGATAGTTTTGATTTGAAAAATTGTGAAATCTTGTGTTTTTTAAATTCCTTTAATCAAACATTTGGTCTCAAGTGACAGCATGATTTCAGATAAGGTTTTTATAATACCATCAAATCCATTCAGGAGAAACGGATAGGATACATGCATGGTGCCTTCCTATGGATAATAACTGGAAATATAGACTGGCATCCTGTTAATGAATTACAATGGTGTAAATCATACTTCCACTGTTGGAACTAGTTTTTTATGGTTGTTGCATAGGTCAAAATTCCATTCCAACCATAAGATGGCCTAAATCCCACCCAAAACCCTCCAGCATGGGCATTTCCACACTGTTAGAGAGTAGGGGAATGAGTGGAGTCATGTCCAGTTATTTTCCTGTAACTGGATGGACTGCACCATGTATCAGCAGAAATCTTGTGGGTCCTTGAGAGTTTTCTGCAGATATTGTCCTTAGAGTGTATCCAGCTACAAAAAACCGAAGATGTCCTCAGTCATTCTCCCTAATCACTGATAACAAGGAAATTCCCATGGGGGAAACTGCACTGCTTACAAGGTGAGTTCTGAAGGCTAGGATCAGGAAACAAGTTCTTTGAACACATATGTCTCCTGATACAGGATCTTAGCAGTAGTCTGGACTGGATTACTTGCAAGTGATAGTAAATTTAAAAATGTGAGAGATCCATCATTGATTTCCCAGTGCCACTTCTCGTTTTTCCTTCAATATGTCCAAGAGAAATTTACAGTGGAATCCTGTACATTTCTATATGAAAACAGTCCCAGTCGAGTTGAATAGGATTTACTCCTAGGTAACTGTGCATAGCACTGGAACCTCAAATGAGTGGATTTCAACAGCTGTTTCTATGTGAAGGAGCTCCTGATCCCCCTGACAATCGTATCCAGACAATTGGCTGAAACCTTCAGGATCCAACCACACTGAAAAGCAAATATAATGTGATTTTCGAAAATATATGCAGCCCTGCCTTGAACTTAGTTAGGCTCTTTGCTTCTGTGGCATTTTCATGAAAGTATCCTAGAATTTTATTCTACAGGTCTAATAATTATAATTCTGTTAGTTTTATTCTATCCCAAATATGTGGATCCTTAATTTTTGTAGCTCTTGTGTCCACAGCCTTTATATTAGATTTTGTTTCACTCAGCTAAAGCTATGCTGTGTAAAATCTCTCAAGAGACAAAAGTGCCCTTTGCTAGGTTTGCTCTATTGCAGGGACAGGCAAAGAGCAGCTTCTATTTTTTGTTGGATTGCAATTTCCAGCATTCCTCACTATTGGCTATGCTGACTAGGGCTAATGGAAGTAGAAATTTAATGTCACTTGGACAGCTACACTTTTCCCACCCCAGGTCTGGTATCATATCTGGATGAAGATCTGTCCTGTCCATTAACATCCTTGGCAGCAGTGTCCTCCATGTGTAATTAGATGAACATCAATCTTTATTTTGCTTATTCACACTTTTACTTGGAAAGTACAATTCTCATTAGGCTAGAAATATTCACAGTTCTTTGAAAAGTCAAGTTCATTTTTCACAATAATTTTGCTTTCAGTTTTTAAGCTACAGGTCTATAATTAGCTAATGGACTGTTCACATGACTTAGCTTTAACATGTCTGTCACAGATCATAGTATTTTGGAAATTCAGAGTGTCTTGATCCATTTATAATATCTTTTACACTTTCAAATTACTCCAGAATTTCTGCTTCTTGCACAAATAGCACTGTTGAAAGTGTGCCCTTCAAATGTCTTTTCAGTTTCTGTAACTTCAAGAAAAAATGGCATTTCTTGTTCAGAGGGAAAACTACAGAACTTATACTGCACTACACCAATATAGTATAATCTATATTATAGATAACATGTTTTGTTACGTTTGCAGTCTTTGTGTGGGACAATGCAACACACAGTCCTAGAAGTTAGCCATGATGTGCACAGTGCTTAAGCTCGAGTACATATATTTGTCAGCTTATTTCAGAACTTGAGAAGTTACATTTTTGAAGGCACAGTCATCCCTCCACATTTGTGAATTTGACCTTTATGAACTTGATTATTCACAGATTATTTGCTGCTGTCTCTGCCTCCCTTGTACACTCACTCACACATGCAGGGGAATGAGGGATCAGGAGAAAGGAAGGTGTGCATCTATGTTTCCTCACTCACTCGGGTGGGTGGGTGGAAAATGAGTAATCTACGTTAAATACATGTACATACACATGTGCACACACACAAATACATTCCTTAATGTTCTTGACAATACTAGGGTCATTTCCACACATGACGATGGAATCGCCCCAGTCCGGTACTTACCGGATTTCTTGGCTCAACACTCGGGTCCAGGCTGCTCTGGAGAAATGCGTGGCCACCGCTCCGCACTGCTCCAGGGACGAAAATGGCGGCTTCCAGTTTGTGGAGGCTCTCCACCAACCACTGAAGCTCACCAGCCTAAAGCCCACCCCTGGCAGATCTGCAGGCTTGCACTGGTGCGAGCCTGCAAATCTGCACTGGAGTGCGGGAACGGAGTGGCACGGAGTGGCACGCTCCGTGCTTTTTAAAAATCTGAAGAAACAGGTTTTTAAAAAGCACGCTGCACGACCACTTCGGGTCGTTCCGGAGCGGACTGAGGTGCAGACCTATGTAAAATAGTCCAACCCAGTCCGCTCCTAGGTGCAGACATCCTCTCTGGAGGATGCTGTGCTCCGGTTTTCTAAGCCCATGTGGAAATGACCTAGGTTTATGTTTAGTAAGAATCTATGAGTACTTCTAAGTCCCAGTCTAGTACATGATATTAAAAGATACTGCAATGAAAGCTGGCCTTCTTTTCTTCCATCTCTGGTTTAAACATGTTAACAGGCAGCTATGAGTACAGGGAAGAAGTAGCTGAGCAAACATTCTTTTAGTATCCTTGAAGGCTTTGCTTTGCTTACTTGTGGTTTGCCTGTGGGGCAAATTTATGTTATCAGTTTGTACTCACAGTAATGCATATACGGTGGCCACTCCGCATTCTTGAGGGTTCAAGGTGCAGAACCCTCACAAAAGCTGAAAAACTGCAAATAACTCCTCCCCTCCCCACAATCCCCTTCTTTCCCCTTCAGAGCTTCCCCTCTCCCTTTCCTTTGCCTCTGGTCCCAACATGGGGGAGGGGGAGGATGGAGAAAAAAGATAAGGTAAAAGGCTTACTAGTACTTTCTCCTCAGACAGAAAAGAACAGAGCTCTTGTGTTCTATCTACTTCCAGTCGCCATCTTGAGAAAGGAGGGGTAGAAGCAAAGATTGTCCCTGACAAATCAGCAGCCATTACACAGCAAAATATGTAGCCACATGGCAGATAGGACATGCCTCCCACAGTGGGAGGGGGCTTTGCTCACCCAAAAGGAAAAAAAATGTCCATTTTAAGCACAAGTGTGGCAAGCCTGGGGTGGAGAACGCAAGGGAATGGAGGAGGAAAATGTAGGGGGAGGCAACCACATGCCTCACAAGTAATCAAATTTGCAAATGTCAAACCTATAAATGTGGAGGAAGGACTGTATGAAATTAGCACATACCCTCCATTTGTCCCAATTAGAAAGCATCAGTCCTGATTGATCCTCTATTTTCCCACTTCTTCAGCTGCTTTTAAATGTCCCTGTTTCTCTCTCTCTTCCTCCCACTTTCCCTTTTGTGCACAACTGCAAACTGAGTTCAAAGTAGTTTGCACTCAACTCAGCATGGGAAAGGAGAGGAATAGGTGAAATCTTGCCCTTCCCAGTAGGTTCAGACAAAAGCAAACTGCGGCAGCCTCTTCTGTCTTATATAATTTTACTCGTTAATAACTTTTGCTGTCTTCAGCATACTTTGATGTTCCTTGGCTTTTTGTGTTCTGGTTTGAAATGTAGGAGGGAATGTTCACAGTTGTAATACTATGGATAGGATTGTGACATAAAGATGTACCTTTCCATATATGTGACTCCCTGATAGTTGAGATTTGCTAGACAGAGAGGCTCTCCCTCATCTTCTACCAGTGAGAGCAATACCTTGTGGAAGGACAGAGGAAAGGACCTTCCGTGCTGTGGTGCCCTGTTTGTGGAATACCCTCGCTTTGGAGGTCTGATGGCACCACCATTCATTTTTTTCTAGCACCAAGTCAAAACATGGGCCATTTCTGCACTAGACTGTTATAGTGCTATTATTCTGCTTTCAACATCCTATGGAATCCTGGGGTTTGCAGTTTAGGGGGCCTTTGAAGCCCCTCCCTAAACCGCAAACCACAGGATTCCATAGGATGTTGAAAGCAGAATAATAGCACTATAACAGTCTACTGCAGAAATGGTCATGTCTTTTAAAAGTTTTTCAGGATTTAATATACTTTTTAAAGTAACTATGTATACATGTTTTAACTGCTTTAACCTTTTAAGGTGTTTAATATGTTTTCAATATGTTCAAATCAATTTTATTGCTTTAAATTGCTTTTAAAATGGTTTAAATTGTATGGCACTCTGAGATCCCATGATATTGGGCAGGATACAAATATTTTAATAAATAAAAGCTGCAGTGTGGGAGAGAGAGCAACATCTATGCCAAAACAAAAATTTAAATAAATAAATAAAAACAAATGCACAAGTAGTTTAGAGATGTACATTTGGTACTGTGTAAGGCTACAAAAATCACTTTTTTTAAGCAGCAGCAGTGTTTGCAAGAGGAAAAAAAAGTCTAACATGGCCATTTGTTACTAAATTTCTTAATCTGTAATTTCAAAGTTCATTTTACATTGCTAGTGTAAGTCAAATTTGCTTTTCAAAAGAATTGCTCAATCACTCCTTCCAATATTCTACTATCTTCCATCAAAGCTGGCATTCATATGTAATGGATATAATTGTGCTTTAAGAAATATTTTGTTAAAAAAGCATATTCTTTATAAAGGAGGTAAGATCTTTCCTTGTGTTATTTTATAAAGGCATACAGTATTTGAAACACTAAAACTGCTCTGAAGATGATACACTACTTATTTTTTTTACAGATAGGAAGATATATATATATATTATTAGAATAGCTTCTAAAGGACTTTTATAACTCTTTTATCAATGTGGCCAGTTTCAACACTTTCATGCTTTAAGTTAACAGGATATTTTAAAATACAATTTCCATTTTACTGGGGGGATTGAAAATAATAGGATTAAGATTTTGATTGAAACTTCTCCAGTCATGGCATACGTTTATGTTTAATTCACTTTTGTTGGGAACTTCTGGCAGCTAAAAGATAATATTCAGTACAACTTAAACTGTCTGTGCCTATTTGAGCTTTTAATGCAGCCCTATGGGCTTGAGATCTAGAACTGGGAATTCAAGGCCTAGTAGTAGAATGAAGAGCACACTTAAGCCCTGTTCAGGTATTATTGAATTTGAGCCAAATAAACACATGGCGGGAGCACTAAGTGACCCCTTCTTGCGTGCTGCCATCACTCTTCTCTGAGAGAGAGCTCCATTCCAAATAAGAGAGTTTCTTTGATGTATTGCAATTTGTCACATGATCCAGAGTCCTAGAAAATCAGCTTTCAGAATTACATGGAGACTCTTTACTCAGAGAAGAAGCTTTCTCTTCAAATAATTAGTCTCCTTGTGAAGAGAACAGTGAAAACCTGTTGGGCGGGACAGGGGTATGGACAACATTTATTTATTTTTATTATTTATTATATAAAAATATTTCTATTTCACCCCATAGTGCCAAAAAAAAAAAAAAAAAGGTAAAGGCAGTGTATATGTAAAATAAATACAAACAACCTGAGATAGTTTAAAACAATAAAAATACTTTAAATAGGCAATATAAAAAGAAAAGTTTGAAAGATTAAAACAGTTTTCAAATCATGCATTAGTATTTTGAGAGAAATAAGTCAGGCTCAAAGACTAATACACTGCAATGTTTTTAGTTGGTTTGTAAATGAAACCAGCAATGGTGCCTATTGGGCTTCCAAAGAGAGGGCATTGCACAAGTGAAGTGCCACAACTGAGAAGGCCATCTCTTATGGCCATTTCCACCCTACACTGTTATAGTGGTATTATTCCACTTTCAACATCCTCTGAAGTCCTGGGGTTTGCAGTTTAGGGAGGGGCATTAGCCAGTTTGCTCTTTGGCCTCAGTAAACTATAAACCCCAGAATTCTGCAGGATGCTAAAAGTGGAATAATAGCATTATAACAGTGCACTGCGGAAATGGCCCATGTTGTCATGCAGTGTACTGCCACAACTGGTAGGACACACAGGAGATACTCCTCCCTTCAACAGGCATGTATTGGGAGTGGCACTCTCCCAAGTTTTTAGGTCTGAATCCATTTAATGCATTAAAAGTCATCACAAGGATGTTTCCCCCTTGTTATTCTACTGAGATTCAGGAATGCCTTAATATGGTTTGGTTAATATTTGCATCTGCGTGGCTGCCTTTCTTGGGCATACTCTTCAAATGTCTTGATTTGGCAGGAATAGCTCTTATTAATCTGCTGTCTTCCCAATTTTTCACCTGCTTTTAAAGTGTCCCAGTTTCTCTTTTCTCCTTCACTTGTCCCTTTTGTCTTCACCTTTCCTCAGTTGTTGCAAATTGAGTTCAAAGTTCAAAAGCACAGGGGATTGGGGAGGCAAGGGAGGAAGCTTGCCTTTCCCAGTAGGCTCCGGCAAAAGCATCTATCTTGTGTGTTCTTCCAAATTAATAACTTTTGCCCTCTTGGTCACATTCTGATATTGTTAGGCTTCATGTATCTTGGTTTTCATCTGTGAGATGTTGGAGGGTAAGTTTGGATTCTTTCTTCTTTGGATTCCATTCAGGCTTCCAAAAAAGAGACCCCACCTCCAAACCCCAGATAACAAGTACCTGGGCCACAAGAATGTTTCTTTCATTTTATTTGAGTTGCATGGAGGCAGCTTGCTAGGTCCAAATTTAGTTGGCTCTCTGGCTTTTACCAACTAGAAATGCTTCTGAATATAGTATATCCACTGGGACCTTATTGTGAGATGGCACAGCAGTGAGTTTCTGGCTCCCAAGAGCCACCTGGCTCTCTGAGTTTCTTTTTGATTTTAATAGCTCTTTTGGGATGTCTGCAAAGGAAGGCATCAGCTCTGTTTCTCAAATTATTTATGTTGCACAGTTTTCTCCCTTTTTTTACCAGATGGCAAGAGAAAGCAGATGTTCCTGCTCCTGAGAATGGTTGCTTGGCTTATTACATTATTATAGTATGTGAGCAAGACCGAAGAACAAAGGAGCATGACGGTAGATCTTTTCTTTAAAAAAAAGGGTGGGAGATAGCAAGAGTGGGTAAAAAAGATGATGGGATTTGGTTTGTGCTATTTATTTATTTTTATGTTTCTCCTAGCTTACTTTAAATTTCACCAGGGCTTCATTCCCTGGCACTCTGGTTCATTGTAAAGAGGAAAAAGATAACTTTATTTATAGGCTTTATCAGAGAGAAAGATATAGTACCTTGTGGTTTGTACTGATTTGTGTGTGTATGTGTGTTTTCCAGGCTTGCTGCAGCTGTGCATTGGGGTTGCATTGTAACTGTAGTTTCTAGTCTGGGACTGTGGTATATTAGATATCATTTGATATCAAGAATTTGGCCTTCCCATACCATTCCTTTCCACGTGCTTGCTAGGCCCCCGGACAAGCACGCACACAGGCATGGCCGAAAATAGCTGAACTATTCAAAACAAATCCAGGCAGGCCAGTAATTGCCAGACTGCAGCTTCAGGACACCTCTAGGCAAGTACACTTTAAGATCACATTATGTAAGCACGCAGCTTACAAAAGACTCCCTGCCCCAAGCGGGCAGCTGAGCCAAATATCCAACTGTCAAGCATTCCACGTTTGCATACTGTCTGCGCTATTGACAACACTGTCCTAATTCAATCATGCTAAATACTGACCTTTCGGAGGCTTTGTCTCCAGCCCGAAACCCATTGTTTTCCCAGGGAACGGACTAGCCTACAGACACATTTTCCCCATAAGACCCCCTGGTTTTGAGCGTTTCTTCGGATCGCTCTGACTTCTATCCCACCTTGCTGCCACTCCATTCAATGAGCCTTCCCCTCAGCTCCATGTGCTGAGAATCTCCACTTCAACTGACTTTTCTTCTGACTACCCAGGCTTCAGGATCAGGTGTAGCATTTCCCCTGTAAAATCCCTCTTAAGACCCTCTATTCAGCTCCTACCTTTCTTTCAGTAGGCCTGTGTGCGTGTTTGCATACATATGTTTTGACTGTATTTCAAAATAAAGAAAACAATTATTATTTACTTCGGTTTGCTCATTGACTCGGCCTGACCCCGTAGACATTGGGTTCAAGATCTCGCTAGGTTGCCCTGCCTCTTGCATTGCTATAGCTTGTGCTCTTGCTAATTCCCATTTCCCATTATTTGGAGCACATTAAAGTGTCCCTCACGGGACCCCAGGCATCAGGATAACAGCATTTTCTGGCAGTTGTTGGCTTTTCATGGCCATTTTCCATGCTCTAGCCAGGTAAGTGTCCAAATTCATTTTGGCAGTTTGATCCAAAGTTTCCAGACTTTCATGTACAAGAAAAGTTTTGTCTTTTATTGCTACTAGCACTGACTCAATGTGGTGGAAGCCACTAGGTTTATTCTTTACTGTGCATTGTTTTGTTCTTGCTACATCTCCTTAGGTACCTTATTTTTCCAGACCTCACTGCATAAGAAACAGATTTAGCACATATTTAGCTAAGATATCTCTCTCACACATATACCCTTCAGGCTACTGTGGCCAACTTTAGGAGTGTCCAGACTAAGGCCATTTCCGCACTATACTCTTATAGTGCTATTATGCCACTTTCAACTTCCTGTGGAATCCTGGGGTTTGTAGTTTAGGGAGGGGCATTCAGAATTCTCAGCCAGATTGCTCTCTGGCTCCAGGAAACTACAAACCCCAGAATTCCACAGGAGGTTGAAAGTGGAATAATAACACTATAACAGGGTAGTGTGAAAATGGCCTAAGTTATGGTACTGCACGGGGTTCAATTACCTAGCAAACTTTTTTCTTGGTGTGTGATTTAGTTCTGATCACCTCCTCAACTCTAAGCCCTTCTAAGTGGGGAACAGAGGCTTGTGAAGGCCACATATCTTTCCTCCCAACACAATACAGCACTGAGTGTAAGTCTGCAACTTTTCAGAGGAATTAACTTAGATCTAGCTTAGATCCATATCCAACATTTTAATGGATTGTTTCCATGTCTTCCCTTAGCTTCAATGGCTTCTTCAAAGGCACTGGGCACTAAGAAACATTTTTTCTGCAACTTCAGAGACAAAGGCCCTTTCCATATGTGGAGGGAGAAACGGGGAAACGCACTGAAACAAAGCTTACCGGCAGCCGGGTAAGTCTGTCGCCATGTGGAGCAGCACAAGTTCGCTGCTCCACACTCCTGCGGCATCCAAAATGGTGGCTTACGGCTGGCGGAGGCTCTCCACCGACCGGAGAAGCTCGCCAGCTAGAAGCCCATCCCTGGCAGATCTGCAGGCACGCACTTGTGCGCGCCTGCAAATCTACACCGGGGCGCTGCGATGGAGCTGCACGGGGCTGCGCACTCCGTGCTTTTTAAAAACCTCTTAAAAGAGGTTTTTAAAAAACACGCAGCACCACTACTTCCGGTCGCTTCAGAGCAGATTGAGGTGTGGAACTACACTAAAGTAGTCTGCCCCAATCCACTCCACGGTGTGTATGACCTCCGTTAGAGGTCGCACTGCCCCGTTTTAATTACCCCGTGTGAAAAGGGTCAAAGTTCCAAAGTAGAAAATAGCAGAGACTGTAAGGGTAGTAGAGGCCACTCGGGATTCAGATTTTCACCTGTTTTTAACTTGCACACAACAAAATGAAGAATTTCAAGTTTTCTCAAAAGGTATACAGTGTACCCTCAGAATCCACCAGGATTTAGTTCCAGGATCCTCCTTGTATACCAAAATTCATTGATATTCAAGTCCGATTATGTACAATGCTGTAGTAAAATAGGGTCCTTTATATAAAATGGCAAAATCAAGAATTGTTTTTAATGATTTTTTTTAATATTTTCAAGCCATGTTTGGTTGACTCCATGGACACAGAACTGTGGCTTTGGAGGCTGACTGTACAAGGGTTTGGGGCATTTTTTTTTTTATTTTTGTTCATTTGTAAGACTTGTGAAAATTTCATTTGTGCAAAAAGCAGAGTATTTTGTATAAAAAATGTCTTTGCAAATATTTGTGTTCATATACATTCAGTCCTCCACATTTGCAGGTTTTACTTTCATAGATTTGATTATTTGAAAGTTTCTCTAACTATTGTCCTCCTCAGCTCATGTGCTTCTTTTCCGGGGCAACCTTTCCCCTCAGCAGATCTGATCAGGCTGTGCAGCGCTTTAAAAACCTGCCTCTGGTCTTCCTCCTCCTCTACCAGCTGCTGCCTGGACAGCTAAGAACAGCTCACAAACCCTCTCCTGGTGCCACACAAACACACACACACACACGGTACGAGATGGCTGAGAGAAGGGAAGTACAGAGTCACCATGCTGACCCATATACTTTCCCTCTCCTTTCCCTGACTTGGTTTGGACCCTGGGTGTCCATTCTCCCCACCGTGTCTCAGCCCCCTTCCCATAGTCACACATTTTGGTATTTGTGGTTTTTCCACTTTTGCAGGGGTCCTTCATCCCCAACCCTAGCAAATGTGAGGGCCCAACTGTATATCTCCAGTGGCTTTTCTGCAAAATGGTCGGAGACAGAGGAAAATTCCTCCAAAAATTTCAAAAATATGAACAATCTTGTGGCCGTTGACCATTTTTTCAAAGAAGTCCTCTAAAGTGGTAAGATATCCATTGTCACTAAGGGCAAGAAAACTTGAAAAAAATTTTAACACACCTAGAGAAGCCATTCATCTTTCTCCAACACAGAACCAAACTGTGAGGTAAGGGTGGCATCTCTTTTTGTTAACTTCCGTGTGAGATGTGTGTGATGGATTATGTGTTTCTTTTCATTGTTCAGCAGAGAGGATGTGGTGGATAACAAAGTAGACACAGTTGATCAGTGGCCCCTTGGTCCTGCCTCTGGTGACCATACCCTCCATCCCATTAGCTCCACTGAGCATGAGCCACCACTGTATACTTGCATGCAAGCATAAAGCTTATGCTGACAAAGTTGTCCTTTTATTCTTTATTTGAAGGAGCATCAAAAGGGAAAAAAGCTTTTTGAAGCTCTGAACAGGGTGATTTGTTTTCAGTATGGCATTTCATAACTTGGGTGCAACACATTGATCCCCCCTCCTCTCAGCCCTTTTGCTTTGTCCCTGATGCTGAACAAGTACCCGTTCTCACATCATTGTTGCTTAGGTCCCTGTTGGGAGGCAGCTTCAAGTTTTAGGATCAGAGGGCAACAACATAGAAAGACATAGGGGTAAAACTTTGGCATACCTGTTCTTTCTGAAGAGGGAAAGGTTCCAGCTGCATTGACTCTGTACTGCATGGGGGGGAAAAGAACATTTATGCTGTCCAAGTTGGATAAAGCCATACAACAACAGATCAATATGAAGATAAGACACAGAATTTGGTTCATTCTGTGGCCAATCCCTTTGTGATCTCGCAATATTCCTCTATATCAAGATAAAGCTGAGACTTGTGCCTACCCTGAAAGCAATGGGAAACTATTTTTTTCAGGTTTCTTATCCACCACATGCCATTTACTAACCTAGTACTGATCTTTCCAATTGGGGAGAAGGAAGAATAAGCTAATCAGAAGGAAGAAAATTCAGGGGTGGCCACCAAAAAGCAGGTGTATCCCAGGGGAGAAGCATTTTTTCCATCTTCTCTTAATTTTTACTGTTTACTCATCTCTGGTTTTTATAAGCAGGTTTCACTGTGTTTGGGAAGCCTCTGAAGCCTTAGTTTTTCTTTTTGCGAAACAGCCTTCTCTTAATTTCCTAAGCTTTCCTTTCAATTGTCCCTAATGATGCTCTGGCATCATCATCTTATTTTTTTGAATATTCTCTTCAACTTCCTCTTGATCAGTTTTCTAACTGGACCCTGCCTGACACCTATGCCTGGAATCTAAGGAGAAACATTTTTTTTATTTTTACCCTTGTCCATCAAAGTCTTGTCCTGTGAACCTCTGCAGTGGGTTGGATAAATAAAGATTGTTTCTTTCTCTCTCAGTGGTTTGAGTGCACTGTTATACTTAGGAGCTGCATTGATTTGAAGTTCTAACACAGTTGATTTCATATTGCACTCTTCTAGCAAGCATCAGTGAGAGTTAAATTTTAGGTTACTTTGCAGGTAATGGTCTTTGATCTATGTGCAAGTCACCTCACCTTATAATTTATCATTATAGCTTTTTTCCACATTTTATTACTACTTCTCATTTGTGAAAAGTACTCAGAACCTCTGTCAGCCCATCAGGGCTTTTCTGCACATAGTATTGTTTTGTGTCAGTTCTGTTCCATAAATTATTTACATTTCTTCTTTTTTTTAAAAAAAAGTATTCCTAACGTAGCATGTTTTCATCTTTCTGAAATCAAAAAGTGCTCATTGTTCTCCCAGCCTGGAATTCTGAATAAATTTATTATACCTGAAAAATATCCTTACTCGATACTCAACTGATTGTGCCCTCTGACCCTGTGGGGCAAAACAGAATCTTATCTGTCATCTTCTGTAAAGGAATATTTTATGAAGTCATCTAAGAATCATTTCATGGATACATGAAATTACACAAAAAACCTTGGGTGTTCATGGCATCTTTAACTTGGGCAGCAATGTGTCAGGTGTCAATCACGCACACAAGGCCTATAGAGAAGGTGACACATCCTTACTTTCTTGTACCAACCAGGAATGACTAGGGCCCTTTTTGCATGGCATTTGCCATAAGAAAGGGCCCCTTGAGTGTTGCGCGATTGTGAGGAGCGATCTGCATGAAGCAGTCACAATCACACGATGCTCCAGGGTAGAGCAGGCGCCGCTCGCACATTTTTTTCATTTTTGACTTTCAGCCAAAAATTGGTGCACAATTGTGCATTTGCCGTGCTTGTGGAGCCCCCGGAGCCACGGTGGTTGTGCTTCCTGCCCCAGTGCTGCAGAAGGAAGACGTGGGGCTCTCACGCTGCCTGCTTGGGAGCAGGCAGCTCATGCAGAGCTGAAGCAGCGGGGACGTGAGAGCCTCTCTCTGGAGGCTGCTCGCGTGATCCCCGCACCCCAGCACCAAAAAAAAGGTAAACTGTGGAAAGGACCGAGTTGTATGCAATGGAAACATCCTAACAACACCTGCTCTGCCTTCCTAGAAAGAAGGGGTACTTCTTGCGGGAAGCTTCACTTTTCTCATTTCCTTTTCCTTCTGGATTGTAGGCTACTTCCCCTTACTCATGATGTTACTACAGAAATGGCTTTTTCTTTAAACAAAAAATTCTACAAGAAAACAAGATGGCTAAAAAGGCGTTATAAGCTAGATAAGATGTATGAATAATGGAGGATATGCTTGGGATTAGTGCTGCTTGAGGTGAGAAGAGGGAAACTGCTGAATAACTGCTCTGGAGAATTTGTGTGAGACGAAATACTTCATGATGGTTGTGTTGTCACTGTGTGCCTTCCAGACATTTCTGACTTATGGTAACAAAGGTGAATCTATTGTGGGGTTTTCTTGGCAGCATTTGTTTAGAGGGGATTTGCCCTTGCCTTCCTCTGAGGCTGAGAGGGTATGACTTGTCCAAGGTCATCCAGTGGGTCTCCATAGCCAAGAGAAGATCTGGACCATGATCTCCCAGTGTTCTAGTTCAGTGTTTGAAGTACTACATCACACTGACTCTTCATGATGATAAAGTTGAGAGAATTAGTTGTGGATGGGAGAAGAATATCAACCCTACTGAGAAACAAAACAAAACCCTCAAAACACTGAAGCTTTTTTTGTGTGGTAGGGAGTGATCATGCATCCCTTTCTGGGACAAAGACAGCATATAACTGAAATAAATAAATCCAAATAACAGTGGTTGAACAAAAACCTCTAAGTACATAATGGGAGAAATTCCCAAAGCTGTATTGGCTAAATATAGGGGAATTTCTCATGCAACTAGGATTTGGCACAATTAGGTAAATTAATTACATTTATGAAAGAGAACAAAGTAGAATCTTTTTTGAAATTTTGGAAGCCTTTCATAGTTCATGTAAAAAAATGAACGGGCATACTGTAACTATGGGATTTGGGGTCTGATAATGAAATCATAATTAAAATATTCAAGGAGAAATAGAAATAAGGTAGAATGGACAGGAGTTAAATATAAGTTTTTAAACATTTATAGTCAGAGGAAATTGGGAAGTGATTTTAACAAGGGGGAGCGGAGGGAGTAGAGAATAGTATTACAGGTCTTGTAATGTGATATTTAACATAATATGTTTTGTTTCCATAGTTTACTTAACAAAGATGATTAATCAAGAAAAAATTAAAAGTACGTCTCATCGCAAATATATCTGGATTCATATAACATCTGGAGAGCCAAAACTTCTCTATCTCTGCTATAGATGCCTTTCCACTGAACAAATAAAAGCCAGGTTGAAAGACCAGTTGGATGGTTTCTTCAAACCCAATAGGTTGAAATTATATTGTAACCCACTAAAGGAGCCACTAAAAAGAAACAGTCTAATTAACACCTCTTTAATCAGTCTGAACATAGTTATCACATGAAATTCACCCCATCTGCATATTGACAAGGATAGAAAGGAATGCAATCGTTTAACTGTTAGTTGTAATCTACATTTTGGCAAGCTTTATTAATAAAATATGTAGAAATTCACATTTTTGAATGTGACCTTTGCATATTTAAGTATTTGTGGATTATTTGCTGAGGAAGAGGAAAGGTGTACCTTGTGTTCCCTCACTCACTGGCTCACATGGGCAGGAGGGAAAGGAATTGGATGGGGGGACTGGGAAGAAGGAAGGCACGCTCATATGTTCCCTTACTCACTTGCTCCCTCACTCACTGGCTTATGCATGCTGGGGGCAAGGGAATGAGATCAGGAAGAAGCTGCATGGTATAATTGCTTCATGTCTGATTATGAGGACATAGACAGGCACTTTTGTACTTCGTCCCCTTGCACTGCTTACAGACATGAATTGCTGTGGGCCCGGGCCTTCAGCGGCATTAGGTCCAGGGGTGATAGCTTACATGACACTGAGCCATGAAGGACTGAAACCTCTGTTCATAGATACATGCAGGGGGGAGGGGCCTAAAGAAATTCAGTTTTTCTACTTTCATGGGGGTCTTATGCCCCTGACCCCCATGAATGTGGATGGGCAGTTGTAATGATATTTTTGTTAAAAATCTGTTAATTTACAAGAGGATCTTTGCTGTTTTTGCCATAAAAGATTAACATAGCTACCCCTTGGGACATTTATTACATTTTTAACTTGCCCTGCTTCTAAAGAACCCAAGGCCAAGTACATGGCTGTCACATTTATTTTTTGTGTTCATAGGCACTCACTGAAGTGGATGAAACTGAGAGATCTCTCAGGCTGGCATATCCATACCTACTTACTTGGTAGACTCTTCTATCCCATGAACTCACTGGGACACGTACTTCTAACACATAAGAGTGGAGCTGAGCAAGCTCTGTCCTCAGATGTTTTGGGATTTCATTTCCCATCAGCCCCTGCCAAACTGGCTGTAGTGAGGGATTATGAGGCAGTAGTCCATCAACATCTGGAACAGTACCTCAACATACACTGTTACTGCAGTTGTATAGAAGAATGAATTGGTCAGTGAACTTTGTGGTCAACTGGGGATTTAAACCTTTTTCTCTCTGATCCTAGAACCATACCCTGGCCATTATGCCACACTGAATGTATTCAAGTTCAACAAGATGCTTCTGTGATGTGTGATTTATTGTCTGTATATTAGAGTATGAGGTAAGTAGCTATTGCGAGGGGCAGAGAATGGAATGGTGCAATGAATGCTTGGTGGAACGTTTGAAGAGATTTGCAAAAGGCTGGTGAATGATAGTTGATGAATGTCAGTTGGGAGTTAGTTAGCATAGAGTTTGACTGGGGAGTGAAATAAGAAAAGGGGCTTGAGAGGGATTTGAGTTAGGGTAAGGATAAAGTGTGAGAAGGGAGTTTGAGTTGAGTGGTTGGTAAGGGTCTGAATTAGCTTGGGAGGGGGAAGGGGGAGAGAGAAATGTTTTAAATGTAATAAATAAATACTCTGCTGTGTTATGTTTCACTGCTGTAAATGAAGTTGTTTTTTTTTTACACTTTTGACCTCCCGAAATCTGTCTCAGAGCCTACATTCAGACAAGATATTTATGGTGGCAGCATTAAATATAGAGTGGCAATATCCACTGAGGACAGAAGCTGCATAAATCCTCATAGGTACCTTGAGAACATTCAGATAGTCCCCAAAGTTGGTGTCACAGAGCTGGGGAACAGAGAAATCACTCACTCTTGGTAACTGCAGTGAACACCATAAAAGTTTTCACAGTTAATGGCTTAAAGGGTAGAAATCCCACATTTGGCCACAATGGTGGCATTGCCTGATAGGAATCTTAACAGTTGGTGACAGTGGTGGGACTACCCCAGTATAAGCCCCAAAGTTGGTGGGATAAAGTTGGAAAACCTCCACATTTGGGCCCTTTTCGTAAGGCATTTTGGAAGCGAGAGGGCCCCTTGAGCATCGCATAAATGTGAGGAGCGGTCTGCATGACACCCAAGAGCCTGATGCGAAACGCACATGGATTTTTTTCATTTTCAGCTTCAAGCTGAAAATGCTTCGTGCTCACGCATCGCTCAGGGGCCTGGGGCATACTCACCTGCTGTGCGAAGCCTCCTGAGTCGCGCCGGTCATGCTTCCTGCCCCAGCACAGCCTACAACTCCCAGGCTGCACTGCGGAAGGAAGGAAGGGGCGCGAGTGAGGTACTCACTCGAGCAGGAAGGAGCTGCGGAGCTGAAGCAGGAGGCTTGCAAGAGCGTTCCTTCCAAGCCTTCTCACGCGAAAACCCCAACCCAGCAGCGTTAAAAGGTAAGGTGCGGAAAAGCTGTTGGTGATCACAGCAGGAGGATGGGGAATAAAGGGTAGAACCTTCATATAAAGAAGGGGAACCTCAGATTTAGTGGCAGCTGCAGGACTGTCTGAGAGAAAACACCCCCCTGCTTTACATGGTAACACAAGCATTAAGGCTTTGGCATGATTATGCTTTTTCAGCACACATTGTGCTTTCCCTAAAATGCATAGTTGATGTGCTAATTGGCATAATGTAATCTGAATAGCTTAAATGTACAATTATTACTGTTACTCACATTTTGCTTTTTTTAAGGATCATTTCATGGAGCAAACTGTGTCATCTTTAACAGCCATGAAACTGGATTTTAAATCAGCTGGTGCTTCCATTCCTTTAACTGAACTGTGTAACATTCATTCATAGAAATACTTCATTTGATACAACCAACATTATTTATATTTCAACATTCAGCTTTATTACCAAATATCATGTTGTTTGAAAGCAGGATTTCCACTGCTTGCTGGTTCTGTGTTGTTATGTCTCTTGGGACTTAAACAAAACATAACTTTAAAAATCAGCATCATGTAGCGTAACTCAGCGGGAAACTCCTCTTCACAAATAAAACTTCAACTGATGGCTCTTAGACAAATATGATTCATTTTATTCTGGGTGGGTGTCGATGGCTTGTCTTTTAAATGATTGCAACTGGACTTTTTTCCTGCAGGATACATTTTGTAGAGCTCTAAACATTAATTATGACAACACAATCCTATGTATACAGACATTTGAGCTCACCAAGACTTATGCCCAGATAACTGTGTACATTTGAACCAGCAGAGTCCTTTTCAAAACCATTGGGGACTTTCCAGAACTACACAATATTTTTAAAGTTTTTTTAACTAAAAATGCCCTCAATTTCCTTTTTAAAATTTCTTTTTTAAGGAAAATGAATAATTTGAGGGGCACCTTTGTGATCCCAGCGGCTAATGCTCCTCCACAAGCAATTGCATATTCTTAGTTTGTATGTGAAATTGCACCTGTAGCGTAATATTTTCTTTTTGTTTGATATCATTTTTTTTAAAAAAAATCATGTTGAAAATGCAGGCAACACACATTAAAACATCAAAGATTCTATTGTGTGTTGTCTGGACACTTCTCATTATTGAGCTGAAGTTTGGTTCACAGGTAATGCTGGCTTACTAATTAGTGTTACATGCATAAGTCTTGGGTCCCAGCATTCCTCTTTTCCTTTTCCTTCTCTTCTGTGGTCACAAGAAGACTGGAATCATTTGCTTTCCTTCCCAGCTGAATGGAATGTCTCGTTATGTCCAAACTGGGAACTATGGTGAGTGTTAACTCTAAGTTATTGAATCACGCCAAAGTAATTTAACTATGAGGCAGGCTGACCTTTTTTCCCCTCCCAGATTAACCATGGCTAATGGTAACCTCAGGTCTTTAATGGGATTTGTGTGCACTATTTTTTATTTTTATTTTTCTATCTTGGTTTTAATTAGTTTATATTGCATTAAAGTGTTGATTTTTTTAAGTTGATTTTTTTTAAAAAAACATGTTATTTCAAATTTTTAAAACAAGATGCATGAATTAAGTCATATGTGAGTTGCCTTGGGTCCCATCTGGCAAATGAGTAAGGCTTTCTTACTCAGTGTGAGTCTAAACCCTACCAGGGCCATTTCCACAGTAGGCTGTTATAGCGCTACGATTCCACTTTCAACATCTTATGGAATCCTGGGGTTTGCAGTTTCGGGAGGGTGGCCCCTCCCGAAACTGCAAACCCCAGGATTCCATAGGATGTTGAAAGTGGAATCGTAGCGCTATAACAGCCTACTGCGGAAATGGCTCAGGAAGTTCATGATAATGACAATGGGGCAATGGCATGTTCATCCACGTGCAGACTACCACTGTCTTGCTCAATACAGAAAAATTTTGGACACAAATCAGAGTGCTTGCTGTGACTAAACTAACTGAAAGACCACTTCTTCCTATATGAAGCTACCCAAGCCTTAAGATCCTTTTCAGTCAATCACAACAACACCACAGACTCATTTGGTGAGGATGTAGGAAATAGCTTTTTCAGTGGCTTCTCCCATCCTGTACAATTTCCTTCCATGGGAGACTAGGCTGCCCCCTGTCCGTTCTCCTTTTGCTGGAAAGAAAAAACATTATTTATTTAAATAGTCATGTCATGGTTAAGAATTACAGGGAGTCTTTTTATGGTGTGTGTATGCTGGATTTTTATCGTTAATGTTAAGTTTTTTAAAATGTTTTTACATGTTTTAAAATTAGTGGCATTTTAATATTATATTTTGTCTAATTATGTGTTAACTTTCTTATCAGGTTTTCAGTTTTATTTACAGGAGGCACACAGGCCAATGGCCATAGCTTTGAACGCCTCTGCCTTGCAATCATCCTTGCCACAGCTTGAATTGATTGAGTCTTCTCAATCAATGTATTTGAGGAAGCTGTTTTCCTCCTCATGACAAAAGTATGTCCACCCGTATACTTATTGTATATAACTGACCTGAGTACATTCAGTCTACAAATACAATTGGATGGACACAGTGAAGATATGACAAGTAAAACAAACAAGTTGGAAGAGACCATAGGGGACATCCAGTCCAACCCCTTGCCATACAGGAACACACATCAAAGTACTCCCAAGAGATGGCCATCCAGCCTCTGTTTAAAAACCTCCAAAGGAGACTCCAAGTACAATTTTGCAGAACAAAGAAATCATCATCATCATGCTTTTTTCCCAGGACTGGGACTCAAAGTGGCTTATGCATTTAAAAGATAACAATTAAAACTATACAAAATATCAACATTAAAACCAAATTAAGCTATAAACCCTATTAAAACTGTATACTCTAAAAAAAAAAGATTTTTCAAAAGTTAAACAATACAGTTTAAAACAATACAGCACTTACAGACTTTTTGTTTAAAAGCTTTCAGTTCTAAAAATCTCTCTAAATACAGATTTCTCTCACTCATCTGACAGGTTAGGGACCAGAGCACTGCCAGAAAGCAGAATTGATTGAAAAGCGGAACCTATGTACTGTGCTGTAGGGAGCATGAGGGACTTATAGAGGCTCACTTGAGACCAAGCATGTGTGTGCCGTTTGAAAAATCTCTCAGCCAGCATAGCACCTTATTCCCTCCTCTCAGCTCACTTTGCAAGCTGTGTGCTTGTGCAAATGGTTTCAAGCGAATTTCCACAGGCAATAAGAACTGATTAATAGAACTTGTCCTTAATCTGGGATAATCAAAAGAGCCAATTGTCAGATAACGAGGTGTCAGGGGCTTCCTGTACAAAAAAGTCTTTCACTACTGATGGAAGGACAGCAAGGAATAGGCCATCCCAGCCTAGGAAAGCAGTTTCAAAGTCTGGGGACAGTGAGACTAAGAGAAGGGCTTCTTCTGTGGATCTCAGGGTCCAGAAAGGCTCTTACAGGGAGAAACTGTCTGTCAGATAGCCTGGACCCAAGCCATATAGGACTTAGTATGTACTTATTTTTATTTATTTTATTGATATTATTCATTTTGATCTGATCCAAAATCCTGTTCCTTCCATATGTGAATGACTTGAGGGATTCACTGCCCATCGCACCGCACAAAGCTGTGGATTTCAGGAAGGACCAGGCTGCAACCAATAGTATCTTAAAATTAATTGTATCCATAGAATTCTTACCCAGTAAAGCCAACAGTCTTGATCTAACAAACGGTTAGATTGATGAAAATTACGAGTTTTTACCTGACTCAACAATCAGTAGGCTTTTTTATATCATACAATAACCTCACATCCTGGGTTAATCTCTTTGGTTACAATCAACATTTCTCCTGCCACGTGCTGCTCCCATAGCCCAATGATCCAAGGACTCACAAGCCAAGATAGTAGTGAAGTATCTGGAGGAACGCTGGCAAAAGCTGGCCTACTCTCCCATCTTGGTAACAGCTAAACAGGTAAGTCTTGAGCTGAATAAAATGATATTATAAAGAAAAATGGCTGAGAACTATTTCATATTCACAATCCTTTTGTTTTCCCTAGTTTATGGGATATCTTAGTGTTGTCTGCCTTTAAGTCATTTCCAGGTTATGGTAACCCTAAGGTAAACCTACCATGGGATTTTCTTGGAAAGATTTGTTCAGAGAGGGTTTGCCTTTGCCTCTCTCTAAGGCTGACAGGGTGTGACTTACCTAAAGTAACCTAGGCCCTTTCTGCACATTACCTTTTTCCGGCACTGGGGTGCAGGGATTGCGCGAGCAGCCTCCGGCAAGAGGCTCTCGCTTCCCTGCTGCTTCAGCTCTGCACGAGCTGCCTGCTTGCACGATAGCCCCACCACTTCCTTCCGCAGTGCAGCCTGGGAGTTTCCCAGACTGCGCTGGGGCAGGAAGTGTGACCGCCATGGCTCCAGAGGCTCTGCACACCAGGTAAGTGCGCATGGGGCCCGGGAGCAATGTGCGATCGCACAACACTTTCAGCTTCCAGACAAAAATGAAAAGGTGCATGAGCATTACCTGCTGGCCCCTGGAGCATTGCACGATTGTGAGTACATTGTGTAGATCGCTCCTCACAATCGCGCAACACTCCACCCTTTCACATGGCAAATGCCGTGCAGAAAGGGCCCTAGTTTCCATGGCTGAATAAGCAGACAAACCCCGATTTCCAACACTGAAACTACTATATCTCCTTGCTCTCCAAAGATACCCAGAGACTGTGAAAGTTCCCCAATCCCTACTGATCAGTAAGCAGCCACTGTGATTGACAGGGATCTATTCCCCTTTCATTTGGTAAGCAGCTGACTAATATTCTCACCCAAGCATTATATAATCTCTGGTGCCAGGGGGAATTTCAACAGAGACCCCACTTCTGCCTGTTGCAACAGAGATTACTCACAGGAGGGGATGGGAATTTAAGCCAGCAGCTTCTCAAGTGACAGGCAAACAGAATCCTATTGATCATGGCAGATGCTTCCCATTAAGTGGGGATGGGGCCAGGGTGAGACCAGGAGTTACTGCACAGCCACGTAACTGGTGGTTATGCATGTATAATTCCCCAAAAAGATTCCAGTCAATATTTCTACACTCTGAAAACATTATATTCTATAATGTTGAAGGAGATAATGGAATAAAATATTTAAAACAATCAAAAGAGTACAGAGAGGGAAGCACTATCCCACTTTCCCAACAGCATTTCCCCAACTGTAGCACACACAGTCTGCACTTCTATTTTTATATGCAGCCAAACACTTTGAGACTTGATTGTAATCAGTGCGTATATGCATCTTTCCAGCTGTCAACAAGCAACCAGGGAGCAAGTTCACTTTGCCACCCTGAAACAAGGTAACTACAGCCACCTTCTCATGCATGACAACATGAAAAGATTCTAGGGGATCTTGGTAGATTACAGACTCAACACTAATAAACAGCATATTGTGATGGCCAAAAGGGCCCATGCAATTCTAGCCTCTATGAACTGGACTACAGATTGAAATAAATAATAATACCACTCTATTCTGCTTTGGTCAGGCCTCATCTTATCCAAGAAGGATATTGACAGGCTAGAATGTGTTCAGAGGATGGTGACCGAGATGACAAACTGTTGGGAAACCAAACCCTACAAAGAATGGCTTAGGGACCTGGTATGCTTAGCTTGGAGAAGAAAAGACTGGGAAGGGATATGATACTTATATCCAAATATCTGAATGGTGCCATGGGATATCATACAGAAGATGGTGTGAGCATGCTTTCTGCAGCTGAATATGAGCAAATGGATTCAAGTTACAAGAAAAGGGATTCCACCAAAACATTAGGAAGAACCCCTTGGCAGTAATTGCTGTTAGACAATAGAAGCTGATAAGCTTACCATCTTTCGATACTTTTATACAAAGGTTGGATGGACATCTCTCAGGAGCGCATGAGTTCTGTATTTCTGCATGGCAGGGGGTTGGGCTAGATGGCCCCTGCAGTCCACTCGAACATCATGATTCTATGCTTCTATTTCTTTTTCTTTCCTGCTCTTCATTTCTTCCCCTTTGTGACCCACCAATTTCACCAGCATTTACCCTTTCTATGCCACATACCTTCTAAATCCAATTTGTCATTTCAAGAGTGCCTCCTAAGTAGCAAATAGTAACTTTCCACACTACTGCCATTTTTTTTTCTGTCTCTATGTAAGGGTTATTAGAACTACAGTTGACCATCCACTTTTGTAGGTTTCATTTTCAAGTATTTGATTATTTGTGTGCTTCTCTAACCCCTCCCCCTCAAGTGTTTCTTTTCTGGGGGAACCTTCCATCTCAGTGGCTCCAATCAAGCTGTGTAACCCTTTAAAAATCTGCTTCTCATTGTCCTCATCCTCCACCAGCTACTGCTGGCCAGCTAAGAACAGATAGCAGCTTGATTTCTCAGCACCACAAACTCTCTCCCAATGCCCCCCACACAACCAAGGAAGAAGACAGGCAAAAGAGAGGAAGTATGGGGCCACCATACTAACACACCCCCTTTCCCTGATCTAGTTTGCATCCAGGGTGCCCATTCTCCCCACCATGCCTCAGCTCCCCTCTCCAAAGATGCACACACACATTTTGATATTTGTGGTTTACCCACTTTTGCAACAGTCCTGTGTCTCTAACCCTAGCAAATGTAGAGACCTAACTGTAGCACACTAGCTTATAAGCTAGGGTCCAATATATTAAGAAAGCACTTTTCCCCTTTTGTAAACTCTACGTTAAAGAAGTAAAGCTTATATGCTTTGAATTGTGAAGCTGTTTGAATTGAATGGTTGTTTACTCCCAGAGTAGTTGTTTCTCAATTGGTTGAAATACAATGTATAAATCTGCTGAGTGCATGCCAGGTGTCTGGAAAAAAATACTTTGTGTGTGCAAATGCATGGGAAGACTGCTGAGGTTAGTGGACCCTAAACTTTAAATATAAGCATTTTGCAATTCCTCTCTTGTTTAGAAGTGTTAGCATTCCACTGAGTTCTTTCAAGATCGAAGAGGCTGCTTCATTTTGTAAGGATTGGTTGGTTTCATGACCAACTAATCCAAATCATGAGTAATGATTTGAATCAGGGCTCTTCCAGAGTCAAAAGCAATACACCATAGTCTGAGCACATGAATAATAGATTCTTCTTGGTGATGAATAATAGATAAAATATGTCACTAGAAACTTCTAATTTTGCAATAATTCTCAAAGATTTCAATACAAAAAAGGTCAAATATGCATTTTAAGATAATGTATACACCTATACTTTCCTACATCTATTGAACTCTTGTTTTCTTTTGCTGTTTCACTAGAAGATGATGTTGACCTAAGACTTTTGGTTTTTAAGGAAAAGTCAATGATAACTCTTAGGTTCATTTCTGATAAACATGATATTAGAGGCACACAGGTCATCAGGGGTGGGAAACATGTGGTTCTAAAGATGCTATTGGACTGCAATTTCCATCAATGAGGCATGGGGGAACTTCTAGTCTACCAACATGTGGAGGGCCACATATTCCCCATTCCAGCTATACAGAGTATGCATTCAAACTCTTAAGAAAGATATTGTTGGCTATGCCCTCAATATCTGAACACTTATTACCAGGTACGCCCTCAAAACAGAGAGCCAGCATGGTGTAGTGGTCTGTGTGTTGGAAGACTCTGGAGATCAGGATTGGAATCCCTGCTTTGCCACAAAAACCCACTGGGTGACCTTGGGCAAGTCACACCCTCTCACCTCAGGAAGGCAATGGTAAGCCCCTCCTAACAAATCTTGCCAAGAAAATCTGGTGATAGTTTCACCTTAGGATTGCTATAAGTCAGAAATTATTTGAAGACACACAACAACAATGGCCTCCAAAAACTTGAATGAATTTATACATGTTCAGAGTGCACATGCCTTTTGGAGAACTTTAAATTTTGGTAATAACACATCTGATAAATAGGACTAAAAAAGTACTTCACAGTCAAACAGAATTGTCTAAAAGAGGGCTCTTCCTGGACATGCAGCAATCAAGAGATACACAATAGTTGCATTGTGAAATAACAAATATTAAACAGTACATACAAAAACAATCACAGTTGCTTTAGGATGGAGAGATACTAGTTGAGCAGTTTGAATCTGTAGGGGTTGCTAAGAGGAGGGAGAGATGAGATAAAGAAAGAGGTTCAAATGTAAGGGCAATATTATACTTTGCATTCCCTAATCGACACATAGAGGAGCTAAATACCCTAAAGGCACCAAATCCTGTATGATCTTAGAAACTAAGCATGGGCAAGCCCTAGTTATTACCTGGATAGGAGACTACCAACAAATACCAGGTTCTCTAACTTATATTTCAGAGGAAGGAACTGGCAAAGCCACCTCTGAATTTTCCTTGCCTAAGAAAATCCTATAAAATTCATAGGGTCACCATAAACTGACAGGTGACTTGAAGGCACATATACACACACAATCTACACAAGCACCAGAGAAAGAGAGACAGTTTGGGGGATGTGCAACATGTAGGGAAAATACTCCCCAAAGGATAGATTTAAGAGATGTCAGAAGTTACCTCTCATTGGACCCATTCAACTCGTGAGAAGTTGAAAGCATCCTGGCTAGAACGGCGGCGCAAGGAAAGAAAAGCTAACAAAGGTTTTCTGAGCCAGAGCCAGGAGTCTGAAAAACAGAAGGAGTTAACAAAATTCTCTGAACCCCCACCCCCAGATTCCAGGATATGTAAGAGTGATTTCAGCTTGGAGCAAAGTTTAATTTAGACAATAACTTCATAGCATGCAAAGGTGTAAGCTAGGTCAGCAAGGGCCTTCCAGAAAGAAGCAGGCAGAAGATCCCAACCTAGAATGAATTGCCATGAATTTGGAATTATTTGTAAAGCATCTCATGACACCAGGATTTCTCTAAAGCACAGGGCCTTCTTCAAACAATAAGTTTCTTGCAAGAGAGACCTTACCCAATATTTGGTTTAGCCAAAGGTGGTAATGGCTCAGACAAGCACCCACTTAAGATAGTATCACAGAAGTGTTAATCCAATCTCCCTTGCTCCAAAGGTGAGATTTCCTATCAGTGCCATTTCCTGTCTGTAATGCATTGTCGTCCAACAGCAAGGCCACACGCTGGGAGAGCCAGAATCTTGTCTGGGATGTATATAGTCTTCAATTATTTAATCAGGAAACTCAGCAAACTGGGTGATACAACGTAATGAAGTTTGTCCTTTCAGAAATGGATGCAGGCCACAAGGAAAAAACATAGTTTCCATAAAATGTGTGAAAATCTCAATTAATACATGTGATCCTATTTCCCTGTCTACACATTGTGGTTGTGGATATGTTATCTATCTGTTTTATATATTTCTATCTTGCCTTTTTCCTGATAATGGGACTCAAAGCAACTAACAACATATTGTTTTAAATACAATACAAGTTATAATACAAAATATAAATTAAAAACAATACAGAACATTTAAAAAGCATACATTTAAAATTTAAAAAATTAAACAATTTATGTAGTTAAAACACTACATATTAAAATATCAAAATGCATTAAAAGACCATAAAACCTTAAAAATAGAACCACACACAACTATAAGCCCAACCCTAGTCAGTTTGTAAATGCCTGATGACACAAAAATGATTTGACTTGCTGATAGAAAGACAGCAAGAATGGGGCCATCCTGGCCTTTCTTGGGAGGGAGGACCAATGTCTGAGAACAACCACTATGGTGGCCTTCTCCCTTGTTCACACCAAATGTATCTGAGAGGGCAGTAGGACAGAGAGAAGGACCTCTATTGATGATCCTAGAGCTTTATCTTCTACTGTATAAGTCAAAATTTGTATGTTTGTCTGTGATTGGCAGCCTGAGAAGATTCTATGGAATCTTGGAGTTTGCAGTTTAGGGAGAGGCCTTTAGACTTCTCAGCCAGAGAGCTCTTGGGCCTGGCCAGTTGCTATGGAGATGAGGTCTAGAAGCAAGGAGGAGGGCAGCATATTCCCTCAGGAATCCAAGCTCTGCATGTTAATAACTCTGAATACAGATTGGATCAGGGAATATGTGGAAAAATTACAGGTACTTGACAAGACTGTTTGGGGAATTAGAGACACAGGATCTCGAATCTTTCTAACAACTATTACCTATGGGGAAAAAAAAATACCAGGCAATGCCAGGTGTATAAGTTAGTTGGATTTATAAAGGGAGATATGGTCCTTCAAATATCCTGAGCCCAAGCCACATGTGGACTTTTTAGGTCAAAATCAGCACTATCAATTATAACTGGAAATAGACTGGCAGACAGTGGAGCTGTTGCAACAAGGGATCTGTGGGCTCCCTAAAGCCAGCCCATTAACAACCTAGCTGCAGCTCTTTGGATCCACTGAAGTTTCTGAGCACTTTTCAAAGGCAACCCCATGTAGACTGAATTACAGTGATCCAAACAGAATGCAACCAAGGCAACAAAAAGTCTTGTAGCACTCAAAAGACTTACGATGGTTCAGGTGCTCTTTGAAGTATGGGCAGTGTAGAAAAATATGATAGGACAATGATAAACACACGTAGTTAATTGCCTAGCACATTTTTCCCTCTCGGACATAGTTAGAGATATGAGTTACTTGTTACCCTGATTTCTGGGGGTCCCGTGAGGGACACCTAAGTGTGCTCCAAATAGTTGGGAATTAGCAAAGAGCACAAGCTAGCACTACGCGAGGCAGGGCAACATAGCGAGATCTTTTACCCAATGTCTTCGGGGTCAGGCCAAGTCAAGGAGCAAACAGAAGTAAATAATAATTGTTTTATTGATATACAGTCAAACACGTGTATGCAACACACTCACACAAAGATCTATAGAAATAAAAGTCGGAGTTGGATAGAGGGATTTTAGGAGGGGGGTTTTGTATGGGAAATACTACACCTGTCCTGAAACCTGGGTAGTCTGAAGAAAAAGGTCCGTAGCAGAGGAGATTCTCAGCACGAGGAGCTGAAGGGAAGGCTCGTCGAACGAAGCGACAGCAAGGTGGGATGGAAGCCAAGAGCGATCCAAGGAAGCGCTCAAAGAATCCCTGGGTTCTTATAGGGGAAAATGTGGCCGTAGACTAGTCTGTTCCTGGGGATAACAATGGGTTTCGGGCTGGAGACAAAGCCTCCAAAAGGTCAGTAATTTACATGATTGAGTTATGACAGAGTTGTCAATAGCTCAGATAGTATACAAACACGGAGTGCTTGACAGTAGAGTATTCGGCTCGTCAAGTTGCCTGCTCGGGGCAGGGAGTCTTTTGTAAGTAGCGTTCATACATAATGTGGTACTTGCCTTGAGGTCTCCTAAAGCGGCAGTCTGGCTATTTCTGGCCTGCCTGTATTTGTTTGGAATGTTTCAGCTATTAGCGGCCGTGCCTGTCTGCGTGCTCGTTCCAGGGGCCTCGCAAGCACATGGAGAGGAATAGTTACAGAAGTCCAAACTATTGATATCAAATGATATCTGATATCCCACAAGTCTGGGCTGGAAACTACAGTAACGATCCCCCCACCAAAAATGGGCAATTTGGGGACAATATCGAACATTTTCCAATTAAACATTTCAAAGCAGTTTTAGCACCAAATAGGGATCTAAAGTCTCAGAGGTAGTATTTCTCCTCAGGGAAAAGGAACTTTCGGGGAACACAAAGGGTAACTATCTTATAAATACATTCCTAATTAAACCTAAATACATTCACACAAAAGCATATAAGCAATAATCAATAATAAATAGTCCCATCAATTGTGAAATGGCTGTAAATGAGCAGTTACGGCAAATAGCACAATGCAAAGCAGTTGAACCTTGAAGCAAAGCGTGCCTTCCAATGAAGCATTGCAGGAACGATCAAAGCGAAGTGGTGATGGTTACAATGTATCCAATTTTGCAGACTAGCTATCAGTTGATTGTTAACTATCCACTGCTTGCATCTTGCAGATCTTGAAGTGAGGAATAGTCCAAGTGTGATGGCAATAGTCCTTTTAAAAGTTAGTCTTTGGTATAACAGTCTTTTATCTCTGTCGGGAGGTGTCTGGATCACACTCCCCCCATGGTCCCACAGCTGCAGCGGAGGGATTGGGCTTCTTCTTGGACTGGCTTCCGAATGAAGCTGCAATTTTTCTTCTTCACCTCCCCCCACGGCACCCGGGGGTGATAGTCAGGTCCGGGGGTCATCCCAGTTCTCTGGAGCCTTTGACCTGTAGCTATTTTGCAACCAAACTGACAAAGAGGTTATCCAATACATAGATAAAACGCAAATTACCAGCTCAGAGCCTGATGGGAGTTCAAGTTGAACCCTGAAATTTTGTTTTGCTGTAACCAGAAAGTCTACGGGGGAGTGAGGGTTTAAATAGCTCCAAAGAATAGAGCAGCATTGGCCTTAGAATGGTCTATTCAGGTAGTGAGGTTGCTAATTCAGAACCCGCATCCATTCACCGGTCCTTGGAGGCCGATCGAGAGGCCATCCCAACATGACCACGCCTGGACTGGTAACCCAGGAATCAGTCAATACAATCAGCCTTCCCCCTTAACAGGATGAGATTCCACTTGGCGGGTGATTGCCAAGGTCCCCCCTTCGCTATGACCCAGAGCTGGGCTCCAAGCCTGATGATGTATAATGACGGCTTGGGGCTGGCTGCAAGTACGGTGCTGGTGGCTAGATGTAGGTTCCGAGTGAGCAACTTTCCTACCTCTAAAAGCTGGAGTCCGAGGCAGGCCTGAAGATTGGTTGCCTTTGGATAGGCTTTTGAAACCAGATGGGACATTATAATCAAAACAACTTCACTACTTACTACAGAGATGCATATATACAGGACTATCTACAAAAGCAGGGGAGTCAGAGAGGTCGCCACTTCTCTCTGCTCCATTCAGACAATGTTCATTTACCCATTATCAAAGGCCTTGTAAATGGAGACAAATGTCTCAGACAAATTAACAGCGGGTACTTCTTTGTGACTTAAGAAAGTCTCCTAAAGCGGCAGTCTGGCTATTTCTGGCCTGTCTGTATTTGTTTGGAATGTTTCAGCTATTAGCGGCCGTGCCTGTGTGCGTGCTTGTCCAGGGGCCTCGCAAGCACGTGGAGAGGAATAGGTAAAGAAGGCCAAATTATTGATATCAAAAGATATCTAATATCCCACAAGTCCGGGCTAGAAACTACGGTGACATACTCCATTCCCAAAGTTTATGTAGCCTTATCAACTTGAAAATCTACCTGAAGATCAACTCCTAACAGATAGTGTAAAACTATCCTGCTACATCTAAAAACCCCACACAATTAGCTATCCCAGCATATTTCCAGTGCCCCTTAGCAAGAATGTATTTCTACCATGTCCCTTGCAGTTTTTACTCTACATAAATCTCTCTACTATACTGCTTATAGCTTGTAGCTAGCAATAGTCTTCAAAATTGTCTTTCCTCCTGGAATATCCTAGGCGGATATTTCTAGAAAGACCCTGAGGCTGGATTGGCTGCTTACCTGCATGAGTCAAACCCCTGTGAATACAAGACGTTCCAACCTTAACCATACCAGCATTTTGGAGTGTCATCTACTCTAGGATAAATTCTGCTACAAGCCTGTGTTTAGAGTCCCACCATAGCAGGCGACTACACTCTAGTTTCAAGCTTGGAAAGCTGTCAGGTATACCTGAGTTATGCTTTTCAGCTAGAGGAGCTGTTGCATTGTGGCCTGTTCCTGAGATTTATGATAGCAAGAGTTTTCATGGACTACAGACGCATGTATATAATGTTGATATAAACATGGGAACACAAGAGAGAGATTTCCCAGTGACTGCTCCCACACTGTAGACCTCTCTTTCTAGAGAAGTTAGACTGGCACTCTCTCCACTATCCTTCCAGAGGTGAAGATTTCTTTAAAAAAAATATTTCAGGAGACATTTCATAGAATCATAGAATCATAGAGTTGGAAGAGACCACAGGGGCCATTGAGTCCAGCCCCCTGCTATGCAGGACCACACATCAAAGCATTCCCAACAGATCGCCATCCAGCCTCTGCTTAAAAACCTCCAAAGAAGGAGACTGTACCATACTCCGAGGCAGCATATTCCACTGCTGGACAGCTCTGACCACCAGGAAGTTCTTCCTGAGGTTCAAGTGGAATCTCCTTTCCTGCAGCTTGAATCCATTGCTCCTTGTCCTAGTCTCTGGAGCAGCAGACATGACATCCCTTCAAATATTTAAACATGGCTATCATGTCCCCTCTTAACCTTCTCTTCTGCAGACTAAACATACCCAGCTCCCTAAGCCATTCCTCATAGGGTATAGCTTCCAGACCCTTCACCATTTTGGTCACCTTCCTCTGGACATGTCCCAGCTTGTTAATATCCTTCTTGATAGCCTTCTTTGAGGACTGATTGATCATGGGAAAAAGAAACTTTAATAATGTCCTATGTTTTTTATACTTGTTTTTATCTATATAAGAAACATGCATTTAATTCCTTTTAATTCTATTCATAGTTTAGTTATATTTTATTCCCCATAGAAACCTGCTAGGTGACCTTGGACACATCATACACTCTCATTTCCAGAAAACCCTGTGATGTGGCAAGTCTAAGTCGGAAATGACTTGAAGGCACACAACAACATCAGACTTTTAGCTGTGTTGGATTTAACTTTTGCAAGCTACCTTCTGTCCCAGAGTAGAAAAATAAATAAATAAATAACAGTAACAAAAATCAAAAATCTATTTGACTAGATTGATGGCTCCAGACCTACATGATGTCATGTTTGTTGGTTGTTCGTTTTTCGTGGTTATCTGTGTAACTGGTGTTAATTGTATTAGTAGGGTTTGTTTTTTTTTACATTTTAAACTTTTCTACAATATGCATTTTAACTATATTTGCTCTAACTGTTGCAAGCCATCTTGAGTCTCAAACTGGGAGAAAGGCAGGATAATTGTACTAGTAGCAGAAGCGGGAGTGGCAATGGAGTATATGGCTTGGTTGTCAACCATGGGGTCAGAGTGGAATCAGATATAGAAAAGTTCTAACAATGTCAGTTATATAATTAAGACAGAATGTTAACAAAACTGTTGGCAATGATAATGCAGACATCTTACAATAAGTGAAGCAGCATAAATCATGTATGATAAGCATCAATTTTCTGGTTCCCATCTTTCTTCTGCTGGAGTTAGGAAACATTTTTGAACCAGCGACGTAGACAGTGGCCTCGTTTGCCCTCACTTACTAAATGAGAAAGCGTGCATGCCCACACAGTCTGCTTACCATGAGATAGCAAGAATATTGTTTTGGTCTGTCTCAGAGACAATTTTCAAATGGCAATTTTTGTATATTTTCATTAATGCAAAACATGTAGGCATGAAAGCCAGCATAGTGTAGTGCTTTGAGTGTCTAACTAGAACACTGGGGGACCAGGGTTTGAAACCCAGCTTGGCCATGGAAGCACAGGTAAGGCAACCCTATCCGAGAGTTTTCTTAGCAGAATTTGTTCAGAGGGGGTTTGCTCTTGCCTTTCTCTGAATGAGATTTTAAAGGCCCCTCACTAAACTACCAACCCCAGGAGTCCATAAGACAGAAGAAGTGGAATCATGGCACCCTAATTCTGTGGGTAGCTAACGTGATGCAGTTGTTTAAGCATTGAACTATGACTCTGGAGAGCAGGTTTCCAATCTCGGCTTGGGCGTGGAAACCCACTGGGTGACCTTGGGTCACACTCTCTCATTTTCAGAGGAAAGCAAGGACCAACCCCTTCTGAACAAATTCTGCCAGGGATATCAGGGTCGCCATAAGCCCGAAAGGACTTGAAGGCACACAACATCAGCAACAACTCTGTTGTGGGAATGGGTCCTGCAGGAGGACATAAACCTTCCGAGCAAAGCCAACCCATGAGACTATTTATTTTATCGCAGACCATCTAGACTGTTATAGTGATTTTCAACATGCTGTGGAATCCTGGGGTTTGTAGGTTAAGGAGGGACCTCAAAGGTCCCTCCCTAAAGTGCAAACCCCAGGATTCCATAGGATGTTGAAAGTGGAATCATAGCGCTAGAACAGCCTAGTGCAGAAAGGTCCTATAACAGTCTAGTGCGGAAATGGGCACAGCATAAGGGATATAATAGCACTGCAACCCTGCACAGACCTCGGCCATTTCCGCACTAGCTTGTTATAGCGCGATGATTCCATTTTCAACCTCCTCTGGAATCCTGGGGTTTTCAGTTTCGGGAGGGGCCGGCCAGCCTCCCCTGAAACTGCAAACCCCAGGATTCCAGAGGATGTTGAAAGTGGAATCATAGCGCTAGAACAGCCTAGTGCGGAAGGGTCCTATAACAGTCTAGTGTGGAAATGGGCACAGCGTAAGGGATATAATAGCGCTGCAGCACCACACAGACCTCGGCCATTTCCGCACTAGCCTGTTATAGCGGGATGATTCCACTTCCAACCTCCTCTGGAATCCTGGGGTTTGCAGTTTCGGGAGGGGCCAGTCGGCCCCTCCCGAAACTGCAAACCCCAGGATTCCAGAGGAGGTTGAAAGTGGAATCATCGCGCTATAACAGGCTAGTGCGGAAATGGCCCTCGTTGGGCATCAACCCTACAGAACTGCTCGCGGCTTCCTTCTGAGGAAGCACCCCTAAAAGAACAGGGCTTTTCGACTCCGCAGAAAGCCGCGTCCCTTCCCTTCGGAGGCTCCGGGCTCCGCTTCCCCACCCGCCGCGCCCCTCTCTTCGGGCGAGACGGAGCAGGGGGACGGAAAGCGTTTTTTAAAGTTGGGGCCGCCGCGGTCCCCGCCTCCTCTCGTCACCTATTGGCCGCGTTCTGCTCATCCTTTCCCCGCCAAGGGCTGGGCGGGGCTAAGCGACGCCCCGGCGACTGGCGGCTGCCGCCTCTGCTGTTACCTAAACTGGACGGCAATGGGAGCGGATCGCCGGGAGCTCTTGGGAGCGCGTGGACTTGGGCGACGGGACTTTGCCCGCGGAGGAGAAAGAGCCGCCGCCGCGCCGGCCTCGTGTCCCTGAGCATCACGCCCGCTTCCATCGTGGCCTGAGCCGTCATTTTTATTTTTATTTTATTTTGTACCTCCTTCATCCCTTTTTTTTTTTCCCCGTTAGGAAAAAAAAATCCATCCTGCCAAACAAAGGAAGCAGAAGGGATTTATCTATCTTATCCACCAGCGGATACCTCGGTTTGCTGGAGACATGCGTTCGGTCCGGAAAAGGTGGACTATCTGCACGATCAGCATCCTCCTGATTTTTTACAAGACAAAAGAGATTGCAAGGACCGAGGAGCACCAGGAGACGCAACCCATCGGGTAAAGGGGAGGCACGGGTGTTTCACGCCTTTGACAAAGGGGAAAGAGAGGGAGAGACAAGGATGTGTGGGTCGAGGGGGGACGGTTCGGCGCAGGAGGTAACGAGCTCCCCCCCTTCCCTTGGCTGGTACCTCGGTGCCTTTGATTCCTCCCTTTGGAAAGAAATTCCTTTTGGTCCTTCGCCTCTGATCTTGAGCCCTTGCCTCCTGATTCAGTAGGGGAGGTAAATGGCCCCCAGATTTTTATTTATTTTTTAATTATTTTTTTTGGGGTGGGGGGAAGAAAAGAAAAGAAACTGTGGGAAGAACGAAGTTCAGAATACAAGGGGGGGAAATACATGGATGGCAAAGCGCCTTCCTTGACCCGAGTCTGCTCCATGGCTGGGCCATTAGCAAGATGAATGACACGGTAGGGTTTTGTGTATGTGCGTTTAAAGGGAGGGCGGGTTGGAAAAGAGCGAGCGGCTTCAGCGGCAGAAAGCGGTGTCACGCCGAATCTGTGGTGTTTTCGAGCTGGTAGGGAGGAGTGGCATTCCTCCGAGAAGTTTAGCAGGCACCGAGCGTTTGACCAGCACCGAGCAGCCTAAGCCTAGGCGGCACTTCAGGTTCCGCACCAGCCTGTTATAGCGCGATGATTCCACTTCCAACATCCTCTGGAATCCTGGGGTTTGCAGTTTCGGGAGGGGCCGGCTGGCCCCTCCCGAAACTGCAAACCCCAGGATTCCAGAGGATGTTGAAAGTGGAATCATCGCGCTATAACAGGCTAGTGTGGAAATGGCCAGGGTGGGAGTTATAGAAACGCATCGGAACCTGGTCCTTGACAGGTCCTCCCAGCTGGAACAGCGACAAAGTCAGGGAGTTTTCCCCCGCTTCTAGCCTTTCTCCCCACCTTGTCCACCTTAGAGGTCCCGATTAAACCCAGGGCTCCCCCGCAGACCGATCCCAAACCTAACCACTTTTCGCAGGCAGTCCCCCTGATCTCAAGGCCTCTTCCCTTGGATGAGACTTGCCGCTAAGAAGCCCCCGATCCACGCTGTTGTCATTTTTGTTAACCGGGAGGTTTCTGTGGGAGATTCCTCCAGTTTGGCCACTTGCTTAGATGGTTGTCTGATAAGTTTTCCGGGACTCTTCAAAGGCACTTCTGCGGGGTTTTTTTTTGGGGGGAGGGAGTGGTCTAGGAAGAGTTCTCTTGCCTTGCAAAAAAAAAAAGAACAAACAAAAAAACATACACCCCCTTTTTTCTCTCTTCTTGCAAAAGACCACTATCTGTGTCTTTCTTGTCGCTCCCTTTTTGCTGCAACAAAAGACCCCCAAACCTCCTGCTGCTTCCCACTTGGGGCTTTGTTATTGCTTGCCTCCGTCGAGGGACGGCGAAGTGTCCGGAGGTTTTGTTTCCGTGGACTTTCCAAATGTCCTGTGAATGTGACTTGAGCCCCTTCCTCTATAGTTCTCCTGCCCTGCATAAAAATGGAATCCCCAGGGTATTTTCTTGTTGTTTCCTTGGAAGGAAGGAAGGAAGGAAAGAAGTGGAGAGAAAGAAAGAAAGGAGGAAGGAAGGAAGGAAGGAAGGAAGAAGAAAGAAAGAAAGAAAGAAAGAAAGAAAGAAAGAAAGAAGAAGAGGCAGGAAAGGACGAAGTCTTACTAAAATCAGAGCGAGAGCAGTTGTGAGCGAATTGGGGTGGGTGAGAGTAGATTTGCTCCATTTCTTAGCGAGTAATAGAACTGGTCCAAGGAGGCTAGGTCTGCATATTACCTCTTTATTTCGTAGAGGGCCATTTCCGCACTAGACTGTTATAGCGCTATTATTCCACTTGCAACATCCTATGGAATCTGGGGTTTGCAGTTTCGGGAGGGGCCGCAAACTGCAAACCCCAGCATTCCATAGGATGTTGCAAGTGGAATCATAGCGCTATAACAGGCTAGTGCGGAAATGGCCGAGTCGCTCGGGCCAAATAGGTGTGATGAGGGTGAAAACGTTGCCTGACGGGGCGGGGTACCAGCGTGATTCGCGCACTGGTCGGTGAGAGGAGCGAACATTTTGCAGCTGCAGCCCTCCCCTAGAGAAGGTGCTGGGGATGCGCGAAAGCAGCGCGGCGGGCTCCGCTCTCGCCGCTGCCTCTTCTCTTTGCCGCTGGGCGCGCCAGGACCTCCGCCGTCTGAAGCCAGGCGCTGCGTAGTCCGCACCTCTCGCTGCTTTGGCCCCTTCCCGGGCCTGTTAGCGCCAGGAAGAAGGTCTGGGGAGCGGGTGGAGGCTCGATCGCTTGTGGGGTGCTCGGGACACTCGTGGATCGCTCCGATCAGGCAGTCGGGGAGCCTTGCCTGGGGGCAGAGACTGCGGGAAGCGCGCCTCGCCTCCTTTTGTCTCCTCGCCGCCCAGTCGTGCGCTTTTTCCGTGGTGGCCGCTTGTTTCCTCGGAAGCGTGGCTCTCGCTGGAGCCGGAAACGTTCCGTTTTAACCCTCTCTCGCCCCTTCCTCACCTGCCTCTCGCAAGGCTGCCGATCCCCATCCCCTGCCCGGGCTTCCCGACCGGCGACGGCGCTGTGGCCGTAGCCCTTCAGAGGCTCCACATCCCACGCACCTAACGCCGGTCCCTTAAGCCGGCGCGCCGTTTCCTGGCGAAGGTCTTCCCCTCCGAGCCAGGCGCGCACCCAGGAACGCGAAGAAGGAGGCACAGCCGGTCATAATGAACATTTCCGCACGGCACTCTTCGAGCGCGATGATTCCACTTTCAACCTCCTATGGAATCCTGGGGTTTGCAGTTCCGGGAGGGGCCGGCCGGCCCCTCCCGGAACTGCAAACCCCAGGATTCCATAGGAGGTTGAAAGTGGAATCATCGCGCTCGAAGAGTGCCGTGCGGAAATGGCCAATGCCTGGGAAGGCGCTCCCCTTCCGCCGCTGCCCTACTCCGCCGCTTTCCAAAGCATCGCGACCTTGCCTGCACCCGCCTGATCCTATCACCGATGGCCCTTACCAGGATGGAGTGGGGGGGGCGGGAACCGGCCTCCTCGGCCAGGCCCCCGGGCCAGCAGAGGCCCTCCCCCGCCCTCCCCGGCCCACCGACCCTTTGCGCTTCCTGGTGTGGTTGCCCGAAGGTCCGCGTGGCGGTTTTGCGAGGCTTGCGCAAACAGGAAAAAGCGCTCTGCGGGCGGTGGGGCGTTCAGTCGAGCCGAGACAGACAAAAGCGGAGCTTCTTTGTTATCGACCGCCGGATCGGTCTCTTCCGATGGCCCCCTCCCCGCGCCTCCGCCAAAAACGTGCGCAACCTGGATAAGGAAGACGCAGCCTTCATTTACAACCCGGTCGTTAATTGCTTCTAGTTAATTACAACTCTGGAGTGTGCAACACAACCGGTTGGCTCCAAACCAGCGGAACTTCAGTTAGTTTTGATTAACTGGAGCCTCCTGGATTTTAACAGGTCTTCTCCTAGTATGTCTGAATCCAGCCCATTGCTAAGTATATCTCAGTCTAGATGCACGACCCATTCCATCTTTCCTCTTGCTTTTTCTGCTTCTGATATGTTTTCGAAATCAAAAGCTCCCTGATCCTTTTGCTGGGGGTTCTTTATTTGTTTGAAGCCTAAGTGGTACACCCTTTCCGGTACTGATTTGTTCTATCAAAGGTATGGGTTAAATGCTGAATAATGCAAGGTGCATTTTGAAATTCTTCATGGTTTCCCCAAAGCAATTCTCTTAAAAGTCTCCTATGCCATCAAAGTTATAAGAAGAAAGGTGTTACCTCATCCTTTGAATTCATGCTTGCAAAAGAAGGGGTGAATTGTCCTTTACTTTAGAGACTGAGTAAACAGACGGAAGAGTTGGTTGTTAATTTGTTAATTAATGACTCCATGTGGTGCTAGTTTACTGCAGGACAAGGAGTTACAAAGGCTGATTGAGACTGCCAATGGAGTTGTAGCTGAACTTGCTCCCCTCTGAGAGAAAACAGGATGCAATATGTGTCTGTTTTCAGTCACAACAAAACAGGAGTGTGTATTCCCTGATTCTTTGTTATCTGGGTGTGAAGAAATACTCCATGGTTTATTTTTGCTTTTTGAAAAGCCCTTTGCTTCACCTAGCCCTGTCTGAAAGACCTGGATCATTTAGGGCAAAGGTGGCCAACTGTGACCCCGCTTCCCCAAAGTTTGCATTTTTCTAAACTACCAATTTTTTCCCCAGCCCTAACAAAGATAGTCAAACCCATGAAGTAAAGGAGTCATTAAGTGATTATTAAGCGGCAGTCTAAAAACATCCGGACATGATAGATGCTCCTTGAGCTTCTCTGTGGCAGAGAAAGATAGTCAGGCCTTAACCTTCATGCCTCCAGTATGACCAAGTGTGGCTCAGCAGACCAGCTCCTAGAGCAAAGGAGTTTTCAAGAAAGAAACTACTTTTGAAAGAGAGTAAACTGCTAATTTCTTTTGGAAAAAAAAAGAATAAACTGCTAAATACGGAGGAAATGAGGGCCCTCACCAGGATGTGGTTTTGCTGATAAGGCTGACCTAGTCCTTCCTGCTACATCTGTTTTCCTAGAGATAAATAATTAGTCATTTTGGTGTAACTGAAAAACAACATGAAAACATGCACAATTTTGCTGTTTACTAATGACTTTTATTTTTTTTTTAACTTTTATAAACTTTGGCTGAAATCCTGAATTTTCAGATGTAGCTTTGATAACAGAGTGTCATGTTGTAGCTATGTCTGATGATGCCCCCTCAGCTTACTTTTTCAGCCAAGCAGTACCCTAACCAAAGGATTTCTGAGGCATTGCAGGTTAGAGTACTTGGATATGTTGTCTGTGGTGCCCTCACATTAATGGGGTGAGCTGTGAACAGGTAGCTGGAGAGACCCCCTCGGGGTTCTGCCACAGCAGTTTGTCTCAGTGTGCCCTGCAACTAGGAGAGCACTTCAGACAACATTTCAAAGCCTCGTGGTCTGCACTCTCAGAAACAGTTTAGTTGAGATGTTACTTAACTGAAACCATAGTTTTCTGGAGTCACTTTTGCTTGCTAATGACTATAAAAGTATAAAATTGTAACTCTGGGTTATGCTCTTGTAATTTCTGAACCGGATGCCAGGTACTGTGTGTGTTGAGAAAAGAGGCATAACCTGTTAGTGTTATACAGATTGACTGTGTGGGCTGCAGATGCATCTGCTTAACAAGCCTGAACTTTAATTTACCCAGTGTCTCCATCTATTTAAGCCCCAGTTATCGGGGTTATTTTTCTTCAGTGCAGAGCCTTCTTACTGGCTGCTTCCAAGTTATATAACTCCCTGCCAAGGGAAGATAGGTTGCTCCCATCCCTCCGTTAGTAGACACCTTTTTATTCAGGCAAGTTTTTGATAGTTGACTAACTGTTGAGAAAGGGTTTTTTTTACTGACTGTTTTCAACCACATTTTAACCCAGTAGTGTCTTAAATCTATGTTGGTTCAATTTTTAAGGGTTTTTTTTTTGTCCATTTTTATCTGTTGTTGTTCTTAACTGCCATCAAGTTGACTTTGACTTATGGTGACCCAGTGGATGAGAGACCTCTCAGTCACCCTATCAGCAACTGCCCTGCTCAGCTCTTGCATTTTCAGGAACGGGTCTTCCTTCATTGAGCCAATCCACCTGTAATGCAATTTTTCTCTTTTCCTAATGCCTTCCACCTTCCCCAGCATTATTGTTTTTTTCTAGGGAGATATGGCTAAGATATAAAAGTCCTAGTTCAGTTATCTTGGCTTGTATGGAGAGTTCAGGCTTGATTTGCTGTATTTATTTATTTATTTATTTATTTATTTATTTATTTATTTTAGCAGTCCTGGATATTTGTATTAGTTAGAAGTAGAGTAGATTCTGTCTTAGTAGACTGAAGCAGCTATATTGGTATGCCATCTGTACTTGTTTTAATTTTGTTGTAAGGCACCTGACTTCCAGTTGTGGAAGAAAATTGGAATATAAGTCAAACAATAACATTCACAAGTTGAAAAGAGAGGACATTTTTTTTGGTCATTTCTTTATTTTCCGCATACAGAAGAACTTACTGACAAGCAACTCTTAAGCATATCACTTGGATATTTCCTCTCCCCCTTTTGAAAGGATTGGCTTGTCAGAGAATTTCAGCAGCATTAGCATGACAAAGGATAGTTGGTTCCACTAACATATGTTTGTTTAGATGAGAAATGGAGAGGCTGTAGCACTCTAGCAATGATTATACTCCAGTTTCCATCAGCTATTGCCAGCCTGTCCTATGTTGAGAGATGCTGGAACTTTATTAGCATCAGGAGAATCATAGGTTGCCTGTTTCTGCTCTAGGTCAATCAAGGTTTTCCATCTCTATTTTATATCAGCTACACATTTGGTAATTCTGAAACTGCTCATTAAATATTTTAAAATATGTGGTTTAGATTATGGGGGAAAATCATAAGATGAGGTAAAGTATTTTTAAAAAATTAAAAGAAAACAAATGTATCTCATCCTTGGATCTCTTTAAGCATTCTCTGAATGACATCACTGCTGTCTGCCATGCTGTTGACTTTTGGCGTGCTTCTTAGTATTAGTGGGAATAAGTACAGTATTAGAAACTGATCCTTGAGCTTTTGCTACAGTTCCTAAGCTCAACAAAAGCAGAGTCTGCTAAACAGAACAGAAATGCAGAACTTTAGCTGTGAAGTTACGATATGACTCATTCTGGACTAAGAGTTAAGTAATGGGCAGGAAATATTCATTTGAGCTTTTGAAAGAAAGTAAACATTCATAGCAATGAGCTTTAGTAGATCAATACCACTGTGCTTGGGCTATGTTTTGTTATAACAGGCACAGTCAACTTGTAGCCTTTGAAGTGTTGTTGGACTGCAGCTCTCATATTCCTTATCCAGTACAGTCAGTACTGGGTGATAATGGAGGATGTATTGCAACAGTTGACAACAGTGACACAAGTTGGCCATTACTGGTCTACAGTGAGGATTGGTAACTGGCCCTCCAGATGTTTTTGAATTGCAGCTCCCATCATCCCTCACCATTTGCCATGCTGGTTATTGCTGTTGGGAGTTGTAGGTCAAAAACATCTAGAGGGCCACAATTGCCTACCCCTGCTTTACTGGAGTACATTGTCATTTTAAAGATTTTGTCAATATGTTAACATCTGCTATTGTATAGAAGGTACCATTCATTTTCAGAAGGTATGTCAAGGGCTACTGTTGTGCTATAGCTGAAGTTTATCACTGATGGTATTTGTGTCTGCCCTAGGGATAGAATTATTCACTGATTTTGTTCCTGAAGGAAGTAATGCAATTTTTTTTCCTGTTGGTCACTATTTGGTACATATTCTGTGCAAAGTAGCCATGTCTGTGTAGTAAATGCTGCTTCCTGCTCATTTTTTAAAAAATTTCACAAAACTGAATTTTTCACAGAATAAGTCCTGAACTGCAAAGTTTCTTATCAGTCAGGGATTCTTTTTCCTCATGGTTTTGTGACACATGAGAAAGATTTTTTTTTACCCTTAAAAAAATCTTTCTGAATATCCTTTCCATCCCTAGTGTGCCCATTTAGTTGCAAGTAAGCTTTACTGGACTCAGTAAGGCTTACCTTCTGAGGATTTTTGGCATAATGGAACATTGAGGCACCTACTGAATTCCCTTTTTGCCCAACTTCCACAAAAATAACCTGGACCTTCTTCTTTTGTATATGTTCTGATTTTGTTTACCCAAGTTTAAAAAACTAAAACCTCTTCACTGTTGGTAGCAAGAGCTACACGCTATCCAGATAGTTGATAAGACGGATGATGAATCTCCAGATGAACTGTCTTAGTCAATCTGTCTTTGAGTTCAAAGCTATACCTGCCTTGCTGTTTAATAACTTATTGCTTCACAGTTTTTATGGACAGCTGTTTTAAGCTGGGGATCTACTGTCAGTAGGGCCTAAAAATAAACCATACATAAAGGAAGAAATAGTCTGCATTAAAAAAAATCTTTGAGGCCATAAAAATAATATTTAATGTTGCAAGTAAAGACCAGTGGTAGAACCTAGGTGAAGTTAAGCACTTGAAGTCTCATTTATTTCCATGTAGTTTAAGAAGTGGTTACTCAGATTAAAAGACATTGAGATTCTGGGTACAGTTTCTTGCTTGTCTTGGATTGGGAAGTCCTTTGATATGACAATTGAAAATAAGTATACCAGAGACAAGATACCAAATGCATCATCAAGAACATCTTGTTGAGCTCAGCTTGGGAGAAAGTGTGATAATGCCAAACAGCTGGGACTTATAGATCTCCCAAAGGATTTAAGGCTGATTTTGTGTACTGTGGCATATGTCTCCTTTAATATAGATGTCGAGTACACTGTGAGCTCTCAGGTCTGCTGTATTTCAAGCATTAGCACTTTTAAGGATGAAAAAGCATTGTGAAAAGCTAACTCCTGCTTCCCATGCCACTTCCTGAAAGTTCCTAATGGAACTACACTTAGTCCAGAATAAATAAGAGTTCTTTATACTGCAATTCTGGTTTGTAGTGTGATGTATTTTCTTCATTTTTCTTTTGAAGTCTTAACTGTAATGCAGCACAGACATTTGGGAAGAAGCAGTAATGGCTATTTTTGTGTTGTGTGTGTTTTGAGAACAATTCATTGCACATGAATTAGAATGTGGAAAAAAACCAGTGTGTAATGAATGTTGATGTTGATCTTTCCTTCTGGATTTATACAAGTAATATTCAATAAAGATTACAAAATTTTTCATTATGGCATAGAACTTGTGACTCTTAATATGAATCCTCTCCTACCCTGCAAAAATGATTATGTATGAAGTCAAATGTGTTCAGTTTATTTCAATAGGTGGCACTCTTCACTGTAAATCAATACTGTATCTTGTATGTGGTACAAATCCAGCAAATACTTATATGTGATTATTAATTCTGTGAGTTTTTTACATAGCCACATTCCAGGGTGACAGGATGCGTTGATGTAAATTGAAAACCTGTACATAAACCAACATGTTGAATGAGATTTCTACACGTGGCAAAGGGGATTCCATCTACTGTTAGAACTTCACCGTCATTGGGCTGATGCCAAGTGTGCTAATTTATATTGTATGGCTGAGCTCATTTTCTGGATATGGAAGGTTTAAAAAGATCAGGTTGTAGAAGATGAGGGCAATCCCTGACTGACTCTGGAAACCTGTTTCTTGTTACAGTAGACGAGAATGGACTAAAGTAAGGGTGGGCAACTATAGGCCTCCAGATAGTTTTAGCTTATCTCTCCTATCAGCCCAAGGAATCATAACCATTGTTGAAGGATGATGGGAACTATAGTCCAAAGAAATAATCTGGAGGGGTGCAGTTATCCACCTCTAAACTAGGCAATATTTGCACCTGGTAGAGGGTAGGGTCCCTTGATACCATAAGTGACCAGACTCAATTAGCAAAGAGAAATGCTGTACTTAGATAATTGATGAGAGACAGGAGACCTTTACATATTTTTAAATTTGTACTGAATTTGTATTATACATCCAAAAGAAAGAGTGAAGTGGCAAAAAAAGAAGAGGGAATAGGTTAGATTCTTATGATAATCGTAACCTAGCCATACCCATTAATATAAGCTGACCATTTCCACACAACATCGCTGAACCTCTTCTGCCATGGGATGGCAGCTGTCGGCAGGTCGTGCTTCTGAATGATGTTGTCACTGTCCTGCTGCCATCCTGTTGTGAAGTGTTGCACTCACACGGTTTTTGAAAAATGGATAAAATCCATTTTTCACCTCCCATTACATGATGCTCCTGTGCTTACCCTTGTGAGGAAACTGCAGCTGCGCATTTGCTACACTTCCTGTCCCAGTGCAGCAATGGCAAGTGCCCAGCTGCACTGCAAAAGGAAGGGGCAGGGCTATCCCACTGCCTTCCACAGGGAGCGAACAGGTGCGGGGGGGAGCATTGCTCCCTTCTGACCTGGATTTGCAGTGCCAAGACATGGAAGAGTGTCATATGGAAAGGGCCCATTTGTTTAACAAAATCTGCTTGAAGTTGACATCTATAAAATGCACATTCATGCAGAGATAAAATGAAAAGATCTACATACTATCTGCTTATTGCATGATGAATGGTAAATATCTTTCCAACTCTAGCATATATGTGTTTTTGTTCAGTAGTAGCATGCAGGATCTTTTTGGATAAGTTACTCCAAACATTGAGGCTTAGATCTGTAAATGTATTTGCTCAAATATAGTTTTAAACATTGAACTACAGACTGCCTCAGTTAGAAGGCACAGAGATCCATTTTGCCTAGTACAATACCTTTTTTCCTGTGATTTTTTTTAAAAGAAAGACAAATTAATGAGTAAGAAACTTCTGTAATCCCAGTATACTGTAGTGGTTAAGTGCTGGACTACAACACAGGAAACCAGGTTTGATTCCCATTTGGCTGTGGAAACCCACTGCATAACCTTGAGTATGTTACATGCTCTCAGCCCCTAGAAAACCCTGTAATAGGTTCACCTTAGGGTTACTGTAAGTCAGAAACAACTTGAAGGAACACAACAACAACAAATAATGCTAAGAACCAAGTCAAAGTGGCAACCCAACATAATTTGCTCCTCTCATATCTGCATATATAAACTGACTGGCCTGACACCTGAAACATTTATCAGCACTGAAGATAGAATAGTATCTGCCATCACATGTGAGGTTAGCTTAAGTGGTTCAGGTCAGATCACAGCAGAAAGCTCTCCTCAACAGTGTTTGATTTCTGCTATCTAGCACCTGCTGTATCAAACAGCTGCCTCACTATAATGGTAAGACTGGTTCTACAGTGAGGACCCTTTGTGATAGATGCTGCTGCTGTGATTAAGGAGCAACTGATTGTGCATGGGGCCAAGCCAGTGAGTGGGATAGATTATGCCTCTGAGATCGAGGAGCAACAGACTGTGCCGAGGACTGGGCCAGTGAGTGAGCAAATCAACCTGCAAACATCCCCCGCACTGGAAGGTCAAACAGAGACAGAGTTGCCCCAGCCAGCTCATGATGGAGAGGGAACCAGCAGTGATGCAGAGGAGTGGCAGCCACGAAGAAGGCTGAAACTGGCTGCTCAGAGGGAGGCTGCATGGACTACGTTGAGGAAACAATAACAAGGAGCACCTGCTCACAGTGGCTATTTAAGTCTGCTGGCGTGGCTGCTCTTAGCTTGCAGCAAATTACTAGCAAGCTCTCACAACCTTTCTGTCTCCTGCTCCCTGAAACCCTCCAGACGGATCTCTGGCTCCTGAACCTTTGGACTGGACCTTGACCTGGCTCAGCTTGTGTTTTCATGGTGTTTAGTATATTTGGACTCTCCCTGAAAGTTTTCCTCACCTCCCTCCTCCCTTGCTGGCTGCAGCTCGGCAGGGAGAGATTCCTGACACCCTTATTCAGATGACACAGCCCAGTGATTTCATAATGGCATGTTCTATATATGCAGCCATGTTGCTCTGTTCCAGCAAAAGGAGAGACTGAAATGTATATGCACTTGGAAATATGTTCCACTGTTAACTCTGTGTCTTACAAAGTTAGTGAATATAGGCTGCAGCTACACCTAGATTTGCAGGCAATCTCTCTCTCTCTCCTGTCTTTCAATTTGTCATGCAAGGTAGAGGGCTGCTGTTTGAAAACCACCAATTCCAAATCTCTGTTCAACATGTAAAATGAGTCCATGTTTTTATTTTGATCTTGGATATTAATATATAGAGATTGATGAAAAGCAGGGTGAATTTCTTGCATCTGTCTTCAGTCTGGAAGAATGTGGGACAGATACTTAAAACTGCACTGCCTCAGAAAGAGAATGTGAAGAACTGAATTCAGCAGGGATGAGGGAGTGTTCCAGGCCCTATTAACAATCTGAAATGAAGCAAAATGACCAGGTCAATCTAACCTTTAAAAGGGGATTAGACAAATCTTTGGAAGATAGGGGTATCAGTAGCCAGTAGTCAGGGGCATCAGTAGCCAGTAGTCATGGTGAATATGTCTTACTCCAGGATCTGAGGCAGATTTCTCATGGACATCAGTTGCTGAGGATAACAAGCAGAGAGGGTTATTGTCCTACATTTGGCTTATGGGCTTTTCAGAGACATTTGTTTGCCCACTATAGGAGACAGAATGCTGGACTAGACAGGCTTTTGGTCTGATCCAGCAGGACATGTCTTATTTTCTCCTTACTAAGCTGTGATATCTAGCAGTGATCACATAAGAGTACCTCTGGAGAAGTCGAAAGATATAATCTGTCAACAAACCTTTGTGCTTCTGTATTAGGTAGAACTGCATTATGCATTAGAATCAGAATACATGATAAGAGATACAATATTTATTAAAAATGTAGTTTCATGCAGCTTTTTTTGCTTTGTCCTCAACTTATTATTCTTTAATCCTATTTTCAAGATAAAGGTTGTTGAGTAAATCTGTTCACTTTAATTAAAGAGGAAGAAAGAGAGAAATCCTACCATCAGCCTGACAACCTAAAAAGGCAAGAAACATAAGGGAAAGGGAGCGGTCCGAAAAGTAAGAAGAGGGGTATTAAGCAGGGGCCAGAGGAAACAAAAGAGCTGTTAAGTTGCCCTTTGTATATAATTCTGACCAAGGGGGAATCTTCTTTTCATCTTAGGAGAAAACTGGGATATCAAATAAATAAGTAAATGGGGAGCTGCTCCTTTGTTGGCCAATGGACCATACTATGTTGATTTTCATCAGGCCATAATGTTCTTCCCGAGCACAGCATAGAAAAGTTGTTTGGACTAGAATCTCCCAACTGGCATGATCAATTTTCTAAACACTGTTCATGAGAAGTAAATTGGAGCCTCCTGGTGGCCCTCGGTTCCCTAGGAGAAAGAGGTTCTTGTGTGCTTCTTTTGTGTAGAATAAGTTAAGTTGACCTGGGTTTCATTCTATAACAGAGAGTAGAGGCAAACTCCTTGCATCCATTCTTCATTCATTCTTTAAACACACACACACGTATATATAATATATCACTCCTCAGGCAAAAAGGCTTTTCTAGCAGCTAATGGATAATCAATTTTAAAAAGACAGTCTCTGCTTTGGGCCGACAGTATAATAATAGTATAAGACAAAGAGGAAGGGGATGAAAGCAAGGAAAAGCAAGTACAGTACTCTCAGCAAGTGGAATGGCCTGGCTTCCCATAGTATTTCTCTCTGTTGTAACCCACTGGAATGGCTGCCAGTGATGACAGTTGAGGGAAGAGTCTTCATAGAGATAATCCATCAACAGACCTAGTAGAACAGGGTACTTTTTTCCAACCAATGGATACTGACATTCTGGTCTTCAGCTTCCTACGATAAGTAGCAGAAAGTTGGGGCGTAACTTCCCAGTTGCTCCTGGTCTCTTGACTGCTGACAGAGGACCAGAGCATGCTTTCTTTCAGCTGTGCAGTCTCAGGACTAATATGTGAAGTCTCTCATCTGAACTGTCTAGAGCTACCTCTTCTGCAGCTACTTTCTCTCTCTTTTTTTTTTTGTGATGTGTTCCATGTCTTCTTGCTGTTTTTTTGCTTGGTATTTATTTTTAACTTGTATGCCATCTTTTTCACCAAGGAGGTTCTCAAGCTGGTGGTACCATAGTCTGAATTACAAAATGAGACTGCTTTCACGGAGAGATGCCTTGGGTCAGACATAGGAGATTTGATTTATTAGCTTCCTGGTCTCTCAAGACTGCATATTTGTGTATGCTAGCATTCAATCTAAGTTTCAATTTCAAAGATTTGTATAAAAAATGTGTACATATACAGCAGATTGATACACCAAGAGAAATCCCTCAAAGTTTCTGCTCCTTACTGGCATGTTGTACTTCTAATAACATAAATGCGGGGGGGACATGTGCCACCTGTTATGAAATGGAATAGAACACATATTTTGATTTGTACTGGGTGTCTCTGTGTGTGTGTGTGCGCGCACGCGCATGTGCAGAAAATGCAAAATGACTCCACGTTTACTGGAAGACAGAAAATGCTGGAATGGAAGTATATCTGGAAGTTCATACTTTATGTATCCCTTAAAGGAAAGTCAATGTATAATCAAACCCTATCTACCGAGAAACAAATGCCACTGAATTCAGTGAGGCTTACTCCCAGGAAACCTGAATACGAGATCCCTGTCATAATGTGGAAGGGATGATATACGTTTTAGGCACTATTGCTGGTCAACTTAGCTTGTACTCATGAGCAAAGGTTTATTGTAGCAATAAAAAGATTATGGGCTGTCTTTTCACCAACCAACCTTTCATGGTAAGAGCACAGACCTTTCTTTCCTAAAGAGTTCTGCATGAAAAGAGCTTGGTGAACTTTGAATTCTTGCACACTGGTGTCTGCAAATTAGGTTCTGCACAAGAGTGTCTTATATTTCTTTCTCTTTTTTTAAGCTGAAAGAGAAAGAGGGAAGAGAGAGAACCTATCTTGATTTAGTCAGACCCGATTTATAACCATATTCATACGAGTAAGTCTAGTATGATGTTAGGACAGCAGCTGAGGCCACAGGACTTTGGCAAAGCCTGCCAGTGCTTTCACTTGTCTTAAATTCCCTGTGCTGGGCAGCTGAGACGATGGATTGCCATTTTAATTCCCCTTATTGCCTTGAAAAAAAATCTGAGGGAAGAATGACCACTTTTGAAATAGAAAGAAGATCAGCAAAGGTCATTAACCCAGGATTCCTTCAAACCTGTACTTAGCCATTTTTATGTTATTTTAATGTTATTTTTATGTGCCTTCAGGTCAAGTCTGACTTACAGTGACCCTGTCAGGGAGTTTTCTTGGCAAGATTCTTTCCAAGGAAGTTTGCCATTTCCTTCCTCTAAGGCTGAAAGTGTGACTTGCCTAAAGCCACTCATTGGTATCCCAGAGTCCTAGTCCAGTACTTAAACCACTATAACATGTTGGCTCATAGAATCAGGCATGAATATAAAAAGATAAAACACACCTTGGTTTGTGATGTACTATAGAAAATAACTCTAAATAACACAATCCCAATTTTAATGCATACTGTTTTTCTTTGTATTGCATTTCAGAGATGGTGACTCAAGTTTGAGTAGATCAATGGTCAATAATTCTGATAAAATAAATCAAAAGAGTGGCTCATCAGTGTTCCAGCATTCTGTGGAAAGATGGAAAATCAATTCTTCTTTAGTGCTAGAAATAAGGTGAGTACCATAAATAACACACAAACTTCATTTATATATTGAGGTGCCTTGTAATATTTTTAGGAGGTGGTGGTGGGGAACTGTCAAACCAGTCTTGATTTATAGCTGCTGATTGATGATTTTCTAGTGTGGAGACTGGTTCTCAGCCTTGGACCCTTTGGATCATAGCTCACAGAAGCCCTGGGCCAGCATGGGGAGTTCTAGTTCAACCAGTGTAGGAGAAACATGTTAGGACTGAATGAAAAGTTACTGTTTCTCAGCCTAACCAGGGTTAAGAGGGAGAAAAAGGGCATTGATCTGCTTGGATAAAAATGTGGTAAAATATAAAAGAGGTAGTTCTAGTTCAGAAAAGTTTTTTCATGTAGACAAAATTTCAAAGCTAATGACACCAAAACATATACCTAAATGATTTATGTAAAGAATAAAAAAACAACAAATTCCAAAATGCATCCTGTGGTGATACCTTTATTGGACGTTCCAAAAGATGTAGGAAACGTTGCATTAACTTTTGAAACTTCTCAGGCTTCTTCATCAAGCAAGAGCATCAGGGAGAAGAGAGTGCTAGTGTCACAGTATCTACATTTTGGATGTGCAGGAAGTGTTAAAATATATGAAAAGTGCCACTGTTCTCCATGGTTGTAAGTTGAGTGGGAAGAAAAGGAATAAAACAGAGACAGAGACATTTAAAGTTACAAAGAATTCCCCTCTGAGAACTGTAGTTACATCCATCCAATATGAAACAGCAAGCTCCAAAGATCACAGAATGCTTATTCTGCCTTATTATTTAAAGAATAAGGAAGTGTTGAGTTTGCAGAACTAATTTTAGTTGTGATTTTGAAGTACTAGTGAAATTTGGTCATCCGACTTTGGGGATACCGTGGGATCGCTATCAGCTACATTCCTTATGTGTGAGCTTCAAAGTAGTATTGTGAGCTTTCCAAGAGCTGGAGAAATAAGACTGGTCTGGATGGAGCTCTAATCTATCTTGCAGGGCAGTTCTGAGTTCTCACGAAATTGTTAAAGTGTGTAATTTCTTTTATCCACATTGAACATTTGACCTTTGCCACAGTAACTGCATAGCCTGGACTAGCTGCACGGCCTTCTTCTTAGTCACTGCCATGAAGTCTGGCAAAGGAGAAGCACAAGACAAAGCTAAAATGCACCAGATAGGCAGTACAAAGGACCAGATCCAAAACTGCTATATAGATGCATTCTGAGCCTGTGTAGTTTTCAGGCTAAAGGGAAGAGCATGGGTGAGATGTTTGCTACAGCTTTGAAGCTAATCTGAAAGCACAGAATGATGTTGCTAGCCTTGATAATTTCTTAGGATGGTAGAACTTCTAGTCCCCAAGTCTGATTTAGTCCTTGCCAACTTCCCTGTTGATCTGCTAAAGCCTTTTCTGCCCTTGTCTCTTATCACTGATTGAAGATAAGAGGCTGTTTAAAATCTGTGAGAATTTTCCATTGAATGAACTCTGGTTTTTGGAGTGGGAAGGTTTTGCATGTGAAAGAGGGTCAGTTGTGCTGACTGGGAAGGTTCTGAAAGGGATAGAAGCTTTGATCTGCAAAATGGGAAGGTTCTGCATGGCAGTCTGGTTTGCAGACTGGGAACATATTTGTACGCTTGAAAACTGTCGCACTGGGTCAAGTTAGCAAGATGTACAGCTATGCTTTCCTACCTTGTTTTGGTTCTACCTTGTGCCTATAGCTCCATCCATTGTCAGAATGGGCTCATCAAGAACTTATCTAAAGTGGATTAGTCCCATGGGAAGAAGGGGTTTCCCACAGCTGCCCTAGGGCTTGCTCTGTAACTTTTTGAACAGACACTGGGCAGTTTCATATTTGCCCATACAAAATAGGCTTGGGGAACTCCACATTTTCTAATTGTAAGGCTGAAAGTGGTGATCTATGACTGCAGTTCGTTAGGCTGGTTGATATTTTTTCATCATTGTGCACAAAGTTTAGTCTCTGGCTATGTCTTTATAGACAGATGAAAAGTGTGTATAAGGGTGTTTGCTGGAGATTATGCCCACAAAAAGCATAGTTGTTTGTGTCCAGGGCAGCAGAATGAGGCACCTGCCTCAGATACTGGAGGGCAGCAATGACAAGGTTACAATCATTTCTTTTAAGCCCTTAGATCTTCTTCTCTCTTGGAAAAGAGAGCTGGATGTGCCAACCATCCTATACTGAACCCTCTAAACTGTTAATATCTAGAATGTATTTTTCATTTTGATATTATGTATAAAAAGTCATCATAACAATTTATTAAGTTGAATTATCAGTGCTGAGGGTAATCTGTGTAATAGCAGGGTAAGTTCAGCTGTATTGGTCCCAACATTTTAATATCCTCTATTTAAAACAACAACACAGAAGAATTTATTAACAGTATTGCTTAATTAATATATATTGAGTGATATTAAAAGAAATCTGCAGGAGACCTTTAGCTGGGTTGGAGGGGAGCTCTTGGACATCTTAGTTGTGAATGATCTCCACAGTTTATCATTTTAAGAGCAAACAGCTAACTACCATTGTGATGACTCGAGGCTGGTTGTTTTTGAACAGAATAATTGCTTGCACGTATATGGCTAGGAAAACATTCAGGGTGTTACTTTTAGGGGAAAAAAGAGAGATAAAGAGTTCTTCTTTTTCAAGTATTTGGCTTTCTGAGTCATATTTTGCCTTTAGTTGCACAAGTCTGAAAAACCACAGTGGCCAAAAACATAACTGCTGTTGTACAGGGGTTTTCCATTTACTTATCTGAGAAAGAAAGAAACAGGTTGGTTTCTAAAATAAGAAAATAAGAAGTATTTCAGTTTGCATCTGGCTTCAAGTCCCACTCCATCTATTGTGGAAGCCCTTAGCATTTCTCCAACTTGCATGGGAGTCGCTTGTGATTACTGCTATACATGCAGTGATAAAAATGTTATAGTATAATACAAGTTTTTTTTTAAAAAAATATTTTTTGAAGTTGAATTTTACTGTTTAATATTTTAGAATGCAATCCACTTTGGAAAGACTTAGTTGAAAGGATATTAAATAATATATTTGACCAACAAATAAGACTAACTAAATACCAACGCCAGTTTATTGCAGATGGTGGAACTAAGAGAGCAGTAACTGATGCACGATGCATCCTGCTCTTGTCCACCATCCAAGCATAGAAGGGTAAGAAGTGGCATTGTCCAGGATGATACCAATGCTTTCCATTGACCAGCTTTCTTAAACTATCTCTGTCTCAGTCTTTCTCTCTCTGTTTCTGTTCCTAGTGCTAAGAGCAATTTTTTGAGAACACTTATATTCCATGCTACAAAATAAGGCCTTTGCCAGATCAGCCCAAAGATCCATCTAATGCAAGAGCAGACAATATCCTGAGGCGGGTCACAACTAAAACCAGTGTGGGTTCAACATGTGTTCTTTGCTGTATGGTACAGTGATTACATTATGTATGAACACAAGAAGCCATCTCATACTGAGCCAAAAGATGAGTGTAGGTGATTTATGTCCCACCAGCAGGCTTCCCATAGGCAACTGATTTGCCACTGCATGAATGGAATATTGGAATGGATAGGCCTTTGGTCTTATCTAGCGTGATTCTTCTCATATACCTATACCATCTAACCCAGTATGACTTATTCAAACTGGTGACAGCTAATCATCATTTCAGAAAAGCACCTGCTTATGAAGACAGAACCAGGTATTTCCTGAGCTCAAATTGTAAAGCTTCCTTCACTTTAGTGACATAATGGCAAATACCAATGAGTGATAATTGGGAGAGAAAAAATCCAAAAAAATAAAAAAACCTTTATACTGATCGGTTCATTTTTCCTGATAGATTCTTCTTGTAAACTTTGTATTTTGTAATTGCAAGGCTTTGATGAATGCAAAATGTCTTTAAGAACATTATATTATCAAACATTTTCCTTCTTAGACAATTTGAACAGATGGTGTGTCAGGAAGCAAGCAGGCCTAGCTTCCTGATCAGCAGTAGTTGTGACTAAAGGAATGTTGCCTCATGTTGTTGCAGCTGCCACGGCATCTTGGACTTGACAAGTGATAACTCACCAGAGGTCATTGGACTGGATGATGTGGAACTTCGGGTTGCAGCATATTTGTGACTTTTAGAGTACCCTGCTGCTGTCGGGCCTTGACCTGTGCCCCTTTCACACTACACAGTTACAGCTGTATGATTCCATTTTAACTGCAGAGACAACACCCTGTGGAATCCTAGAGTTTGGAATTTAGTGAGGCACTAGAGCTCTCTGGCTTAAAATTTTAAATCTTCTTCCCTTAAAAACAGACCCCAGGTTTTGAAAAGATGGGACCACAGCAATTAAAATGGAATCATAATTTTATAGTGCTGCTGTGTTGAATGAAGGGGCTCCTGCCTCTGTTACGTCATATGATACCTTGGTGTGGAGTGGAAACTGATATTACCCTTTGGGTTGAGACTTTGAGCTGATGCACTTTCCTATGTAAGAGTGGTGTTCCAATACTTGTTTATGTTTTATTTATTCAGATATTACTGTCTACTTGCTAATGGATGATATACAGATAAAATCAATTTAAAAACGTGTAGGAAAACTTGAATTTAAAACAGTAGATAATAACTTAGTCTAAAAAATATTAAACAATTGAATAATTAAAAACAAAACACTTAAAACACTTTGATTTGAGCAAATTTGGCTTCAAAGACTTTTATAAAAAGCCATGATGTAACAATTCCTAGTCATAGAGTCACAGACTCATGAGAGTTGGATGGTACTTCATGGGCCATCTAGTCCAATGCCCTGCTCAGTACAGGATCTCCAGCTAAGCATATCCAGCATGTAGCTGTCCAGCTACTTTTTGAAGATGTCCGGAATGGACATTCTAGGCAATTGGTCCCACTTCTGAACCACTCTTACTGTCAAGAAATTCCTTCCGGTGTTCAGTCAAAATCTATTCTCCTTAAACTTCAGTCCCTTAGACATGGTCCTACCCTGTGGGGAGCAGTGAATGGATCTGTCCCTTTCTCTCTTTGGCAGCCCCTGAGGTATTAAAAGAGCACAATTGTCACCCCCCAGTCTTCTTTTCACCAAGCTGAACATGCTTATCTGTAAGAAGCTACCATTCCATGATGAACTGTTATCCCTTTCTAGAAAAGACCAAGTGTTGAGATCCTTTGAGTGTAGACTTCCAGTCACTCCTGGTTTTATTTTTTTAAAATTGATTGTTTGGGGGTCTTGTGTGGACAATGGAAAGCCCTAAAACCCAAAACTTGGTCACCGGACCTTCTGAAGCTGCCTACGCTTTATATAAAACAATCCAGATCACTTCACTGCAAAGTCTTCTATGTGTTTAAATAGCCTCCTATCTCTGATCACTGACTGGAGATAAGGGGTGAAGAAACTCCACAGCTGTGGGACTGATCAAGACCATCGCCAGAAGCTTCCCAAACCATGTTACAGGATCAAGCTATGTTTGGGAAATAGTTAACAATTATAACAAGCAGTTCCATGCAGCAATCTCATAGAGCAGAAAGTCTTTGCTTAACTATTAAGAGCATTTAGTGTGTATGCAATATTGAAAAATATTTGTGCTAAGGTCCAGTTTAGACTAGAAAACCAAACTGCAAAGGGCTGCGTTCAAATAAAGGAAAGGCTTTGCCTATTTGTGATTTATTCTGTTCTGAGAAAGTGATTTCACTTGTTAGAAAAATGATCAATGAGATATTTAAAAAGGGAAGGGTTTGTTTACGAAGATGCCTCATAGGATAAATAAAATAATGTGGAGTTAGTTATAATAGTGGCCATTTGTCTTTGGGTAATCAATAACTCCTAGGAGAACCTAAACATAAATCTTCCATTTTCATTCTTTACGATAAATTAACTGCAACTACAGAATATAGGAGCTCTGCTAAAAGTGTAGTTCGTAAAGCAGTTGTTGGGGCCGTTTGTCTTCTTGACAGTGTTAGGGATCTGTACTTAACTACTGGTCTACATAGCATGCACACTTTCAAGTAGAAACAAAGCCTACTTGATCGGATTTGGCTGTGCATCATTCACTTAACCAAAATCATTATCTTGGATTGCTAAAGGTCACATATTTGGTATGGATAATTTTTCCAAGGAAAAATTAAATGTATTGCCTCCCAGAGATATTATTAATGTAGCATCTGTGCATTGACAATCAATATAAACTGGAAGCTCAAATAAAGCAACACAAGACCATGATCTGGACAACTTCTGTTGCTTTTATAATAGCCCCTGGAATGGGCTATTTGTGTATTTCAGAGCAAAATTATTCTCCTGCTGCGCATGCTCGTGTGGTTGGTAGTTTAAGATCTTTCCAGCTTCAATAAATATTTAATTGAGAACAAATACATAATCAGAGGCAGTGCTCCGGTGCTTATTATGGAAGAGAATGGAAGTCTAATGCATGACCTATGACTTTTATCTCACTGTGACCCTAACAACTTTCTTTGGTTCCACTCTTGTAGATACTTTGCCTTGAAAGCAAAGGTGATTATTTGTTTCCAAGTTTATGGAACTCCTTCCTATTCTGTCACAGAGTTTCTTAATCAGCCTTGTTTCCGTTGCTACTAATGCTTTGTTGTGAGAGCAAAAAGGACTGTGCTCTTTTCATAGCTGGGTGAGCAGAGAGATGGATTTTTCTCTAAAATGTTGATTCTGCAGTGATGTTCTTCAATATCAGTGTGACACATTTTCTCCGTCAGAAAGCCACAAAGCTAAGATTTCTGTGTCCATAATAGCTATGAATCAGGAACGAGTTCAGCATGGTTACAGCTTTGTATGACTGCAGGAGAAAAATGGGAGACTGGTGGAGATGACAGAGAGGCTTTAGCTCATTGACATAGCAAATGTTTGGCATAAGGAAAGTCCTTTGTTTGATCCCAGCTTCTCCAGGTCAGTCTGTGCAGGACTGAAGAGATGTTTGGAGAACTCTTGGGATATGTTTAGTTGGTTCTTAAATCTGTAACCTAATTTTCTGTAAAAAAATTGCTGGCGGTGCCTACTAGCAAAAAAAATCTAGAACAAAAAATTAAATAAATCCATATAACATGAAAAGGAATAACCCAATAAAACAATATTAGAATCAAAGGTAAGCAGATGAAAAGTCAAACAGTGGCAGAGAGCTGGAAATAGTTAAAATATAGAGTAAAAAAGCAGAGCAACAGAACTCTTGCCAGTCAATGAAGACAGTGCTGTCAGACAAATGTATGAATGTTCTCAAAATATAAGACAGCTTGCTAAGTTCTTATAAGCATATTTGGACTAGTACAGGACAGAGAGCCAATGTGGTGCAGTGGTTTTGAGCACTATGGACTCTGGAGACCAGGGCTCAGTTCCCTGCTCAGCCATGAAAGCCCCTTGGCAGCCTTGTACACATCACACACTCTCATCCCCAGAAAATCCCGTGGTAGGGTCATCTTAGAGTTGCTATAAGTCAGAAATGACTTGAAGGCACACAACAATACAACAATTTACAGGACATTGCTGGACTAAGACTGAAGATGTGGATTTAAATCTTCATTGGAACATGAAACTTGTGCGGTTACCTTAGTCAAGCATATTCTTTGTTAGAACCAAAATGAGGGTACAGAAACCCATGTTTGCTCCTTAAGGGGAGGATAGGGCAAAGGTTATAGCTAAGCAAGAGAATACATGTCTTGTTTATAGAAAGTCTGATGCCCAGTCCTTAGCATCCTGAGCTAGGCATCACAGGAAAGATGTTTGTATGAAACTCTGAAGAATAGTGGCTAGTCATTGTATACCAGGGCTAGGGAACTGGTAGCCTCAGGGTCACATGTAGCCCTCAGTCTGACTTTAAATTCCCTTGCAATGTATCAGTTGAGACCTTTAGTGTTAACCTGTCTTTCATGTAACATCCTGCTGGTTGGGAATGTAGAGGAAGAGAAGAGAAATAGAGAGAGAACAAAAGATATGTCAAAGAGAGGCGGAAAGGAATATCGGAAAGAGAGGGAGGAAAAGTGTATCCTTGCCTACTTTTGGCTCTGGCCCTATCCTCCTCTGACTCCATTTCCACTACTGGGTGATGTCTACCCTTGTACAGGGGTAATGCTGCCCTTACGAAGACGGAGGCAGAACTGAGCTAGATGGAAAAAAATGGTCTACTTGTGTAGACAGTATTGACTTACATGAACAAAATGGTCTCATTCTCTATAAGGCAAGTTCTGTGACATTTTTTCACCATCTTCCTACTGTTTCATAGATTGTCCTCCCTCAGGCTTTTGTATCATTGCATTAGTTGCTTATTTTGTTCTTGAATGCATTTTTTCCCAATATTCTTACAATTTGCCAATTTAGGTGTATTGCACCTGAAAGGCTTTTAAAACCATTTGTGTACAAGATGATATAAAGGACAACAAATTATTTTTATTTTTTTATGAAAGGAAGATAGAGAAGGAAGACCTTTGTCTTGCTGTATTATCATTTACCTGGAGCTCTAGGCACTTTAGGTTTTAATATTTCTTGCTGCAGCTTAGTATTTGAGATTCACATGCTCAGTCTTCAGATTTTCCTTGCTGCTTGAAATCAACATGAAAATCCTGAAACAAAAGAAATAAATTTCCCCTCCCATTTTAGTGACATCTAGATTTGAATACTACTTTGAAGGCACATCTCACTTTTTCCTGAGGCTTTAAAAGTACCTAAGTTCAACACACCCATTATTTCAAAATCAAGTACAAGTGTGAGAAACATACCGGTACTTATAATCTGAGGCACTGAGTATGGATGATCAGCTGGTATATAGGCTACTCCTCTGTGTGTGTGCAGAAATAGAATATATGTCAGTTTTGCTTTTCCCCTCCTTTGAATTTTGAAAACCCCAAGTTCTTTCTTTCCTGAATATGAAAATATGAAAAGTCATTATGAAATCAAACTGAAATAAGCAGCATTCTTGCTTATTCAGTCTCTCAGATCCTCAAGTCTCTCTCTTTCTGCAACCAGCCACATACTTCCACCTTCAGGGCAGAGCCTGCAGAACTTCTATGATTGGAGAGATGAATGAAAACAAGTTCTGCAGCTTTGAAAACCATGGGCAGATGGTGGCAAAAGGTTTTGGCTTTGGAAAGTTTTTGGATTTCAGATTTTCAGACAAGGGAAGGTCAACCTGTAATAGTTTTAATGAGTCTATTCTAAAATATATCTGATTTTTTTTTTTTACTAACTTAATTTATACCTTGCCTTTCTCCCAACATAGACCCAATGTGACTTACAACAAATGAAAATAAATCACAGCTAAAAAACCCAATATTAGTACAATTTTTTAAAAAAAATTAAACAGTTAAGTTAAAAACACAAAGTTAATGCAGCTTAAAACTCATTTAAATCATAATAAAAAAGAAAAGTACAGCACATATCCCTTTAAAAGTCTCTTCTGCCACACGAATCAAAAATCAAAGACTTGCCTAAACAAAAAAGGTCTTTGCCTTCCTGTGGAAGGAGAGTAGAGAGAGGGCAACAGAACTTCTGTGAGAAGGAATTCCACATCCTGGCCTTTCAGATGCTTTGGACTCAAGCTGTATAAGACTTTAAAGGACATAACCAGCACTTTGAATATTGATGGCCTTTTGCAAAACTGTCCCTAAGACTGAATTATAGGCTATAGCTGTATCACAGTGGTGGCTACTGTGTCAGTAGAATGATGAATCTGCTCCAGGTATGAATTTTATAGAAGCTATCCAAGGTTCTCAACTCTATTTGCAAAATAAATTCATCTTGGATAGCTCATTTAAGATTCAGAATAAAACCTCGAGCAGATTCACCACTCTGATGATGTGGTAGCTACCAACTTCCACTGGGCTACAAACATAACATTACATTTGTCACAGCCAGCATCTTTCCCAGAGAAGTGACCATGGGTCCCCTTTCATGACATATGCTTCTCTTTTTCAAAACAACATATATTCTGTGCTGTTTAGACATCATGTGGAGTAATGTGTTCAGTTTTGTGTGCCTCATTTTAAGAAGGATATAGACAGTGGAAGAGATTCAGAGAAAGGTAGCGATGAGGATAAGAGGTATGGAGAACAAAACATATGAAGAAAGGTTTAAGGAGCTGGGCTTGTTCAGCTTGGTGAAGAGAAGGCTGAGGTGTGACATGACTGTGGTCTTTAAATACCTAAACGGTTGTCACAGAGAAGAGGAATCAGACCTGTTCTTTGCTGCTCCAGAGGATAGGGCCAGGTCTAATGGTTTGAAGTTATAGGAGGGTAGATTTTGATTGGATATTAGAGGAAACTTCTTGATACTGAGAGCCATTCAGCAATGAAACCAATTGCCTAGAATGGTGGTGGGATCTCCTCCTCTGAGTGTCTTCAAAAAGCAGCTGGACAGCTACTTGTTGAGGATGCTTTAGCTGGAGATCCTGCACTAAGCATCAGGGGGTTGCACTCAATGGCCCATGAGGCCCCTTCTAACTCTTTTATTCTATGAATCTTTATTGTACTGTACCTCATGTGGGTAATGAACGGAGTAAAGATTTTGTTTCTGAAGCAGATTCCATGGGTGACATTTATTACTCCAAAGATATGACTGAACCTGATTCTTGTACTAAAGTATTGATCACTGTATTGAACTTTGTAGAAAAATCTATAAAAATAGATCAGTAGAAGGTGACTTCAGAATATTAAAATTAAGCTATAGCCTTCAAACTCTAAATTTATAAATGTTGGGTCATAATTGTATGTAACCTAAAAACAATTTTCACATTTTTTTTTAAATTGAGTCATGGGGAAAACAAAGTGATATTGTACCTCAAGAGTTTTTAGGGCAGCACATTTTGTATTAGACACATATGAAACAGTGGCTTAAGAAGAATGCCATTTGAATGAACAATAAAGGAATCTCAAGCTCACTTCTCCCCTTTCTCTTTCTCCCACATGGTAATTTCTTCCTGGTTTGAGATGGTTAGATATTATATTTGTTATTATTGTATCCTTTCAAGTTGTTTCTGACCTATGGCCACCCTAAGGTGAACCTATAATGGAATTTTCTTGGCCATATTTCTTTAGAGAGGGTTTGTCATTGCCTTCCTCTGAGGCTGAGAGTGTGTGATTTGCCGAAGGTCAACCAGTGAATTTCCATGGCTCAGCGGAAATTCAAACCCTGGTCTCCCAAAATCATAGTCCAATAGTCAAACCAGCAGCAGCAGGAGCTGCTGCAACAACAACGACAATAACATTTCTCACCTGTCTTTCCCTGTGGACTGAAGCAGGAAACAACAAATTGAAATACAGCAACAAATAGACATATGACACAGTTAAAAACATGAACGTTCATTAAAGATACATAATCTGTTAAAAGAACGTAACATCAATTTAAAAAGCCTACTTGTCACTACACCACTACTTGCTCCTTCTCCATCTTACACGTTATATATGGAGTCCTAAATAGCTTGGGTCCATCTACTTACCCACTCATAATTCCCCATATGAACCTGCCCAAGTTTTGAGGTATTCAGGGAAAGACTTTTTCTAAGTCCTATACCCCTCATAGTCATTTTTGGTGAGGACATGAGAGAGATCTTCTGCATGCCTGTTCCCATGCTATGGATCTCCCTTCCACAGGGAACTAGGCTGATCCTCTCCCTGTTCTTCTACAATAACCCAAGAAAGACCTTTTTATTTAAATAGGCATTTGCCCACTAACCAGTTGTTGTAGAGGGTCATTTAACAGTGGTTGCTGTATCCTCCTAGGACCTTCTTGTTACAGTGTTACATGCTTTTACATTGCTTTAATTTACTACTAGGTTTTAATATAATAGCTTGTTAATATGTTTTTAATTGTTTTAATTGGTATAAAACGAATTGGCTTTTAGTTGCATTCATGTTTTAATTCATGTTGTAAACCATCTTAGTTCTGTGTTGGAAGACACAAGATTGTCTAAACAGGATATGAGCTCTGTGCTTGCCTCTGAAATCAGAATACAGCCATGGTTTGGTATGGCTCTCTGAAGTGTCTGTACAGTTTATGGAAAGGTTTTGCTGCAAGCAGCAGCGGGTGTGTAGTTATAGCAGGGAAGATGAAAGCATCACACCCGATAAGAATTCTTCTCCCCACCCCACTGAAAAATGTTCTTTCAGTCTCCACATTTTTAGCATTGCAATAACATAAAGCTTCAGCTGAGCAATTTTTTTAAAATATACTTTAGGCATACAAAGAAAAGGAACAGGCAAAGGTACCAAGGAAATGTCAGCATAATAAATATAGGAAGTCAAGATGGGAATGATTTTCAATTTCTCATTCTTTCTGAAACAAAAATTGGGGGATTCAAGAAAAAAAAATCATGGGTGACAGAATTCTTATTTGTGGGGACAGTGTCCTCATTTTGCCCCTTCTCCATCTCTGTAGCTGCACGTCTAAGCAGCAAGTTAGCCTTTTGGATTTTATAAAACAGTGGTTGCCTCTTAATTCCAGTTGCCTATGAATGTGAGTGGAAGAAAGCTTGCATATATGTGTTGCCTGCTCTGTGGGGTTCCCACAGTCATCTGGTTGACCACTGTGGGAACAAAATACTGGACTAGATAGTCTTTGGCATGATCCTGCAAGTTCTTTGTTGTGCTCTCAGGGAGGTTTTCTAAGTGTTTCTTCTTGTTTGAAATACAGGAAGAATATTCTTCGATTCCTGGATGCAGAAAGAGACATTTCAGTAGTCAAAAGCAGCTTCAAGCCAGGAGATGTAATTCACTATGTGCTAGACAGACGCCGTACACTGAACATTTCCCAGGATTTACACAGCCTCCTTCCTGAAGTTTCACCAATGAAGAACCGTCGCTTTAAGACGTGTGCTGTTGTAGGCAATTCTGGCATCCTCTTGGATAGTGGGTGTGGAAAAGAGATTGACAGCCATGAGTTTGTTATAAGGTGAGTATTCATCTTTGGCCTGCCAGGTTGTCTGTTGCTTCAACAGTAACGAATGCAAGTACTTTAAATTAGAATGATGGCTTGAAACTGCTGAGTGATATCTTTCACTGTATGGTGTCTCAAGTTATGTATATTTTTTGAAAGAACAGAGTTATCCATATATTGAAAATGAAAAATTTGCAGTGTTGGAAAATGCTGAGAGATTCGTAATATTAGTTTGTAGGATCTGCATTTGCTCTTTATGCAGGCGAAATCACTCTTCCAGTAGTGAGTTGCCTCCACAAAATGAGAATGTTTTCATTTTCTCCTTCTCGCCTGTAGTCATAGCGGAAAATTACCACCTTTACTTATTATATATGCACTGTATGGGGTAAAGTTTACAAGAAATGTATTGGGGATTAACTAGATAGCTTCTATTACAGGAGTTGGAAGTCACACATCTAAAGGCTCGCATGCTGCACTGAAAATGTATTCTGATTGCATGTGCAAATGTATTCACATATTTCAGTTTTAATAATTAGCTTGCTTGTCCAAAAACTAAACATTATGCATTGTCAAAGGTCAGAAAGAAATTAAAAGGAGTGGCAGGCATTGTTTAATAGGCTGTTATTGTCTGAATGCAAGACAAATTTTAGTTGAAAATACAGGACATTGGGTGCCATCCAGAACCATTAAAAATAAATAGTCTTCCCCTGGACTGTAATGGGTTATGGTTTATGCCCACTATACTTCTGTATGTAGCCATTCTCCTAGCCTCTGCGCATTAAAAAAAATATAATGGATGTGATCCTGCTAAAGCTCTTCAGCCCTCTTGTTTATTTCAATAAGATCTCAGGTTTACTATTGAAGTCAGTGGGATAAAATCAGTAATCCACAAGATGTTCAGTAGGAAGAGCCATTGAACCCTGTAGAACTCTATATCCCAGTGGGACCCGTGCTCTGTAATGATTACGGTCCCAGATTCTAGTCATCACTGAGCTGTGAAACTCACTAGGTGACCTTGGGTCACTCTGTCTTTGTTATCCAGAACTACCTCACAGTTTGCTATGAAGATAAAATGGGGAGGAAGGGATCCATTTAAACTGCCTTGAGTTCATTGGAGGAAAGGCAAGATATAAATAAAGAAATAAAGTTAAGTCTAGGTGCTCTTTCACAGTTTTCGCTCTTTTGATTTCACTTTAACTGCTGTGGCTGCTTTCTGTAGAATTCTGTGGCTCACCATTTGGTGAGGCATTAGAGGCCTCTGGGTTAGAGTTCTTCCATTTCCGCACTACAGTGTTAAAATGCTGCTATTCCACTATCAACCTCCTATGGAATTCTGGGGTTTGTAGTTTAGGGAAGGGCACTTCAAATTTTCAGCCAAAGAGCTCTTTGGTCTCAGTAAACTACAAACCCCAGAATTCCACAGAGGGTTAAAAGTGGAATAGCAGCAGTTTAACACTGTAGTGCGGAAATGGCCTAAGTCTTGTACCAAACTATGCACCCCAGGATTCTGGAGAATGCAGCTATGACAGTTAAAAATAGAATTGCTTTATGGGAAATGGTATGAGAAGTGTGAAAGGGCCCTAGGGTTTGTGCTATATAGCTTCAATCATTTTCCCACTTACCTAGAAGTCAGTGAGTAACTGCTACTCAACTGTTTATAACCATTGTTTCACTAATTTGCTGCTGCTTCAATACTATTATTTATTGTTTAAAAGAGATTTTGCACTCTTGTGATTCACAGAGATTATGTAGTAACCTTGAAGATATCACAGCAAGACATGTTTCCTCAGACATGTTCCCTGGAACCCCATGGTTCCATGAGAGGTTGCTAGGAGTTCTGCAAGAGATTGTGATTACTTTTTTTTTAAGGTGTATATATAATAATTTTCATACAGGGTTCCCTGAGACCTGAAAATTCCAAGTGTTCTTCCAAGATAAAAAGATTGAAAAAGGCTGTATTGCAGTGTGGTACAGACAAACAGGCATAAAAAAAAAACAGGCAACAACTGGCTGGCCAGTTCAATTTTGCTGTCCAGAACAGGTTCAAGAGCAAATAATTAAATAGTTGGTATGTGAATACTTAGAAAAGAATGATGTGATTACTAAGAGCCAGCATGGGTTTCTCAAAAATAAGTCATGGCAGACATCCTAATTTTTTATTCTTTATTTTTGTTTGTGTGAGATGGTTGCTAGATCAGAGTAGTGATATAAGTATATTTTGATTTCAGTAGTAAGTCTTTCACTAAGATTCCCCCATGATATTTTTTGTAGAAAATCTTATAAAATATAGGCTAGTCATTCAGGTTGTTAGGGGAATTTGAATCTGGTTGGTGGACCAAATCCAAAGAGTAACCACCAGTGATATCTCATCATGTCACAAGTTTCAGTCCTGGACCCAATGCTGCTCAAAATCTTTATAAATGAGTGGAAGAGAGGATGCTCATTGACTCTGCTGATTATGTTAAATTGGGACATAAAAGATAGAATTAGGTTTCAAGATGCTTTCTGCAGGTTGGAAGATTGGTCCCAAACTAACAAACCTTAAGAAGTGTAAAATTTTCCATTTTGACAGGAAAAAAAATCAGGTGGACCAATACAGATTGGGGGGTAGCTGGCTTGACAGCAGTAGTTGTGAAAAGAATCTAGGGGTCTTGGCAGAGCACAAGTAAAAATACATTTATTTATGTTTTTATTTATTGAATGTATATCCCACCTTTCTCCCAAAATGGGATTCAAGGAGGCTGTTAATTAGAAGGCCAAAACCAAAACAGAACAAAATGCTTATGCAGCTCTAAGCTGCTTCAACAGAAATACATGGTCCAGATCATGGGAAATAATTTTCCTTTGAGCATTGTGGCCAGCTTTTGGCACCAGAGATGAAGAAGGATATCAACAAGCTGGAATATGTCCAAAGGAGGGGGATCGCCATTGTAAATGGCCTGGAAGAAAGGTTGAGGGATCTGGGCATGTTAAGCTAAGTGAAGAGAATACTGAGAGATGATTTGATAGCCATTGGAAAGGCTGTCAGTAGAAGATGGAGCAATAGGAAGCACCTCATAGTAAGAGATGTTCAACAGCTGAACAGACCGTAGAAGGTTTTTAAACAGAGATTAAATGAAAACCTGTCAAGGGTGTTGTAACTGTGGATTCCTGCGTAAGAATATTTTAGCCTTGGGCTTTTTCCCAACACTACAGGTCTGTGATTCTGTGATTTAGTTATGTATGGACAGCACTGAGGGTAAAAGTGTTTTGTTAACATCTTTGTGAATGGGACAAAGGGGAACAGCTATTTCTCACAAAGGCAATCCATACACATTCTCCAACATTATAAGAATGGTTTACCTTGTTGCTGTTCTGTAATGTGGGATTCATTATTAAGCAGTGTTACGTGACAAAACTTTTATACTGATCCTGATCTAGTTGTTTGGAAATACACATGAGTAGTAGATGCAGAATGTGGATGGAGATGTACATTTCAGTGTGTATCTGTATCTGCTTTTTTGTTGAAAGAACTCTATGTGACTGAAAGCCATTCTCATTCTGATATGTCACCCATCCACACCACATTAATTTCAAAGACAGGTTCATTCATATTATGTCAGCTATATGTGACTTGACTTGGGTGAGAGGACAGATTGCTGTGGTGGTGGTCATGTTTCTTCATCACCCCAACTCCCCACTGCAAACAGTAAGACCACTTTTGCAAAAAGGGCAAAGGTTGGTTTAGGGGTGAAGGAAGTTTTTTACTGAAAAGTTTCACATACTGTTTTGAGTCAGCGCTGCTGTAAACATACATAGCATTGGCCCGTAAAAAGTTTGACTTGATTGCCCCTTCCTCTTCAATGCTATTAATATCAACATTCAGTGCTAATGCTCTACATTTCTTTCCTTAACTGAAAAAAGTTATGGAGCTTTTCAAATCTTTCAAATCTCCTCCCCACCTCCTACAAAAAGCATGACTCATTTATTATGCAATCTGATAAAAATGATAATTTGTTGCTGCTTTCTTCACTGTTTTTTTGTTAGGAGCAACACAGTTAAATTCTAGAAATGGTTTTACCTATGTATATTTGCTATTTGGAAATACTGGTTAAGTACCTTTCAGTTCATCCAGGCTCCCAAAGTGCTACACGGTGAAATTTATTTAAAAATGTTTTTTTAAAAAACAGGTTAAAATCATTTCAAACACACATGCAAACGTCATATGGAATAATGCAGTTTTGGCTGTCATCTAATGAAAGGTTAACAAGGATGGAGCCAACCTGATTTGCTTTGGGAGGGAGTTCCACAACTGAAGTGCTGCTAAGGCTATTTCCACACTACACTGTTATAGTGCTATTATTCTACTTTCAACGTCCTGTGGAATTCTGGGGTTTGTAGTTTATGGAGGCCAAAGAGCTCTGCAGCTGAGAATTCTAAAGGCCGCTCCCTAAACTGCAAATCCTAGGATTCCATAGGATGTTGAATAGCAGATGTTGAAAAGTGGAATAATAGCACTATGTAGTACAGAAATGGCCCAAGAAGACAGCCCTGTCTGGTATACATACCAGCCTAGATTCTTAGGCTGTGATAGGTCACACAGCAGGGGCTCTGCTAATCTCAAACTCTGAGCAAGCTGATATGAGAAGAGGTAGTCTTTCTGAAGTCCCAGCTGCAAGTTGTTTAGGCCAACCAAGTTTCATAGGTCAAAACCAGCACTTTGAATTAAACCCAGTAGGCTAAAACATACACAATAAGATATTTAAAAAGCAAGCATTTTTCACCTATATATAAAGTACTTTAATTGAAAGATTGAATTACTGTGACACATGTGTTGTTAATCTGTTGACTCCTTTTAGTCTGTATCACAAGCATAAGAGATTCTTAGCTTTATATCAGTGTAAAACTCTTTTATTAGAACCACCACCTGTTTCTTCACATAACTTAGGCTTTATTCTCATGTTACTGTGTTTGGTCATGGAATGTCCCAGGTGGTGTTCCTGGCCAGCCAGATTCTAGGGCCCTTTCTGCACGGGTCTATTAAAATGGTGCAGAGCAACCTCCGACGGAGGTCTTCTGCACCGTGGAATGGACTGGGGTGGACTACTTTTCATAGTTCCGCACCTCAGTCCACTCCAGAGCGACCGGAACTGGTCGCGCAACGTGCTTTTTAAAAACCTCTTTTAAGAGTTTTTTAAAAGTACAGAGCTCATGACCCTGTGTCGCTCCGTCCCTGTGCTCTTGTGCAGATTTGCAGGCACACACTAGTGCATGCCTGCAGATCTGCCGGGGGCGGGCTTTTGGCTGGCAAGCTTCTCTGGTTGGTGGAGAGCCTCCCCCAACCGGAAGCTGCCATTTTGGACACCAGAGCAATGCAGAGTGACGAGTTCGCATTGCTCCTCGTCCCGATGGACCCAAACGGACCCACCAAAAAGCCGGTGAGTAGTGGCAGGGAGCGTTTCCCTCGTCGTGTGCGGAAAGGGCCTAGATTTCCATACATTGTAATTGTTCATCCTGTTGAATGTATTTATGATGTGCTGTCTTTGGAAATCAGTTTTACAAGTACTGTCACCTCGTGTCTTTTCTGAGTATCTTAGGTTAGCTAAAGTTGCCCTGTCAATTGTTAGTAGTGTCATTCCAGACAGTCCAGCAATGAATCACCAGAACAAAACTAATGTAGAGTATTAGATATGCAGGCATGTAGCATTTTCAATATTTGAAATTAACAATGTTTTATTTATTATAAGCTATTAAATAAACTGAGCTTTCAATTTTTTTTAGTCTAGACAAGATAAATATAGCACTTCTATAGCACATAAATACCCTCAAGCTGTTTCATTCCTAGTTCATTTTCTTTCTTATTAAGTAGTCTGTAATACTAAAGATAAGAAAATGAATGGATAAGTCTGTTTTCTTCTAAAATTGACATAGTCCTGCTTAAGTCAGTCCTTGATATGCTTTCCAGTAGACACAAAATCAAGAAATGACTGGACAGTTAAGCTCAGGTATTTAATATTCAGTAGATCAGATGGGTCAGAACCCTTACCCAGCCTTCTTGATTAAATACAAGAGAAAAGCTAGGAAGTCTGTACTCCTCATCAAAAGGCAGACAGTTTCAGGAACTGGACATAAAATGAGAAGTACCAATTGAAGTTTTATTCATCTGATTAAAGCATTTTGTTCATCTAGGCCCAAATAAGCTATTGACTTTCTATTGCTCTTCTGGCTTGAAAGTGGGAATGGATCCAGGAGTATGTGAAAATGAGTAGGGCTGCACAATTGAATTTGGTATTTTTATAAAAGGAATGAAAGATACACACACACACACACACACAGATACACAGATATATATATATATACACACACAACACACACACATACATACATATACATAAAAAACAGGTCATACATAAAGCCAGAAGAAAGGAATTTTGTAAGTTCAGTGTGCTTTCTGTTTCTGCTTGTAAATTACAGATAGATGGATAGATAGATTAGATATAGACAGTGTAAAACACTTCTTTGTTTTTGTATGCCTTTAAGTCGTTTCCAACATATGGTGACCCTAAGGTAACCACTATCAAGGAGTTTTCCTAGCAAAATTTATTCAGAAAATGTTTGCCTTTGCCTTCCTCTGAGGATGAAAGAGTGTGCTTTGCCCATGGTTACCCAGTGGATTTTCATGGCTGAACGAGGATTTGAACCCCAGTCTCCAGACTCATAGTCCAGTGCTCATACCACTACACCACACTTCTGTCCTACCCTTTATCACAGGATCTCAGGGCAACTTGTAATACCAACAACTTAAATATATCCTGATTAAAAGCATAATTTATTTGAACAGTATAAAAATATATTAAACACACAATTAAATGCACTTTAGAAGCAACAAAAAATTGTAAAAACTACAATTCAAGCCTCTGTAAAGATACACATGAAATAAATTAGTCTCTGAAAGGTTTAATAGAAAAGCCATGTTTTGTTTTGGCACTGGAAAGAAAGCAATTATTGGGGCCAGTTGGACTTCCAAGGGGAAGGCATTCCACCATCACGTTGCCTCAGTCGGAGAAGGCCTCCTTCTATGTCCTCCATAACTTTGCTGCTGGTGGGATACATAGGAGGGCACCTCCCACAGACTTCAGTTCTCAGATAGGTATATTGTCCTAAGATTTCTCCCCTCAGGAAGTCTCCCCAGGAGTGTGTGTGTGTGTTTCTTAATGTGCACTGCTCCAGGTTGCTGTAGATTTTCAGGGGGTCCATCTCCTCCCTGTCTCCTTACTCTTTTCAACCTTTCTCAAGCCTTCAATATGGCCAAAGCTCAATAGAAGAAAGGAGTCAGCATACAGAACACCCTCACTGTTTGTTGCTTCAGGAGTTGCAACCTATGGAGCTATGTGATTTCTATTTTGTGTCTTTTCCAGTGTTGCTGTTAACTTTCCTAGTGCTATTCCCAGGTTTCTCACTCTACCCTAAAGATTGAAGCTGTAATACAATTTCTAAAGTGCACATGGATGACACCATTGCTAGGGGGAACAGAAAAAGTAGAAATCACTTTCTTCTTCAGATCTGCTAAGTCTCTTTTTGGACTTTTTGTCCTCCTCTTCCCTCTTTTGCAACCTCTACCTGTAGTCCTTTTCTCTTTATTTTCCTAGTCTTCTCTTTTTCTCTTTTGTGTACTCTTTCTTCCTTGTCTTACAACTCCTGTATAAACACCATCTCCTCCTCTATCTCTCTCCCTACATTTACTTTCCTTTGCCCTTCATAACTTTGTTGCACTTATCTTCCCTAATGCCACCTTTTATCTTTCATCCTCTTTGCTTTTCTTCCTTCCCAGGTTGCTTGGCTACGTTTGTCTTCTCCCACCTTCCTCATCCTTCTATTTCTCTCACTCTTTTTCTCCTTCAGCCATCACTTCTCCTAGTTAAACTCATCAATATCCTTCTTCTTCCCTCCCTTTGTAAGTCTCCAGTTCTTTTACCTTTGCCTCTGAAAAGAAGACCTTGAAATTACAGACCCATTCACACTATACAAATAAACACTGCGATTCTACTTTAACTGCCGTGTCTGCATCTTACAGCATCATGAAGCTTGTAGTTTGGTGAGATACTAGAGCTCTCTGCTAATTCTAAATTTGTAGTTGTTGTGTGCTTTGAAGTCATTTCTGATCCACGGAAACCCTAAGGTGAACCTATCTTGAGGTTTTCTTAGCAAGATTTGTTCAGAGTGGGGTTGCCTTTGCCTTCTTCTTAGTTTGAAAGAGCATGACCTGCCCAAGGTCACCAAGTGGTTTTCCATAATGGATTGGGGACTTGAATCCTGGTTTCCAGAGTCACAGCCAACACCCAAACTCATACAACATGCTGGCTGGCTGAGAATTCTAAATGTCCCTCCCTAAACTTCTAAGCCAAGGATTCCATAGGATGGAACCATGGCAGTTAATAGTGGAATCATAGCGCTATATTTCTGTAGTGTGAAAGGGCCCCATACTAGAGATGCATTAGAGTCTCAGTATTTTAAAGGTGTAAAATTCCTCCCATACCCAGTCCCTGTGGACAGCACCTTCCCTAACAAGTCCAAATAGCTCCATTTTACTTTACAGTCTCTCTCAAAATGGCAACAGGAAGCATACCCTCCAACTGTCCTGATTCAGGCAGGGCTGACACATTTACTTGTTTGCTTTACCAATCTTTCGGCAGCTTTTGAAATGTCCCAGTTTTCTCCTGTCCCCCTCACCCACTGATTGCTCAATTGATTCAACTCTGAGTTGAAATTGCAAAGTAATTTGTGCTCAATTAACTCAGCTGGAGGTAGCTTGCACTCTGGAGAGGAAGGGAAAGAGTCTTGCCCTTCCTATTCACATTGAAATCAAACCAATGGCTGGTGAAGAGTTCAGTTTCTCTGGGGGCAGAGCCAGGTTTGCTCCCTTCCACTCCTCTCCTTTTCCACCCCATGTACTGTAGAAACAAAGCTATTTTAGAGGCAGATAGCAGACAGATTCTAAACCTTTCCCTGACTATTGACTTGGCTCAATATTGGTGAGACCCAGAGGGAGTTAAAAACCCTCTCCCACTCCAGCCTTTCAAGATCTTTCTGACCAAAACATGATAAAATTCACAGATTTGGGTAAAATCTTCAAAAAACAACTGAATTTCTCTCTCATTTATACCAGCCTAATTCAATGGGTGCAAGCAATTCCCAGCATGGACAAGACCATGTTTAATATGCCTGATGTATAGGTGTTATAAATGTTGAGATTTTTTTTTTTAAAAAAAGAAGTGGCAACCTTGATTCAGCATTAATGTGGCTGACTATATAGAGAGTTTTAAAAGTTGAGCATTCAAAACACTGGGCCTGCGTAGGAAAAACTGACAATTTAGATTCTTTTAATTTTTCTTTAAACTCATATTCTTTCCATCACAAATATGAAGAAACTTTGGAATATTTTAAAAGAATTGTTATTAAGAATTAGACTGAGGAGAAGAGAAAATCCTCTCCCATCCCTGCTTTGAAGGGACTTCCTAGACTACCTGGGCCTTTCTAGAGCTCTGTAGCAGCTCAGATTGCCAATCGAATCTAAAAGCTCCAACCCAAATTTCTTTACTATTTTGTGTGTATCTAGGGTCTATGTGCCACATATAATTCAGTTCTCAGGCTGGACACAGTGGCCTGAATCCTGTTAGTACTCTCAGCTAGAGCAGAACCACTGGATTAATTGTTGAATGAATGGTGAATCCCATTGATTCAGTGGGTCTAGTCTTGTTGGGAATATCAAAAGTCAGACCATTAACATTATTTATATAGTTTAACTGTTCATGGTATAAGAGATAGAAAACTAACTGGCATATGAGTTGGCAAATTTTGATTGTATGCCCATCAACAATAGGCAGAAAACCCTGCAGGGGACCTTGACTAGGTACAATGAAATAAATATTTCGGATTCTGTTTCAGAATTAAGTACAGAAATTTTAGAAGCAAAGGTATTGGCAAAGATCTGGAAGTATGAATACCATTATTTCATGCAGTGTTATTTTGGCTCCCTTTTATTCAAATGAGAAACTGACCTTTTGAATCTGCCATGGAAAAGGTAATTCAGGTATCTGAAGGCTCTTTATGTACAAAAAGTGAAAAATAAAATAAAATAAATATATGATCATATTGTTGGAATTATGTATGGAATGGGATCTTGTGGACTGACATTTTCCACAGAAGACCAGCTTTCCCCAACCTGATGCCATCCAGACATGCTAGAGCTCCTATCATGCTCAGCCAAGGTTGGGAAAGCTGCATTGGGCTATCTGTAAAGATTAGTGCAGTTAAGCAATTTAGATTCTGGATGTGTTAGACTTATTCTTCCCTGCCCTCAGTCTCTGGAGGGCCGTGTGTGTTTCCTCACTTCTTTCTCTGTGTGGCAAGCCAGCTCTGCTGTGTTTGGGACCCTTTCTGCTCATGCCTCAGGGAAGCCCTTGCCATCTGCCCTGAAGTCTTGCCCTGACAGTGTGACTGTTTGACAGAGGCTTGAGATGAAGCACAGCCATCAGAAACTTTCCTTTGACCTGGTTCAATTTGCTCTTCACATAGTATGAACAATTTTTACTGCTCCAGGCAGGTTTTTAATCCTGGCTAGAGGCCAAGACAAGTGAGGCTTTCACTCCCAGGAGGCTAGAGAGCTTGATGGTGAGCTTTTTACACACGGGTGAAACTAGCTACCCTGCCTTCTCTTTCCTCCTGAAATTTACATATATTCCTTTTGCTTATTTTTTCATGACCTTACCAACTCCTGGCTCGATGCACACCTTCTCCAAAGGAAGCAGTCTGAGAGCTATGTTTAAACATCATTCATGCAACTAGGAACTGAGAATGTGAGTTCTTTCTTAATTTTTCCTTTTTCCCTTTCTTTCTTTCTTTCTTTCTTTCTTTCTTTCTTTCTTTCTTTCTTTCTTTCTTTTTTTTTTTTTTGGCCAATTAATTCTAGCATGCTACTGCTGCTATATTAGCAAAAGCAACTCTGTCTCAAGGGGCTGCAAATAAGACTGTTAAAGAGAGTAAAATCACTTTCATATGGTAACCCAACTTTGTTTCTTCAAGAATGAGCAGCATCATGTCCCTGGCTTACATACCACCTGCTTGGAAAAATATGGATTTTCAAGTGTAATGTTAATTATTAAAAAAAAGTCTCAACATTAAAGTACATTGATTTAGGTAGATTTTATATTGACTTTCATCACAGATTTTTACTTAAGCATAAAAACCTGCCTATATTGGTTCATGATACTGTGCTCCCAGAAGTCATACAAGCTGGTTGTTTGGTTGTAAGTAGGAAGGAAAGACGTTTTTCTTAATTCAGAATCTCATTTGGAAATAAGATCATTAGATAAATGTAATTGCAAACAGCAAATACATACATAACAGATAGGGCTGGCTGAACAGAACATTCAGATCAGTCCTTTGTTTTTTATTTTATTTTTCAGTTTGTACTCTGTGACCACTTTTTAAAGTACCCCTTTCAAACATGGAACATGCATTTTCTTATATTTTTACCCTGGTGACAGATGCATGAAAATGTTACATTTCCATTTGCGTCCTAACCCTTTTCATTCTTAAACCTGCCAGCAAAAGTGGAATAATGTAGGAAAACTTGTCACTTAAATGTTATCAGCACTTGTGAAACTCACAGAGTTCTTGATTGGAATCACTGTAATTCCCCTGTTTGGTGAAAATCAAAACTTCTGTAAAATTATGTTTTGGATCTCTTTGCTCCAGAGTTATGACTTCTGCAATAATGTTGTGTCTTTTCAACGTATTTCTTCATTTTTTAAAATGAAAAAGGAAGTGGTTTTTTCTGGCTACTGAAATCACATGCAAAATACTCCTTTGTAGATTAAAAAAAGCTTTACTTCCTACTCAGAGCACAACAGATCTGTCAGTTCCCTTTTTGCCAGCATATAATGTATCAGTAGGTGAGAGCTGAAGAAAATTCTTTTCTGTTTCAGGCTGAGGAACAATAGACAGCCCTTGTTAATCATATATAATCCATTTTATACCACTAAAGCTACATAAGCCTTCAGTGGATCCTCCACCAATCTTTTCTCTCCACTTCTTATTTGTGTAGCACAAGAGTGGGGACCATGCAGCCCTCCAGATCTTATTGGACAACAGCTCCAGGTGTTTTTCACCTGTAACTATGATGGCTTGAGATGCTAGAAGTTATATTCCAACAACATGTGGAAGGTCACACAATTCCCACCTGTGGTGTAGCTGAGAGCATAGTGTGGGTTATACTGTGATTGCATGAAGAGATATTACATGACTTTGGAGACTCTAGGTTATTGGGACTGTTCCCCAAATTTCTGGCCTGGAAATAAAGACGCCAAATGGTTTAGACATAGTATCACCTAGAAACATGTGTCTGAATGTTTCATGTTGTGGGAGTTCTTCATTATCTTCGCTTTCATATTCCCTTAGCCTCACCTATACTCCACTAATGGTTTTATGTGATATTTATTAAGCTTATTATGAAAATAATGACCTCTACATGTCTGTGTTCTGTGATTTTACAAATTTGAATCCCCACTGTGTCTATTCTATCTATCTATTTACTATCTTCTGCTTTCTCTTCTTTTGGTAGATAAATACTGTGTAATTCTAGAAACCATACAGTGGATATAGTAGCTCACACTTCAGTCGACTATTCATCTTTAGGTTCTGATGAATTAGTCTTTTGTTGAAATAAAGATAAACAGTATGAAAGGCAGCTAAAACCATATGAGTCTCTGTCCCTGGGCACATGAGCCTTTTGAATATGAAGTATGTTTTCACTTTGATAGTCAGGTGTCCCATACACATTCATTGTCAGTGCCAAGACATATAAAATGTAAGTATGGCTGAATATTTGTTTTCATTTAATCCATCAATTTTTTTTAATACTCCAATGTGTGCACATACACCACAGGCTTTGGAAGTAGAGGGAGAGAAGAAAAAGTTTATGCCCTGTGAAAGAAGTGATCATGCAGAAAATCAGAAAAAAATGGAAAGAGTTTTCTGTTTTTGAAGGTAAACAGGCAAATTCACAAGCAGGTATAACATTAAAAACAAACATGGAAACGTGTGCAGAAAAAGAAAGAGAGTTTTAAAGCTAGAGTGTGTTGTATGTCCTAACAAAACAGGATATTCCTGATGGGTTTGTGGGATTGGGTGCCAAGATAAGTCCTATTTTGAGAATTTGGCAAAATCTGATGTAAGTGTCCAATCCCACGCAATTAGAATTGTTTAAGAAATAGCAGTGATGCACTGGCCAGCTGGGTATTATATCCCCTGCCTTGATCACTTGCTCTCTATGTTGCATGTCAATAGTAGGGTGCACGTTTGCTTCCACATGATGCAGAACTCTTGTGGGTTCTAAGTAGTATAAACAGCCTGAATGAGTATTGGCATCTCCCTTCTTCAGATCTTGACATCCAAGACAGGCGAACAGTAGGATCAGGTACAAAGATGCTAAGGAGGAAATGAAGGTAGCTAGCATATCCACCACACAATACGTACTGCCTTGGAGAATCAAACATCTGAATAGGGCTTATGTCAGAATCCACACTGCTTCATAGCAGTTGAATTGCAGGGAAAGGCAATGGATTTTATTTTGTTTTATTCTGTTTGCTCTCCATTGAGTTCTGCTTGTAACAGCTGAGGAAACATAGAACTTAGCTTATGTCTTCTCCTCTCCTGACATAGCATTACTACCTCATTTTGCCCTCTCAGCTTGCAGAGTTGCACCAGTGGTAAAGATACTTTCTGCTTCAAGAATAATATAATACAGCATTGCTTAATATTCCACCAGCTTAGGCCATTGACAAAGAGCCTATCTGAAGATACAGTCATCTCTCTAACCAGCACAATTGGAGCAAGGGTTGTACCTTAAATGTCAAAGAGAATGGTTCACACTTAACCTTCAATTTTTGATTAATCTTTTTTTCTGTGGAGGAATATTTCACATTTTGTCCATGCCTGCAGTTTGATGGTCTCAGATACCACCTTATGAACTAGACCTAAGTACTAGTTTCAGGAAGGATGATGTCAAAATCTGCATTAAGTTCCCATTTTGAAATTTGCTGTTGTCGTTTGCCTTCATGTTGACTCCAGTTTATAACAACCCTGCTGTTAGCAAGTTTTATTCAGAAAAAGCTTGCCATTGCTGTCTTCCTAGAATGAGAGAGGAAGACTTGCTGAAGTCACCCAGTGGGTTTTCATAGCTGAGCGGGGGATTTGAACCCTATTTCCCTTGACTCCTAATCCAACACTCAAATCACTTTACTGCAAAAGCTCTGTGCTGAAATACCATTGCTTAAATTGCAAAATTGTCTTCTGCTGTTGTTTCCTGGTCACCTACTGATTATACTTCAGATCCTTCCATAAACATATTAATATGAGTTTCTGTGTAGAAGGGATCAGCTGTCTTGCAGTCTTTCATGGGATGTGGTGAATCTCTGATACTGTTGTTGTTGTGTATATTTATAGTCACACATCTGCTTCCTCGAGTCAATACACAGTGTGGAGAGGGAAGATAATTTCAGATATGTGGTGCTATGAATCAGTTCATTAGGGGCAATGCACCATGTTGCAGATGACTGAAAAGTTTAGAGGAATATATATAAGATGATTTTTTTAAAGCAGTTGTTAGATTATTGTGTATGTTGGTGAAGGCAAGGTGAATAAAGCCCCTCATTTCACAGTCCCAAATTGGTTCAAGTTTATCTTATGCCTGCTAAATATACTTTAAACGTCACATACAAGGGCCCTCCACTTTTGTGGGTTCAGCATTTGGTTATTTAAAGGTTCTTTATTTATTTATTTATTTATTTATTTAAGATCTTACTGTATTTGCCCTTGCCACAGAAACATGTTCTCTCTAGGAATTTCTAGGTCCTCCACTGCAATTCTGTGGTCCACTTCCATTGGAAGCTGTCCATAGAATCATGCTGAAGAACCTAGAGACTGGTAGAAAAGGATTCTCAGGTTTTTAAAACAGAATTTAATAATTTTTATTTGCAGCTTTTCCAATGTTACAAGGGTCTTGTGCCCCTAACCCTAGCAAAAGTTGACAGTTTACTGTAAAAGCTAATGACATGAAAAATGTGATTTCTAGTTTATTCCTGAGGAGAAAGTGATTTCTGCACATTACTGTGCATGCATTCTCAGAAGTCATTTTGACTGAGTTTGGTGACAGTTATTCTTAGATAATTGTGTATAGGATTACAGTCCATAGAATGGATTTTCCATAATAAAATTTAACATGCTATGTATGACATCAAACTTGTTCTTAGTGAATAAGTTTCAAGAGGGAGGTAGATGTGTCTTCCAAGTAAAATATTTTAATCCTGTTCTGATAATTTTGATTGAGGTGTTATCCCAAGGGGACATTGCTGAAAGTGAATGGGGATGACTGAATTTCCATTACATTTTCATGGCGCAAGTTTTAAAATGTTACATATCTCCTTTAGAAACTGTGCGAAGTAGCTTGTTTACTCAAAAATGTTTTTAGAAAATACAATTATACAAAGAATATAAAAATTACATTTAAGAATGTCAGTGACAGCAACAACAAGCTTAGGCAGTACACCTTGGTTCTCTGGAAATAAAAACTAGTTTTACGTGGCTTGATTTTATTCTTCCTTTGAAGCTTAAGAAAAAGTGCTCTTGTGTCAGACATTTCACAGCCACCTGGGTCTGGAATCAGTAATTCCTGCAATCCCATGGGAGGAAATTACACCACCATCCTATCATAGGAGTTCTAAAAAATGTTGTTCTCAACTCAGGAGGCTTTGACAGAAAGCAGATTTTTTTTTCCTCAAGAAAAAATCAGGGCTAAAATCTTTGGGCTTACTTCTGAAGCATTTGGAAAGGTTAAGGCTGAAATATTTCTTGGAAACATTCTTGTTACCAATGAAATGGGTAGAAAAGCACTCTCATTTTCACAGCAGGGGAGCGGGGGGATGAATCTTTGAAATTGGTGTTCAAATTTCAGCTTATCTTTATTTTTAACAGCTGATTTTGTGACTTTAATTTAAAAGTGATTCCTCAGCTAGTACTGGAGATTGGAGTTCGGTCAGGTTCTCCATTGGGTAGCAGCTGCCTGATGTGAAAAAAAGTAGAGTGGAACAAAAGCACTCTCATAAGACTCCTTATCAGGTTCTGAAATGTATCTGGAGATTTCCTGGGAGAAGTACTAAAAGACCTGGGTGTGATGACTATGGTTGAGTTGTGAGACCAACTGAGTTTCTACCTTTTGAAAATGTGTGGTTTGGCCTAGATCTTTGTTAACTGACAGGAAAAGAAACAGTTTTCATGGGGCTATTCATGCCTGGTTATATTTAGCTGATCGTCAGCATCTTCAGAAAATATTACCTAAAATTGTAGGAATTTTGCAATGGATGCCAATGGCAATGCCAGGTTTTGTATACATACATTGCAGACTTTTTCACAAAGAGTATTTTACAGTTGTTTGTATGTGAGAGTAGACTTCACAGAGTTCATTATCTAAATGTTTCAACTTTATGGAAGCTAATGGGTATCTCTTTCAAATCTAAAGCTCTAGGCAGAATCAAAGTGTGTAAATTTGGAAGATTACATGGCCCCTCACATTTGTTAGGGTTAGGGGCACAGGACCCTTGGAAAAGTGGAAAACTTGCAAATATCAGGGTATGTTTGTGTGTTTATATGTGGAGAAGGGACAGGAGACATGCTGAGGAAAATGGTCACCCAGGGTCCAAACCAGGTCAGTGGAAGGAGTGGGAAAAGGATTGACTGACATTCTTCTCTCTCACCCATCTTCTCTTTCCTTGAGTGTGTGTTGAGTCATTGGAAGAAGGCTTATGGTGCTGTGAAACAGGGCTGCAAGCCAGCTGGCTAAGCAGCTGTTGGTGGGGCAGGAAGAGGACCAGAGGTAATTTTTTTTAAGGGCTGTGAAGCCTGATCAAAGCCACTGAGAGGTAAGGTTCCCCCAGGAAAGAAGCACCTGAGGTGGGGGAGAAGGGGTTGGAGAAACTCACAAATAATTAAATCCATGAAAATCAAACCCACAAATTTGGAGGACCAGCTGTATTTTCTAGGTTGGCCATCTGATTGATCATTTTAGTTTTGACTGATGAATCAAATATTGCCAAATATTGACTGAAGTTTATTTTTGAAAGGCATTGATGTGATTAGAACAGCAACATAAAGAAGCTTTGACTATTAAATTTTTGATATTTATATCAAATTTAGTACTCAGAAACAATTGGGATGGTTAGACACCACTCTCTGTAAACACCTTGAATTAATATGTGAAGGGAATCATAGCGGGTAGTTCTGTTTACTGGCATCACCTCTCATTTCTGCCACTGCTATCACTTGCACTCTCCCCTGTCGAACATCCATTTCATGTTCATAAGAAATACTCTGTGTGCATAGAAGTATAGCATAAGATTACAGCAGGTACTCTAGCTTTTGGCTGTTGCAAACCCACAGGACAAGCTCTTGCCCTTGCAAAATAAATATAAACTGCCAAGTATGTAGCAGCAATCTAGATCTCATGGAACACAGAAAAATATTTGGCCATGATCAAATAAGAAACAATCTATCAGTGCTGCAGTAGAGTTTGAAATTTTAATCGTGGAGTGGTCATTTTTCCCATGGCATCATATTTTCATGTCTATGTTCGTGGCAACTGCCAAGGTGTGTATATGTGTTATGTGACTGAGCTCTACAACATTGTTTTGTGGCTTAGAACTTTCTCATTCATCAAAGTGGCTCAGCAATGTGCTTTACTTCAGTAGCCTGTTCATTCAATAAGTAAGCTGAGATTACAAGTGCACACTTAGGTAGGATGTGCCTGGTTATTTCGGTAGGATTTAAGATGCTTCTGGATTCCACCCAATATCTTTTAGATTGTGCAGAGTACTTGTATCCAACACAGTGCAAAGCTAAGCCATATAGGTTGTCATGGCTATTTTTGCTCACCTGCTTTGAAACAACCTTGCTAGTTCATTTTCAGCATTTATTTCATGCACACCTTTTAATCTGAGTTAATGTTTCATATTTATTTTTATTTTTTCCATTAATCTCTTCCTCTTCAGGTGCAATCTAGCTCCCGTGGTGGAGTTTGCTGCAGATGTGGGAACTAAATCAGATTTTATTACCATGAACCCATCAGTTGTACAAAGAGCATTTGGAGGCTTTCGGAATGAGAGTGACAGAGAAAAATTTGTGCATAGACTATCCATGCTGAATGACAGTGTCCTTTGGATCCCTGCTTTCATGGTCAAAGGCGGAGAGAAGCATGTGGAGTGGGTTAATGCATTAATCCTTAAGAATAAATTGAAAGTGCGAACTGCCTATCCATCACTGAGACTTATTCATGCTGTCAGAGGGTAAGTGTCTGGAAAAGACTGGTCTGTCCTTGGCACAATAGAACTCATAACTAAAATTTCCACTTGACAGAAAGAATAGCTCTAAAAGGTTTATGATAATTCCATTCTAGTCATAATGGATTATACTTTTGATAAAGTCACACTTGTTTGGTAGAAAATGTTTCCCACTCTTTTTAGACCATTCAGAGGCAAACACTGAGAATGATTTGATTTTCTGACCCTTTCATCCTTTCTCTTTGTGAACAAAAAGGATGTGAATCTGTATGAGAAATTATTTGAGTTTTTTAAAAATTAGAGCAGAACTAACTGGTTCTAATGTTAAATGTGTTTTGCTTAGCTATGAATTGAAAGTTCTGTCCTCAAAGATGAATGTCGTTGTTGTTGTTGTTGTTGTTGTTGTTGTCAGCCTTCTTTTTTTGTGAAAAAAAATAAGGCTTTGATGCTTATGTTTTCTACCATACACCCAAAAAAACCTGATAATTTTGATTTAACAAGAGGGACATAATCTGTTATGAGGTTTTTTCCCCTCTAATTGTTCTTGTATGTTTTTTTAGCCTTACAAATGCTTAGAAAATGTGGATGCTTGAGGGAAAGTGTGTATTCTAATTGTGTCATGCCTAGCTGGTTTTTCAGACAGACAAATCATGCCTATCTCCTGTTGCCCTACTTCTGTTTTGGTGTCAAGAATCACACTAGTTATTTTATCACACACATTGGCTTCTTTTGATGTATTCATTCCTCCTAGAAATTATCCTTTTCAGGATACTGTCCTACATTGCATTGCTATCCTGTTTTCTTTATGCATTTTTAAAAAGTAGAATCAGCAAATTTTGTAAAAGGTTCACATCCTCAAGCTTTGCTTGTTTATTAAATGGGATATTCCTGAATGAACTGAAGATGCTTTAGAACATTACCATATTTTATACTTAACACACAGACAATGGATTACTAGAGATGTAGTGTTAGGCCTACTTAGAGTAAACCCATTGAAATCAAAGGGATTTACATTAATTGTGACTAATAAGCTTCTTTTATTTCAGTGGATTTATTCTGGGTAGGATTAATATTAGATTTAGTCTTGTATCTGCTCCTTCTTCAAATAAAACTTGTTGCATGTTAATATTTACTAATCCATGAAAGGTCTGAATTGTGTTGATCTTAAATAGATCAGCTTTATAACCCCATTATAAAGCTCATTGATTTAAATATCAGTTGACCTATTTCATTTATTTCATTCTTGGGTACTACAGCAAAAGATATTGAAAGGGTTTTTGTTTTCCATCGTTAGGCGAGAATATAAAAGTTTCTGAACATTTAAATTTTTTTCCATTTGGAGAACATTTCATCAAATTATTGAGGTTTGTTTTGTTTTGTTCTGTTTGCAAAAATGATTGGTTTTGTCCTAAGGCTGTGTTAATTTCTCATGCCAGAAAAAGGAATAATCTTTTTAAAAAAGAGAGCAGCTATTTTTGGAAGCCTCTAGGAAAATCCATAAAGAAAAGTATGGGGTTGTGCTTGGAGAGGCGTTGTCCCCCCCCCATAAAAAAATAGAAAAGAGCTTCTAGTCATTTTTGGTTCTAAAAAAAAAAAAAGAATAAAAGAAGTATCACATTTTCATAGCAGCTGCAGTCTGCAGCAGGAACAAAATTGGGTCCCGGAACCCTCGAGCATGCCCATCATGTGATTAATGTGAAACCTCTAGGAGGAATGCAGTGAAGGATTTGGTGGGTACCAGTTGTGTGTTCATGACAGGTCTATTCATTAGTCTTCATCAAGCCATTTTCTCTCTTCAGGCATGGGCTGAATAGTGAATTCAGATGCCAGGAATATCATCATCTTACTCCAAACTCATGATGGCACTTCTTCAAGTATTTCATACAGAGGTTAAAGATGGGGGTAGGGAACGAAAGGAACTCTGGAAGATCCTATCACACACAAAAGTGGGGAATCCACCTGCTTGTCCCAAGTGGAGAGCCAATATGGTGTTATGATTTCAGTGTTTGGCTAGGAATCCAGAGAAACAAGGTTCAGATTCCTGCTCAGCTATGGAAACTCACAGAGTAACCTTAGATAAGTCACATTGTCTCTACCTTAGAAGAGCGCAATGAGTAACCTTCTCTGAATAACTCTTGCTATGAAAACCCCATTATAGTGTTCTCATAAGTCAGAGTGAGCTTGAGGAGAACATAATATTAACAACAAAGACTCAAGTAGAGAAGACCTGTTGACTTAAAGGGATTTATGTGAACATTGACTTAGCATCCGGTAGTTGATTCGGTGAATCTTGCTGTAACTAGGAATTGACTTAAGGGCACTGTGTTCTACACTGTCAGTTCTCTTTAAAAAAAAAAAAAAACTAAAGATATTAAAATATTTTACACCAACAGTTGGGAACCAAATGAGCAACCACGTTCAAAATTGACCAAATCTATAAATGATTTCAATAAAAACTTCTAGACCCAAATCAAACTTATTTCCCCTCCTTGTGAAGTTCACACCCCTCATCTTTTTCATTGTATCCCCCCTTCTATTATTATGTAGGTTTCATTTTCTCTTTAAAAATGTCCAGCAACTTTCTTGTGCCAGAACAGGTCCTGGATATATTTGCATTAAAATTTATATCAAAATAATCACTATGGCCCTTTCCACATGAGGCAAGGGAATCGCTCCGTGCCTTTACCTGCTACTTCTTCTGGGGTCTGAAGCAATGCAGACTGTCCCTGAAACCCTTCCGCAGGGCTCCTGTTTGGTCCAAAGTGAATTGGAGCAGTGTGAGGTCTGTAGATCTGCACTGCTCTGGCTTCCAAAATGGCGGCTTCCGGCTTCCAAAATGGCGACTACTGGTTGGTCGTGGGTCCCAACCAACCACTGAAGCTCGCCACGCCTAAAGCCTGCCCTCCGCAGATCGCAGGCTCACGAGCCTATGAATCTGCACAAGGGAGCAGGAATGCAATAGCGTGTTCCAGGAAAATAAAGACCTGTTTTTTGCGGTCTTTAGAAAACACGCTGGAGGACCACTTGGGGTCATTTTGGAGCGGACTGAGGTGCAGATCTCGAGTAAGTAGTCCGCTCCTCATCTGCTCGAAGGTGCAGACAACCTCCGTGAGAGGACGCACTGCCCTGTTCTATGTTTTCTTGTTGAATTAAAGGGAAATGCCAGATCACGCTTTACTCTCACAGAGCTTAAAAAATTAGAAGTATAACTCAGGTACCAAATTTAAAAAGTTTTGGATTTTCCCACAACAGTTTTTTTTTTCCTTAACATTGTCTTGGTTCTTTCATTTCTCTTTCACCATCTTATTTCTGTATAGAAAAAGAATGCCATACCACAGGGGTTCTTTGCCCTCTGAAATCTGCACATTTATCAATGGTACTTGGCATCTCTGAGTAGGTGCATTTGTCTTCCTTACCTTTGTTGGTTTCTCCTTTAAAGGGAATGAGGTCACAGCTAAATACAGAGGTAGAGAGTTGGCATCTTTTTCTGCCAGGGATCCTGTACCATCCAAAACTGTATGAAAAGCAGAAACAGAACAGTTAAATGGTTAAAGGGCTTTCCCCTCCCTAGTGTAATTGCAGAGGTGGACGGAAGTTGTGCTTGAGTTTTAAATGTTGTACAACTATCTTGTCTGTGTCTTCAGAACCAAGCAACAAGATGCCAAGCAAGAGAGTAGACAGTATTTCTGTTTAAATAACAATCTCAAGCAAAGATCTCTATTTGATGCTGAAAACAAATCAGAGGAAGAAAAGAGAATGGTCCTTGAGAGATCATTCCAGAATAGGATGCCACAACCAAAGAGGTCTTGAGTACCAGTATTTTCCTCAGTCTGGGCAATACAACTTTGCAGCATTTCTAATTAAGATTATCCACAAAGCAGCGGAGTCTGAAATACCTGAGCAGGGCTATTGACTTGAAGGCTGCTGCTGCTGCTGCTGCTGCTGTTGTTGTTGTTAACTGCCGTCAAGTTGACTTCAACTTATGGCAATCCTATGCTTGGGTCTTTCAGACTCAGTTGCTTTGTGGATAGTCTTAATTAGAGATGCTGCAAAGTTGCATTAGCCAGGCTGAGGAAAATACTTCAGAAACTAGTGAAAGCTTGCTTAGAGAAAGAGCACGCTTTCCAGGTCCTGGTATTCTTTTCACTGACTTGAATCTTAATCTAAGCAGAAATGGAAGCTTCCTACACAAAGGTGAAAGCAGAGATGCCTCTCCTAGCAGAGCTGAGGCTTGGTCAGCCAGGAATGAAGACAGCCAAAGACCCAGCTCATGGTCTCAGCAGGCTGGGACTTTAGCAGATAGTTCCCTCATCGTAGGGCTGAATCTAGTGTTAATGCTACCCAGTGTAGATGCACTAAAGTCAATGGGATACAAGTTTGTTGTGACTAATAAGCTCTATTCATTTCAATGGGTGTCTGTGAGATCAGACTAATATTGGATTTATCTCATTGTGGGGATTTTTGATTGCTTTCTGTAATAGTTTATGAGCTTGTCTTTGTTTTAGTAGAATGCAACAATACCAGCTACATATTCTTTAAAAGTTGCATTTTAAAGAAGGAAATGTGTGGGGTATTATGTGAAAGCTGATATTTTTGAAAGGAAATTTCCTTAACAGAAAGAAAGAAAGAAAGAAAGCAAGCAAGCAAGCAAGCAAGCTACCCTCTTTTCTTGCAATAGCCTTGTTCTCAGAAACACTAAATAAAAATGTAATCTGTACAGTTGATCTGAATAGCTACTGAATGGCTAATGGCTTAGAAGACCAACACATATCCACTGAGTATACCTTCAAAGATTTGCTTTAGGGTATTGATGGTAGCTTTAAAGAATATTGAATCTAACTGTATCGTATGCAAGGCTTGTTGAATTATTGTATTCTGAGAGCCATTATTTCAGTCTGTGTCTTGGGCTCTTATATACCACTTTTGCTTTCCATCGTTGTTGTTGTTGTTGTTGTTGTTTGCATTAGTGTATGATGATCTCCATTAAGACTTCCAAGAGCCCCAGTCTTCGACTGCCTTCTCAGGCCTTGCAAGCTTATGGCTGTGGCTTCCTTAATTGAATTAATCTACCCATTGTGTGGCCCACCTCTTTGCCTACTGCCTTTCATTTTACCAAGCATTATTGCCTTTTCCAGTGAACCATGAACAAATGAACTGGATCATGACTATGTCTATGCTTATTTGGATGTAATATTTCCCCAGCCTGCTCCATAAAGAATGGGGATGTTAAATTCCATGGCCAGAGAATAGGGTGGCCTTTTACTCAAAGAGAAGATACATCTGCAGAAAATTGGACATGGATTTGTGTGCAAAGGCGCTTTATGCTAATTTGAAAGAACAGATGGAACTTTTGAATTGGTGAATGTTATTTCACTAGAAATACATCTCCCTATAGCAGAGAAGACTGCCTCCAGGTGATAAAATAATAATAATAATAATAATAATAATAATAATAATAATAATAATAATAATAATAATTATTATTATTATTATTATTATTATTATTATTATTATTATTATTATTATTATTATTATTATTTATATCCCACCTCTCCCCATGGATCGAGGCGGTACTACAACAATACATTAAATACATTAAAAGCATTAAAACATAACCAATCCTCCCCACCCACCTACCCATCTAAAACCAACCCCCTAAAACACATTAACTACAGTCAACTAACTATTAAAGAACAGCAGATCCATTATGCCTGCTGGGTCTGTTGACCAGAGGCTAGGTGTCAATAGGCAAATTCAAGGCCCTTGCTGTCTCTTCTTATGGTTCTTTATCTTTAAAATGGGCTTTGTCTAAATGGGCCTTCCAACTGTAAATACAGTCCTTCCTCCCTGTTCACAGGTTTGACCTTTGCAAATTTGATTATTTGCAAGGCACATGTTTGCCTTCTCCCCAGTTTCCTCCTCCCATCCCTTGCATTCTTCAGGCTTGCAAGGCTTGTGTTTAAAATGGACTTTTTTTCCTTTTGGGTGAGCAAATCCCCCTCCCACTGCTGAAGGTGTTACCTCTCTGCCATGTGGTTGCACATTCTGCTGTGTATTGGCTGCTGATGGGTCAGGTGCTCTCGTTCCTACCCTTCCTTTTTCAAGGTGGCCACTGAAGGTAATTAGAACTCCAAAACTCCCCTCTTCTCTGTCTGAGGGGAAAGTACGGGTAAGCCTTTTAGGTTGTCTTTTTTTCTCCACCCCTCCCCCAAACGCTGGGGCCAGAGGTAAGGGAATGGGAGTGGGGAAGCTCTGGAGGGAATGGGGGGAATTTCAGGGGGGAGTTATTTACAGTTTTTCCACTTTCACAAGGGTTCTGTGCCCCGAACCCTCGCAGATGTGGAGGGCCTACTGTACACTTGGCTGATCTACCAGAGGCAGACAGACCATGTTCAAAGAAATGCTGTATAAGCAAGATACTTTCTTGTACCTTTTCTCTCTGTGTCTCATCTCTCTCTCTCTCTTCTCTCTCTCTCTCAGTTTCTGTTTTCTTTACTGGATTGAGAGTTTCCCCTGAGATATAATGCCTGAACAAGTCCCATGTTGCGATTTCTTCTATTATGAATCAAACCCAGTTGAACTGAAGATGATCAGGGCACTTTATAGTGAAGAAGTGATCTTGTTCTGAAAAAGAAAGTGATACTGTTTCCAAGCTGCTGTTGAGCACAGCAAGATCTTGAAAACGGGAGCCCATGTGTTACTGTCTAATAAGCAAATTATGGCAAATTTAAGGGATGCTTCAGGTTTAGAAGAATCTAAATAAGAAGGGGAAGATTGCTCCAAGCTATACAGGTGGAGGGGGGAAGAGTAAGGATATATAACGTAGCCACTGAGACCCTGTGTTTTGAACAGAAAAGTGGGGAAACTGTGAAAAAGGCAGTAATAAGGATATCCATTAGATACGCCAGTTACCAGTGGCTGCCCTTTCAGTTGAGAAAAGATTGTTTTGTCAATGAAACAGAGATGAGACTGATTTGTGAGAGACTAGAATGGGCAGATTGCATCTTATGCATGCATACTCTTAAACCAACTGCCACCATTTCCAATTTGTGCGTGGCTTCAAGTGCTTGAATCTGCGGGAGCAATCTCTGTGACAAAGCCCCAGTACAATTACTTTAGCTGTTAGGATAGCTTAGTCTAGAGCAGTGGTTCTCAACCTGAGGATCGGGACCCCTTTGGGGGTCGAACGACCATTTCACAGGGGTCGCCGCTCCTCAATCCTTCCCCCCTTTTAAAAGAAGGTGGCCTCACAGCCAATGGGAGCAGTGCTTCTGAGACCCCAGCGCTGGGAGGAGGGCAGAGGAGGCATGCTGGGCATTTCCCCGTCTTTCCCTGGCTGGTGGGAAAGCACTGGAGGAGCCAAAACACATCAACTTATGCCGCCACCATCTTTCCTCTCTCCCTGTCCTTTCCTCCCTGCGCCTCGTGTAAAATGTGGGCTGTTTTGACATTGCCTTTGGGAGTGACTGGCTTTTTGAACTGTGGAAACCCAACATTCAGAACTAGAAGTACTGCCTTAATTCTGGCATTGATGGATGCTTTCTGTGCTTAAAAAAGGGGGGAAGGTTACCAGTTTTTAGGCATTAGAAGTCTATCCAGAGCAGTGATTTAGGGCAGTGTTTCCAATCTATTTGGAATAATAAATAAATAAATAAATAAATAAATAAATAAATAAATAGTAACAAAAATGATTTTATGGTTGGGGGTCACCACAACATGAGGAACTGTATTAAGGGGTCGCGGCATTAGGACGGTTGAGAACCACTGGTCTAGAGAGAATAATAAGTTGTTTATTCTGGACCATGTTGCCCTCTTTCTCTGCCAGACTGAAAGCAAACCTACCTCAACTTATCAACTGTTGAGTACGTGAGGTTTATGCTTTGAGGAATCATACCTCCTAAGTTTTGATTCTGCGTGGTGCAGTGGTTTGAGTGTTGGATTGAGATTCTGGGAGGAAAGGGTTCAAGTCCTTGCTCAGCAATGGGAGCCCGCTAGCAACCCTGGGCAAGTCATACTCTTTCAGCCTGAGAGAAGGAAATGGCAGATACCCTCTGAATAACTTTTTTCCTTGAGAAGACCCTGTGAGTTGCCATAGGTCAGAGTCAACTTGAAGGCATGTAAGAACAACAGCAAAGCCTACCTGTGGCATCTGCAGTCGGTTTGCCCAGGTGGGAAGGAAGATATCTGTGACTAGCTTTTATTAGCCCAGGAGTTCTCAGGCTTTATGAAGGAGAATCAAAGAGGGAACACTCAGGCATTGCTGCTTGGCACCTGCTCATTAGAAGAATTCCTGAGCTAGATAGGATAGGAATGATAGTGGCGGCAGTGCCTGCTAAATCTCTTTGCTCTCTGATTTTCATGGAATAGTTGGCTCAGGGAACTGTTTTCCAGTGCTGATGGATCACTGCATCTTTCCCCAAGCAAGATCCACTTTTTGGAAGTCATTGGAAGTTGTATGTGTGCTGTAGAAGAAAGTGACTACTTCACTGAAGATGAGGCTAAGAGGCAGAGAGGCTCCTTATAGTTTACAAAGAGCAAAAACTAGGTTCTATAGAAGGATCTCTAATTTATAGTCAGCAAAATAGCTGCCAAGTAACCTCTGACAATGTAGTGTTTACCAATTTGTGTATTGTTATTTTCTGTCTAGTTAGTTTCAACTTATGATAACCCCATGAATTAAGGACCTCTGAGCCCTAGTCATCCACAACTTTGCTCAGATCTAACAAATGCAAGGTTGTGGCTTCCTTTATTGAATCAATCCGTCTGTAATTTGATCTTCATAGTGATCACTGTTGCATCTATATAATACTTCTTTAGCATCAGTGTTGTTCTAAAATTCAAGATGTATACACCTACATTGAATATTTTATCTAGAAGTTAGTGGAAATTCCCTTTACTTAAACATTTGCAAACAGTTTCACTAAGATTCATGCTGAAACCCCACTCTGTCTTGTGTTCATTTTAAAATTTGCATACAATACCCATTTCCAGAGGGTTCTTTGAAAGAAGAGAACATAATGATATGTTACTCAACAGAGTCACAGAGGCTCTTATGTTGCTTTTTAATGCATAGAAACACATCCACTCTCCTTTTTTTGAAAAGGACTACAAGAGAATTTTTTTAAAGCTCCAATAGAAAAAAGCACATCATTAGCAAAGTCTTCTCAAGTAGCCACCTGGACTCAAATGGATATAATACTCGAGTGGGGAACAAATAAACAGCACAATTTTATATTAAACAGCCTAAGTGAGTCCATTAAACTGTTTTGGAGGAAAGAGAATATTTATCTCTGATAGCTAAGCATCCCTCTGTGTCTTTGCAAAATACTCTGTTTTACCTTATGAAGAACTCAGCTGCTCTAGAGAACAGAATGAAATGATTTTTTCAACCAGCCTTTATGTAATATTTTATTATACGAGTTCTGAGTTTCAAAATTGCATGCACATGCACAATTGAATCATTCCTTATTTATACCATAGTAATGTTAAAGCTTCCAACTGGGCATATGGTCCCATTGTTCTACTTTTCGGAGAATATATTGCTTGAGGTAGAGTCAAAACATTTTTCTTTTTTCTTTTAATATACACACACATGCAACCATAGACTGCAAAGCAAGCTGGCAAACCTGTTCCTCTGGATTATTTTACACTTGTGTCAAACTTTGAATTACTACTGCTTTCTCCTTAAAATAGTTGAATGATATTGTACATATTGCCTTGGTAATAAAGATGGAATAATTATTTGAGAAGGTAAATGATTGAAAATGTGAACTGCTTCCCTCCAAAATTGTTCCCATCCATGAGACAGGCCTAGCCCTCACCCCTCCAACTACTCAGGTTTGAACTGGATTCCCGATCTAAGTTGACTAATCTTTGCTGGCCTCCTATTTCCCAGGAACAAAGCATCTCCTTAGGAAGCAGGTAGCAGGCATATAGTGTGGCAACTTGATATGTAAATCAAGTTATTAATAAAAGATGATGGCTGGCCTGTTCAATATTTACATAATCATAAACCCAACTTATGAGCACATAAAGGTAAACTGCATCAATGTGTAATTTCTGTATTCTCAGGAGGGAAGCAGATATGTAGCTACCTCTTTGCTGCAGAGCCAGCAGCAAGGCCATTGTGCAGTGGATAACATAATAGCATGTGTCCTGGTGTGCAACATGCGTCATAGCACTATGGGTCCCACTGTGCAATGGAACAATGCGTGAGGTCTTCCAATACATATAATCAAAATTTAGTGGAAGGGTGGGTATTATGTCAGGGATTTAGAACCATTGTCATAAAGTTATGTATTGTAGCCTCTGATGCACTATCTTGGCAGACGTCTTGATAAATTGTTATGTACTTTAGGGGGAAAAGTAGTATTGGTATTGTGGTTGGCATGATCTATAAATAAAGACCAAACATTATAAAATCCAGATTCTGTTTTTCAACATCTTCATATATTAACATTAAATGATAATTTTTCCAGTAATGCCAGTGTCTAAAGTCTCTTTCTGTAATTATCTAGTGTTAATTCAGCTGTATTTTTCCAGTTTTGTGCAATTTCCATTTTCTTGGAGTGAGACAAAGAATCATTGTGTTGTTAACGTTGGTCATTGTGAAAAAATAGTTAACCCAAAGCTGGAGAAGTTGTTATACCCAAGTTGGTAACATTATGTCTAGGAATAATTTGAAGCAAAAGCTAATATGAACACTCCCGTCATATGTGTATATAATTATCTAGTGTTCTAGATTTCCATTTCACTAGCCAATCAGCTGAAACACTCTCAGTTGCCAAGGAAGCTCTGTTGTCAAGACCCCTTGTCACCAGGTTTGTCACACTGTGCATCACAGTTTGTAGTGTCTTCACAAGCCCTGTTTAAGCATTCAAGGTAGAGTTAGCCTAGAGATGTGAACAGAGGGATGCTCCTTATTGTTGGTTTCTACCCAGCAAAGTCAGCAACTCAGGGAATCTGTTCTGCCCTAACAGGGCATTTCTATCACGTTCTGTTGTCTTAAGTTGGAAGTGTATTGTATCTTTTATCAACTGATCAGGCCTGACTCCTTTTTGTGCTTGTTTGGTCAGTTGTCTCCTACAGATCACCTCTCTCTGGCTTTGTTCTTCACAGCTGGGCTTCCTTCTGCTGTCTAAAGGGCCTTGCCCACACATTTCTTTTTTACCTCATGCCACCACTCACCCTGCCACTAATCTTTCCTACTTTATCCCCCTTTTAAGTTACTGAGTTTCACAATAAAATTCATTTTTTTTTTTACCCTCAGTAGTTTGATGGGAGTTGACTATCTGGATTGATACACAGCTAATCTAATGTATGTTGAGGCAACATCAGAGTTACCTTGGCTTTTTCAAGCCCTCAGTCTTCCCCAAGTAACTTGGACTTATAGGAACATTGCCCCATTCCTAGTCCCTGACTGGTCTTTCAGAGTTATATAGACACACACTCAGACTCCCCAAGTTGCAACTGAGATAGGCAGCTGACATTTGTCTCTACCTTGCTTTGTCATTCAAACAGAAAAGACTGTAGATTAATATTTTTTACAGTTGCAATAAAATTTATTGAGTTTGCTGGAATCTATGCAATTGCTCTGTTTGACCTTCTTCATCATTCTGTACTGTTGTACAAATACTTGAAATATTTTTTTTAAACTTGATAATTATATATGTGATGGTGTTACTAACAAACAGTAATCTAGTAGCTTAGAAAATATATTACAGCTGCAGTTTATTTATTTATTTAATTTATATCCTGCCTTCTTCCCAAATAGTACTGAAGGCAGCTTCCAATAATCTAAAAAGATACTGCTAAAACATTTACTTTACTATATATATATATATATCTTATTAAAACATGCGGAAATACAGTTGAAACACTTAAAATATATTTAAAACATTATATCAAAAAAGTTGCCATGCTCTGTTAAATTTACATGTGAAAAATCGTGGTCAGAGATCCATTGGAACTTCAAACTTTTATATGGCCATATTATTTAGAAAATAGACACAATGCATTAGCTGCATTTTATAGCAATAGTATATCTTAAGTGAACTCTTTGTTTAGCTTTAACTTATGAACCTCTCTGTGTCAGAAAGATCAATACTTTTTATTTAGTAAGCTATTCTGTGGAGAAATTCATGTAGTTCCTTGTAACTAGTGCTTTGTAACAGACTGTTGTATTTTACAGCTTTGCAGGATGGGGCGCTTTTTTCTCCTTTGCATTAGATCACTTTGGTCAATGGAATGTCATATTTGTGAATTTTGTTTCTTATAGCTTTTACTGAATTTGTTGCATGGTTGTGGGTCCTTTACAGACGAAATAATAATAATGAAGTGGTAGTGCACTTCAGGATTCAAGATTAATGGTGAGCAATTGGAAAAGTAACTGAAAGGTGCGATTAAGATTTTACAGCAAGATTTCAGTGCCAGGTAGGATAATTGTAACATAATTCCAGTTTCCAGGATGGAAATGTACCTTTGGTGCCAATACAGAATTTGATGACAGTTAAGTTTTCAGAAACATGAAATGGCAATTTATCAAAAGACCAAAAATTCATTACAATCCTACATCTTTGAAAGTAGTTTTCCTAGTGAAGTTCAGTGGAAGCAGCATATTACTTACATATAGTATTATACCTTAACACTTTATAGTTTTTCATAGAGAGACATATCTGTTGCTGTGATTTCATTATCTCATCTTTCAGATCAGATGTGGAGAGAGAGCTTCCTCACAACCAGACGTGCACTTCTTCATGGAATTAGCAATGCTGCAGATATCAAGGGAGGTGCTCACAAAACCATATTCCCTTGTGAAGTAAACGTGAAGGCTTTGTGTGCTATATGTGTGCACACCATAGAGAGCCCATATGGGATCTGAAGTGAGGTGTTATGGATATAATACTTTAGGTGGATGTGATTAGTTTCCTCTGTTTTCTGTTGCTTCTTTTTAATTTTTTTTTTAGTTGCCTTCCAAATACCAAAGATACTAATGCCAAAGGCAGGAAATGTGCATGCCCTGTGGTAGAGTGTGAACAATTAGTTTTAAGAAGAATGGAAACATTGACCTCCTGAAACCATCTATCACTGATCACTGTTCTGGACCGAGGACATTATCCTATCACTAGGCTGGCATCCCACCTTGCAGATATAGAACTCTAGCTATGAATCCATAATTCTTCCATATTCTTCTTCGTTACATATTCACAATTGTGTAACTATTGCCACAATTATAAATGCCAGAACCCACCTTAAACTTGAGGGATCTGCAATGGAGGTGTATGGTGTGAGTGAGTGGTACAATTCAGAATGATGCAGCTAGGCCCTTCCCACCCAATATTGTGTGATGAGCAGAAGCTTCTGCTTGTTGCACCTTACCTTGGTGGCAGGAGAAGTTTGTTACACTGCAGCTTGGTGGCAGGAAGTTATAAGCTAGGTCATTTTGAGGTGTTCCTCTCACTAGTGCTGTTCACTTCCGTCACATGGATAAGGCTACCTAAAGTCTAAGGTGGGTTCTAGGGATCGGTTCTTTTGGTTATTTGTAACAGTGTTTACAGTAATGAATGTGATGTAGCATCTTAACCAATATTGATGTGTTGTCCTTTTTCTTCTTAAAATTAATTTAACAGGCTCTGTCCTTTAGCATCTCCAAGCCCAAGATTCCAAGCCCAAAGGACAATTCATAGGAGATAGTGATCAATGGAAGAGGACTCTGGGTTAAAAGGCTCATACCTCTCATAAGTCCAATCACAATAATGGAATAATTGCTTCAATGGCTAGGGAACATAAACTGTAATCCTGCACACAGTAGGAGTAAATCCCATTGAATTCCTTGGAATTTTTGAAAAGATATGTATAAGATCGTTCATGCTGAGAAGAGTTAAATGGTTGTTCCTGCTGGCAGACACAGTATCATGCCTCCATTAGTCTTAAAGAGGTTTTGTATCTTACTCCTTGTTATAATGTGTGACCTTGCAGAACTCTTATATTTATAGAAGGTCTCTACTGCTAAGCTCTAAAACCATTTAAAAGACTGAGGGCATTTCCACCCTACACTATTATAGCGCTTTTATTCCATTTTCTACATCCTGTGGAATTCTGGGGTTTGTAGTTTACTGAGGCCAAAGAGCTCTTTGGCTGAGAATTCTAAAGGCCCCTCCTTAAACTGCAAACCCCAGGATTCCATAGGATGTTGAAAGTGGAATAATAGCAGTATAACAGTATAGTGTGGAAAAGCCCTGAGACTTTAGAATGTTAGGTGTTGTGCCCTGTATAGCAGCAATGTTGAAAAAACCCTTTTTTTTTCCCTGAAGGAAGCACTAAGTAATTTGAACAATATTTTTCCACTGAGAGAAAGTATATGAAAACAACACAGTTTTCAAAACCAATTCACAGTTATTATGTACAAAATTTGCATATAGTTGTTTCACACAGAAAACTGCATTTTCTGTACAGGAAGCATCATTTTCAACATAGAAAAGGTTGCTTCCTGCGCAGAAAGCTGTATGCTTTTCAGAAAATGCTATTTTCCATGCAAATCAATGACATAAAAATTTTGCTCAGAATTAGTCCCCATTTATTGCATTTTCTATGTAGGAAAGATTATATTTATAAATAAAAATACTATTTTATGCACATAAAATGCTGTTTCCTGGACAGAAATGCTGTTTTCTATGCAAATCAACCACTTGTGAATTTTGCACAGAATAAATCCTGACCTGCAAAGATTCACATCAGTCAAAAATTGTTCTTATCTACAGTACTTAATACTTGAAAAACTTTTTTTTAACCATTTTAGTAGTTTTCAGTAGTTTTCCATTCCTGCTGTATAGTCTGCTTCTTTAATGAGCTTATTCATAGAATCATAGAGTTGGAAGAGACCACAGGGGCCATCCAGTCCAACCCCCTGCCATGAAGGAACACACACCAAAGCATTCCCAACAGATGGCCATCCAGCCTCTGCTTAAAAACCTTCAAAGAAGGAGACTCCACCACACTCTGAGGTAGCATATTCCACTGCTGGACAGCTCTGACCATCAGGAAGTTCTTCCTGAGGTTCAGGTGGAATAATCTCCCTTCCTGCAGCTTGAATCCATTGCTCCTTGTCCTAGTCTCTGGAGCAGCAGAAAACAAACCTTGACATGACATCCCTTCAAATATTTAAACATGGCTGTCATGTTCTCCTTAACCTTCTCTCATGCAGACTAACCTCCTCAGCTCCCTAGGCTGTTCCTCATAGGGCATAGCTTCCAGAACCTTCACCATTTTGGTCGCCCTCCTCTGGACATGTTCCAGCTTGTCGATATCCTTTTTGAATTGAGGTACTTGAACTGAATTCTGTTCAATAGTTGCTCTCATTTAGCTAAACAAGAATTTTTTGGTTCCTCCCCATTCCCAACACTGCTGGAAAAGCAGTAAAACTTTACACGGCTCATTTCAAACTAAGTGACCTATTTTCAATGTCTTAATCTTAGAATATGCCTCAAAGCCTTCCTGATCATTTTATTTAATTACAAACATTGTACAAATGTATCCTGTTTTTCTGCTTCTATACGACAATGTATTTCCGGTTCTGATTTGTTAAGGCAATAGCATCATATCCTCTTACCAAATGCTGTGACTGGTTTTCAGGAATGTCAGGAAAATCATGGCTATTTACGATTATGTTTCCAGGGAGATTTTATCTTTGTTTTGTAAAATGACAGTGTGCAGCTGTGCCACAAAATACTTGCCTTAAAGTGTTGGAGTGGACTGGCAGGCAGGATACAGCATCACTGTAGCTGGGAGAGATAGAATTTGGGACTGAGGCAAGTCATTGCTTTTTTTGGTAGATGCAGAAAAATGATAATCTGTCTTTACATATTTCACTTTTGCCTTTGATAATTTCCTATCAGCCTCCAAGTTTCTAGTACTGGTTACTAAGTAAATATTCTTCAATATTTCCACTGTCCTCCTTTTGTCAAGTGCTTTGCCATTGATTTTGTTGGGGATCAGACTGTGAGTCTTGATTAATTAGAATGAGAGTACTTGGCATCTTGTAGTGAAGTTGACAATTTGCTTTTAGGGTTTTTTTAAAAAAATGACCTTAAAGTTTGCTCTCTAAGTGCTAAAGACACAATCAGTGACAAAGAACTCCCATCTTTCAAATGAAGTAAAAACTGAAGGATCTTGAAGAATGTAGTGGATAGTGAGCTTTCAATAATACCACTATTATTATTGCTCTCCTGTAAGCTAGCTATATGGGAAATGGATAGATGCTACCACACTGTCAGGGAGAGCTTGTGGCACCATTTATCAAGTTTGAAAGAGTACCTCTTTGGTGATAGAGATGACTGCCAGGTAATAAGAGGGATGCTGATTTTGAAAGTGGAAATGAAGCCGTCTTATGCTGTCTTGATTGGTAGGTCTAGCACTGGGATACCCAGAGAATTGATGAAATACTAACAGAAATAACATGAAGTAATGTATGTAGTTATCTACTATTTTTTCTCCCAGTGGTTCCATTCCACTACCCCACTTTACACCCTTTTGAAATTACAGGGAGGGGGAAAAAAACGTAGTTCATCCCAGGGCATACATAAACATAGATCCTAACTCTGGGGCTGAAAAGAGGGGCTTTGGATCCAAATTCAAAGCCCTACTACATTTTGAATACCACATTTCAAGGCCAGCAGGCACAGTGCTTGGTAGAATCATAGCAGATGTTTCCATATGTGTATTTAGGACCCCTGCTGGAGGTCATGGAGTTTCAGAGCTGCTCTCCGCAACTAGAAGAGGATTCTCTGCACCTTTCTAACCTCCTCAAGCCGATAGAGAGAATCACGAGCCTGTGACCCTAATCTGGGCTGCAGAAATTGCTTGTCTGTCCAGAGAACATCTTTTGAACCTGGTTTTCAGACTATGAAGACTTGGACAAGATCTGTGGTTTGTAGATAGGAAGGTTGCATATGGAATAGATGTTCTGGTTTGAAGACTGAGGAGGCTTTGAACACTGGGAAGGTTGTACATGTCCACAAGTGTGTCTCCTGGGACACAATGGAAAGATTTACACTTGGTCCTGCCTAAATTGGTTTGGACATGTCTTCAATTCTTACTACTGCCTGCTGCTGGAATTTAGTTACTAATATCTTTCCAAAATTCCAATTTGCACACCAAACTGAAAAGAATTCCTCATCCTTGATCTAGCTTAGATTGATTGATTGTGTATGTAGGCCACCCTAAAACCAAAACACTTGAGGGTACAATATACAAATTAAAAAAAAAAATAAAAAAATTCTGGCGTCCTATTAATGAGTTGCAATGTCAAAAGTCCAACTGAAGACATTGTAACTCCTTTTGTTTTTCCATTATGGAGGGAGGAATCCTGGACCAAATGGACAACAACACAAATCTCACTATCCCCACTTTTCTCTGTTGCAGTCCCCCTCCCACCCTAGACACAGCCATTTCCGGGTGATGGAAAGCAGCAGGAGTGGCAGAGAATCATCCAGCTATTTTCCTCTTGCTGGATGCCCAGCAATGTCATCATCCTCAGGAACTTCTAGAAACCCACACTGGGTGTTCTGGAGAAAGGCTCTGTGTCCAGCTATCGGTAAAAATAGCTAAATGCTTCTCTACACCTCCTCTTCCTCTCTTTCTTTCAGGCAGGAAGTACCCGTGGTGGGGAGGCGGTATCAAAGAAGAACTGGGGTTTGGAAAGTGTCAGACAGGAGATGTATTATAATTATGCATATGTGGTACATCTCCAAGTGCAGGATCTCAGCCAATAATTTAAAAACACCTGATAGAAGATTCTTCTCCTGTCCCAGTAAAGGATAACAGTGTGGTTGCTCAGTAAGCCTTCTTGAGGAGAGCATTCCATATACTGTGCATTTAATTGTGAATGTCTCTCCTGCAGCTATCCTCTCAACATCATTTGGAAAGGCAATCAGTCTAGGAAGCTAATCTTGGGGTAAATATTTTTCAGAGGTAGACAATTTGTGGCTCTCTAGATGTGGGACTGCAGTTCTTATTGTCCCTCACCACTGGTTGTGCTGCTAACATGATTGGCATTGCAGTCCAGTAACCGCTGGAGAGCCACAACTGTCCACCTCTGCTCTAAGTTCCCGGTTCCAAGCTATGTAATCAAAAGTTATCAGCAACACATTGACCTGGGCTTGGAAATAGACAAGAGCCAGTACAGTTGACATCTAGCACGGTATGGTCATATTGAGCAGCCTTGATTAGTAACCTAGCTGCTTTGTGATGAAGTTGCTGAAGCTTCAAAGGTGGTTTCACATATGATTGCATTGCAGCAATCCAGATGGGAGATTCTTTAAAATTAGTGGTTCATGTCCAATTTGAAATATTTTATTAACCCAGTTCATACTGCGTTCTCCTCTTACGCAGGTCAAAAACTTCTTTAGTAGTTTTTGGTTAAATATTAGTATTGTATTAATAGTAATAGGAATTAGCAAGTACTAATATTAGTAACAGTATTAAATCTATTTGGACAATAGGCAATGTGGAAGGACTTCTAGCTTTTCCTTTTGTAAGTGAAATCTGGCATTTATTAAGCAGATCTGAGCATAAAAAGACTCTAAATCTATCTTCGTGGGTAATTGCAAGACTGTTGTACAGTTAATTGGTTTGTAAACTATCAAAGCTTCCCAGTATGTCAGATAGCCAAGAAGAGCACTACAAAGAACGCCCATCTTGCTACCATCCCATATGGCTCAGAAAGTCCTTTCGCATCTGTACTGAGGAAGGGCAGGGAGTGATTACATCTGGATTGGTGTGTGTAAATGTGGTGGAGTGTATCAGAAAAAATTTTTTTGTGTGGTTTGCAGTGTATGCTTCAATAAATTACTATGCTGTTTTGTTGGGTTTGGGATTCAGAATGACTGAGAATAACCATGGTAAAGCACTTGCTGTACTGAAAAATACAGTAGGCAAGCTGAATTACCATACAGCCAGCCCTCAATATTTGTGGATTCTTTATCCACAAATTCAACCAACCATGGCTTGAAAATATTCCAGAAAAAAAAAAATCCAAAAAGCAAACTTCTATTTTGCCATTTTATGTAAGGGGTGCTGTTTTACTACACCATTGTACATAATGGGATGAGGGCATCCTGAAACCAAACCCTAGTGGATACCAAGGGCCTACTGTACCTTATATAATGGCATCAACCAGAGCTCATTCACCCTATACAATTACAGCCCTGTCATTTCCCTGTAACTATCATGGTTCCATCCTATGGAATTCTGGGATTTGCAGTTTGGAGAAGGGTATTTAGAAATTTCAGCCAGCAATCTCTAGTGCCACACCCAGCTCTAAACCCCAAGATTGCATAGGATGCAGCCATGGCAATTAAAAGGGAATCATGGTGCTGTAATTACATAAGAATAAAAGAAGGCAGAGTTGGGGTCTTTCCATGTGAACAAATATTTCTGCATGCACATCCATAGCTGAACAGGTTATCATGTGGCAGGTGCATTGTTTGGCCTGACCTAGCAGCTGAGGCTGAGTTCTTGTGCAAGCAGTTGAAATTGCCCTGATAAGCTATTTGAGGAAAAGAACAGATCAAATCTTAACCTATGTCTTTTCCATGGAAACTGCTGATATGTATTACTTTATGTAAGGCTATGTACATGCCACCTTGGTGACTCCGTATGCTATTGATTCTCATGCTTGAGTGCTTTGCTTTTATAGCAATTGATACTTCCTTTGTTTGTTTAAAGGGTTACCTTTTATTTTAATGCATTGTGGTTCTTCTGGTTGGCAAATGTGCCCAGGCACCAGTGGGATGTGGAATGGTAAAATCAATAGCTTTTATATTTGATTAATTGAGCCTGTTTAAAACCTAAGCATCTGTAATGGATATATGATATGATAGGCCTTTTAAAGGATGCTTTACATTACATTGATTAAAGGAAAGGAGATCAGCTAGATATATTTATTTATTTCTCCATGCATTAATTTTCATTTTTTAGACTTCCCAATAGCAAAGTGCATTAAATATATAGCATATAAAATTATAATAAAAAGGAACAAGATAAAAATCAGAAATGAGTATAAAAATGTTGTGCTACACAGTAAAATACAATAAAAGGGGAAGAACAGCAGAGAGAATTAAAAGTACTATATTAATTTGCAAAAACCTAGGTGACTAAAATGGTCTTTTCCTGGCACCAAAAAGACCACAGTAGTTAAGCCTCTTTGGAGAAGGCACATTTCACAAAGGGTTTGCCACTGTTGAACAGGCCTTTTCCCTTTTAGCAACCTAGCTCACTTCACTGGTGGTCACTTGGATAAAGTTCTTGGTTAATGGCCTTATATGATTATATCAGCCAGTCTCATTTAACAAACCAGCTGCCCTGTTTTGTATTAACTGAAGTTTCTAGACTGTTTTCAAAAGCAGCCTCACATAGAAATGTGAAAAAGATTTTTTTTTCTTTTTTTAAAAAAAACCCTTTAAGGTTCATGAAAAATTCCCCTTCAGATGGCAAAACTGTTCACTGAATTCAGCAGCATAAACAAAAGTCATATTTTGTGACATTCCAAGATTTATTGTAAGAAAATGTATATCTCATCTCAAGCAATTACATATTTGTGAGACTTACAAGGTGTTTCTAAGAGCTAAAGTGTTCATAAAACAGGAAATGTAGTTTTTTAAATGGCTAACAGAATGAACAATTGAAAAAACAAATCTGAACAAATAAGATTTAGCCAATGGAAAAAAGTTACAGAAATTAGATAAGCTATATAATCATACAATAGGAAGAATGAGCAAAAATTGCAAATTTCAAAGCAGGAAAAAAATATAAAAATCTTACAAACTGATACAAAATGAGGATGGGGAAAAAATGCAGGTGGCATTCGCAGAAACTCAACAGGATTAAAAATTCAGATTTGCCTGTTCTTGTTGCTGTCTTCTTTTAAACTGATTCTCAGTTTCTCCCCAAGAAAAGAAATTCCACATAAACATTAGGTAGGGCCACTTTATCTGTTAGTCATTAGATGCATTGCCTAGGGCCTACAAAATGTTTAGGGCCTGCAAAAACAGGATTTTAGGGCCTATGAAAACATCCTTAGTCGTATGTTGAGGTGATGTGGGGAGTCGAATACAAGGCACCTAGGGCCTATGAAAACCTTAATGTGGTCCTGACATTAGGAACACTTCCTGAATGTAAGTGGAATAGATTGCTTCAGAGAATGGTGAACTCTCCTTCCTTGGAGGTTTTTAAATAAGAGATTGGATGGCCATTATTTGGGAATACTTTATTCCTGCATGATGGGGGGATTAGAGTAGATCGCCCTTGGAGTCCCTTTGAACTCTGTCATTCTGTGATAGTGTCTATAGTGTATGAAAGAATATACTTCCAGAATTACTAACAGACATTGATTCACAGCTTAAAATTAGAGCCAGTTTATATATACAGAAAAAAGTACCTTGCAACAGCCCTTTTAGGGATATCTTGCTTTGGAACACAGGTCACAGTTTACATGAGGATATATTTCTCCCGTGCCTAAACTATTTCAACTGCAGAATGCTAGCGTGCCAGGGGAAAAACTACCACCTTCACTTTTTCCCTGAGATGCCACTTTTGTACATGTGGTGTGATCCATTTAATTGCTGACGTACCAAATTCCCATTGATTCGGTGGACTCACTGTATTTGGGAACAACTAAATGTGGGATACTGTACGTATTTTCTCCTAAAATGGTACAGTCCTAGGAGAATGGGATCATTTACTCTTTCTGTTTCAATGTATGTCTTGGCTATAGTGCTTTGTAGAGCAGCTCAGGTGCATGTGTAGAGAATCTAGTGCATATGTTCAGGGAGGCAGGGATCTTATGTGAAAGTGTTCCATTGCACAATGGAAATGGCATCTGTGTCTACTAAAAATCAGAATGAACAGATAATCGTAACTGCTGGCATCACACAATGCTGGCTATGCTGGCTCAGCCCATGGGAGTTGCTTTCAGCAGTTGCTTGAGATTATCGATCCCTGATGTAAAATATTCAACAATATTGGTCTGAATCAGAAAGCCTCCAGAACACAGACACAGATGTCTCTTCCTCCGTGTGTATGCATATGCACATCTTCAAGCTGTCTGTTGACTTATGGTGACCCCATGAATTTGACAGAGTTTTCTCAGGCAAGAAATACTCAGAGGTAGTTTTGCCAGTTCCTTCCTCTGAAATATAGCCTACTGCACCTAGGTATTCATTGCCAGTGTCCCATCCAAATACTAACCAGAGCTGACCCTGCTTAGCTTCCAAGTCAGACAGAATCTGGTGCCTTTAGGGTATTTAGGCTCATAGCACGACTGCAGCTTCCTCCCTCACCAGCATGGCCAGTGGTCATTCTACAAACTGTAGTACAAGAGGCTGTCTGTGCCGTCACATGCACACAACGTACTGGTTTGTGCCTGGTGTTTTCAGAGGAATTCCTGGGTTGAAATAAGTCCTGGCACTGTTTGTGTAATCACACCCAATGCACTTGTAACTCACACAGTTAATGCTTCCAAAGAGACTGCCCTCCTGCTTGTACTGTTAGTTTCACAACTCTAACTCCACTCTAAGCCAGCTGAATTACAGCACTGACACCCTGAATCATGGAAGAGCTTTAGCCTTTCACATCTGGCAGTGTGATTTAGATTGGAAGCTCAAACAAGCCTAGAGGCCTCTGATGTGTTTTTATTTGCTTCAGGATCATAATTCTGTGCCATTTACAGGCTCTGACCTCAGATCTGCCACAGTAGCGATATGTGTGGGTAGATGCAGCAATAGAGCACAAGTGTGCGGTTTGTTTAAATTTGCAGTAATATGCTCTATCAGCAAGTCGCAGGCCTTAAGCTACCTCACACCTATGATGTTGTTCCACTCATCAACTTTTCACTGCCTCAAAAGACAAATTTCCCCACATCAGTTCGGCTTCTAACCTGAATCACCCTGGCAATGAAACCTAGTGGTATCAGGATCAAGTACTGCTTTATAAGAGAAGTAATTGGGGCCTTTCATAAGACAATTTAATATGCAGAGGACACTTCCATGTTTTTTTGCACTAGAAAAAAAATGCATATGGGGCTACAAAGTAATTCCCGTGTACTTGTGTAAGAGAACAGGCAGACGGTGTTCTGTGTATTCAGTCCTTGCACCACCTTTACAAAGACTTTGACTGAGGTCATACATCATGCTGGCAAAGTGTAACATTCTGCCCATAAAAAGGAGGAGGGAGAAAAGAAAAGAAATGTGGCAGCACCTTAAAGACTAAGTGTTTTTTTTTTTATTTTAGCATGAGTTTTTGTGAGTATAAACCCACTTCTTTGGATGCAGTGCCAAGTGGTACTTTATCAGGGAAAAAGCATATTTATACCGTTGTGTGAGTGGGACAGAATGTGATAGGATCCAGAAAGATGCTAAAAGATGCTGAAAGATGTTGATGTGCCCATGTAGACCTGTGTTGACCCTCTATGTATGTCTTTCGGTGGGATGGGGCACAAGAGGCTATATAGCCATTTGCACCCCGTCCAACCTCCCACTTCGGGTGTTAGTACTTCCCAGTGGAGAGGAGAGGGAATAGAGACACAGGTCAGACAATGAAGGGCCCACTCTTCTTGGCTGAGAAGAGAAAGGAAATGGGAATGTATTCACAGATGGAGTGCATCCTCTTGTCCCTTCACCTTAAAGCTACATCATCTGAATTGCTTCTCGCATCTCCCCTCGCCACTGGTAAGCCATAGAAACTCCTTCCAAGGCTAGACAGCTGCTGGGGGTGGGGCTCGAACATTACTTAAAGAAGGTAATGCTACATTTAAATAAAGAGATGCATGCTTAAGCCACAATTGCATGCCTGCATGTTATTTATAGTATTTCAGATCAATACTGTTTTTCCATGTTCAGATGTCACATTTAACAGAGGATCCCAAAATGTGTACGGAACATGATTCAGCAGCTCCTGCTCCCAAAAGCAAACCCATAACATCTGGAGTTATCCAGGAGCCATGACAGCCAAATTTTGAAGTGTTTTTGTGGGGGGTATCTTTCACCTGAAAACCTGCTTGAAGGAACTTCAAGATCCTGGGAAGCTGCAGAAAGAGGTGGAGTTGCATGCAGTCTATGATCTGTATTTTTTACCACCCCTGTTCTTAACACAGGAAGATCAAGAGTATTGAGGGCAGTGGAGGAGGGACACATGCAGCTCTGCTTCTCCTATACAAGTTGGGATTTCTTCTTCAGGCATAATGCATGTACGCACAGATGTCTATCAGTTATGCTCTGCTTCATGACTTTTGGCTGAATGTCTTCTACTGAAAAGTATTGCATAATGCCCAGAGAGGGTTGATCATTGTTCTTTGAAGGCCTTTATGGTGTTTTAGAGTTCATTCTGGTGAATCTTCAAAACCAAGACCAAAATATTTTGAACATAATTTACTATAACTAAGCTGGCAAATGGTAATAATGGCAGATATCACCGATTTGTACATCCCAGAAACAATGAGTTTGACTAGAGACTAGAATGGAAAATTGATGGGACTAGGGCAGGAAAGAATTTCCCTTTCCCTTTCCCTTTCCCAGCTGCCAAGGTCAGACTTTACTTTAGCCATTATTTACAGAGCCAAAAATGTATGTACATTATTTATAAGACATTCAATTAACAGTCTAGGTTGCCCTTAAGTTTGAGCCATGGGAAATACCAGAAACAGAAGAAAAGGACAGGAAACAATAAGAAGGGATAACAGTGAGCAAATGCTGATAAATAAATACAGATTTGGTTTCAGTTGTGTGTAAGGTTATCAAGTAATGATCTTGTATCTACTTGGTGATTCAAGCCTCAGGCATTTCTGAGGGGATTTTAACCAGTACAGTAGCTCTGAGGATCAAGCTGGATTACCACTGATAGAGCTAAAATAAAATGAAAATGAAAGAGAGGTTATACCCTTGTTTCTGTGGCAAGTAGTTTTTGCTCAGAAAAAATAAACTACCATTAATAAACATTTTCTATAGCACTCAAACATTAGCTGGGGAGGAAATAATCAAAATTCTAACTTATAATGAGAATTGTTTTGTTACTTGACATTAAATTCACCAACATGCTTTGCAATATATATATATCATTCTCTCTCTTTTCTCTCTTTATCTATGTTTAGAATTTCCCTAAGACAATTGAGAAGTAAGTTTTTGAACTGTAATCCAAACTCACCGATGCATCTCCTTTCGTGCTTAGTGCCAACATAATTGTGCCAGCCATTTTATTTTATTCTACTTTGTTTTTGCCATAGGCTGTACTGCAAAAATATAGGAAGTATTTTGGCACAGATAACAAGTCATGTGGGAGGAGGCTGATTTAAAAAAAAAATCTGCATTCTGCAGATATTTTTAAAGGAGCTGATATGCTTTAAAAAATGAAACTCTCCTCCCAATATATAGAAGGCAACTCATTCTGAAGTACTTCAAAGAGCATCCTGAGAACCCAAGCTACTTTGTTTGTATTTTCACATGTTTACTGGAAGTTCTTTATAAAACAAGTTTTACCTTAGATTACTGTTGTTTAACATGAGCATAAATTCCGGGCAAGAACACAGTGCATTTTAGTATTGAGAGGAAGTCCATTGTTATAAGAAACAGAGCATTGATGTACTGGTTAAGAAACTTCAACTCATTATTTTTATGAGAACTGCAAAGCAAAGATAAGTGGGCTTGGCTCTCATACTACCCAGAAGGCACAACACCCTTAGCCTCAAAGAACAGTAGTGAGTTGGTATACATAAATTATAATAAATTGATGGAGGTATTTTTCTCTTTCTTTCTGTCTGTCTGCCTGCCTGTCAGTCAGTCTGTCTTCTTGCATCCCTGAAATAATTTTAGCACAAACCTTTTTTTAGCCTACTCTGAGTGTATTGCAGTAGCAATGCCTCCTGCCATCAGGGTCCCTTCAGTAACTTAACAATAATCTCTAGCATTCTCAGGAGAGTGATCACAATACATTTATCAAAGCAAGGGGACTTCAGAACAGCAGAAAATATTGATAGCTTGAGAAGGTAAAGAGATAATGAAGAGTAGCATCATTCCAGGCACAGAGATCCTTCTGGTATAGCTTAAGGCACTGAATCATGCCTAACGCTCCAAAGCTCTCCTCTGAAAGCCAATATTCCATATGATTCTGAGAAAAGAGAAAGAGCTCAGCCCTGGACATTATTGATATTTGACTATGAATACTATATGACACTTTCTTTAGTGTGGAACACTGTATGTATGTGGTTGTTTGTATATGCCTTCATGTCAGCTATTGACTTACGATGACCGTGCAAATTTCATAGGATTTTCTTAGGCAAGGAATACTCAGAAATGGTTTGCATTGCCTTCTTCTGTAGGCCTTCCCAGCCTATAACAACTGATATTCCTTAGCAGTCCCATTTCAAGGTATTAACCAGGCCTGAATCTGCTTAGCTTGTGAGATCAGTGGGATCTGATACCTTCAGGGCTTTTAAGTGGCACTTCAAGGAGGCAGGTTAGATCTTTGTCTCAGGCATGACATTGCAGGGATGGTTGGGCTACTAAATGCCTACTAGCTGTAGAGGCTGGTGACTCCAGTGTCAGTGAAAGGTGAATCTACTCTGGGTTTTACATCCAAGCTGGGGGGAAAAAGAGCTACCCAAGGTGCTAAACCTGTTTGGGGACAAAGTGAAACATGTTGGATAACTCTTTTAACGGTCAAACTAAAACTCATCCCATTGAAGCCAGCGGCATCCACTGCCTTCCCGTCACCCACAGCTTGAACAAGAGAGAAAGAGAGCTGTGCTAACAATGTATTGGTGAACTTTCCCTTTGGTTTTCACTGGCACTATTCTTCAACCAAAGACAAAGAGGTATTATCCAACAGCAGCAAAAAATATTTGATGTTTAGCAATTTACCAATATTAGACAGTATTTTCCACTACAACAAAGTGGCTGTGGTGGCTCTGTGGAGCCATGCCCTTGGTTTGCTTCATAATTCCTGCATCTTTGTGGCAGAGGAAGAGGGGATAAAGAAATGGAAAAATACTGACAACAGTCACTGATGCTGCAAGATGAGGGTAGAAGGGGAATCAAGCAGTAAACACTGCTCCACCTCTCAGACAGCAAAATATCTTAGACTATCCCTGGACTTGCATACATGTGTGGTGTACTCATATTATGAGCACATAATTTCTTTGTCCTATCTTTTTTAATATTGTTAGCTGGCATCCTGTATTGCAGTTATGTGTTCATATCCTAGAGTCACAGATCCGTAAATGCTCCATACTTATTCACAATCATTGTATTATTGCCATGATCGTAAATATCCCCGGAACCCACTTTACATTTGAGGAATCTCCTCTGAGTGACTGAGGTCTATGCCATGGCTAAGTGGGCACTTCAGGATAATGTTGCTAGTACCTTCCCACCTCCAAACTGCAGTGTCATAAGTAGAAGATTCTGCTTGTTGCACCACAGTTTGAGGATAGGAGGGAGTGAATCACATTGCAGCTCAGGGCTGAGGAAAGACTAGCCATGTCATCCTGAAAGAGCCCACCTGCCCAGGTCACAGATCTCCATCTCTTGGAACAGCTCCCTTGAGTTTAAGGTGGATTCTAGGCGTTTATCCCTTAGGTCATTTGTAGATTTATGTTGTTAAGAGTGTTGCTTAGGGTCTTGGCCATTATTTTAAAATATACTAGGCATGTCTTAATCATTGACATCTGATGCCACTGGAAAGGGAACAGTTTCAAACTAGAGGTCATCAGAATATTGTCTTGTTTAGTACCTTGCTATCACAGGGAGAACAAGTCCTCCAAAGAGATCAAGTGCTAAGTGAAAGTATGGTGCTTCATAGAATATTTTATCATTCTTCATACAAGAATGTGCTGCAACTGTTTAAAAAGCAGACAACATTAAAGTTGCTTGTCTTCTGACATGTCTTCAGGTAATGCATTTAGAACTGTAGCAGCTAAAAGCTTCCACATCTGGAGTGTGGTGAATCCATTCTGAGTTTTATTCCATACTTCAAAAGAGCTATCCAAGTTGCCAAACACTATCTTCCAAACAGTTCAGTACTTAGACAGTGCCTTTACAATCTGGAATAAAATCCAGAGAGTATACACAAAGTCAACCTTTATCTGGTATGAGTGCAAACCCATTTCCATGGGTGCATACACCTGTGAGAGATGTAAGCAAATATATCTCACTTTTATAGGTGTAAGCAGTAGACTAGATACATGTAACTTTTTCAAATGCGACTGTGTGCATTATATATTATTTGAAGTTCATAGTGGGGGAAGGGTTGATGACCAACGATTAGAATATATCTTTATAGTTTGTATATGGATAGAGATTGATATATGTATATATAAAGTAAAAGGGTAGAGAGAAGGAAGGGAGGGGGAAGAGAGGGAAAAAATATGGGAAAGAAAAATAATCGGGAGAAGGTATTGGTCTCTATGCCTGGAGTTGATATACCTTTACCCCACCCCCAAGACCATTAGTGGTCGTGGCAAAGCAAGAATGCTTTGGAGGGAAAGGGGGGACAAATGTATGTGTGGATAGGGGGAGGGACAGATGGGGAGGGAGGGAAGGGGGAGGGGAGTGGGAAGGGGGGAAGGGGAAGGGGAGCACTACACTAAAGAGCCAATGGGAAGTAGGATTAAGAGACTGGAAATATGAAAAATGGAAAATAGACTGAGAGTATCAACATTAAATGTGAAAGGATTAGGGTCAATAATAAAGAGAAAAAGGATAGAATCGATATTAAAAAAAGATAAGGCTGATATAATTTCTTTACAGGAGACACATGGAAAATGAGATAAAAAAAATGAACTTAAATTGAATTGGGTTGCCACTTATGAGGAAGCATTTGGGACATCTAAATCAAGAGGAGTAGCAATTATAATTTCTAAAAGATGTAATTTTATTGTAATAAGTGTAGAATTAGATGAAAATGGTAGATATGTAATTATACAAGGTGAAATAGATGGAGAAATATATGTTATAGCGAATATTTATGCACCTAATGAGAAGCAAAAAGAGTTTTATGAAGAAATATTTAGTAAGATTAAAAATATGAAAGGAGATTATATAAATGGCAGGCGATTTCAATATGGTGATGGACAGGTGGAAAGATAAATCGGATCCATTAATTAGAGATAGATATAATAATATAACAATTTTAAATAAATTGGTGAGTAGAAATGAATTGATAGATGTTTGGAGGTTAATAAAGGGTGAGGAAAAGAAATATACGTATTATTCATCAGTCCATAAAAATTATTCAAGAATAGATTATATTTTTGTATCAAAGAATATGATACCTAGATTAATAAATACGGAAATTGAAACAATAAAAGCAACAGATCATGCTTTGATGAATTTGGATATAGCTATGAAAAAGAATTACAGAGAGGCAAAAAGGTGGAGATTGGACACTAACTTACTTAATTACAAAGAGATAGTAAATAAAATAGAGAAGGAGTGGCAAGAAATTTGGGATATAAATAATAAGGAAATAACACAAGATGTATTATGGGATACTATGAAGGCAGTAGTAAGAGGAATATGTATTAAAGAATCAAGAAAATTAAAGGGACAACTAGGGGGGAAAATTGAAGTTAGAAAAAGAAATAAAGGAACTAGAGAATGAATATATAATAGATAGGACTAAACAGAAATATATAGTATTACAAGCAAAAAGAAATGAATTAGAAAAGATAGAAATGGATGAAGTTCAGAAAAAATTAATATATTTGAAAAGGGAATTTTTTTAATATAGTAATAAAAATTCTAAAATGCTGGCTAGATCAGTACAATCGAAAAAAACTAGGAATATTATTGGAGTACTAAAAGATAAATTTGGCAAAGAAAATAGGCTGATGAAAGATAAATTAAAAATATTTGAGGAATTTTTTCGAGAATTGTATTCGGCAGAAGAAAAATCTGTAGAGAATCTAGAGGAATATATTAATAAGAGTTGGAAAGTAATGCTAACAGAACAAGATAAAGGGTTGGTGGAAGAAATGATATCAGAAGAGGAAATAGAAGAAGTAATAAATACTTTAAAAGGAGGGAAATCACCAGGATTGGATGGACTAGGTCCAGAATATTATAAAACATTTAAAAGTGTTTAATTCCTAAATTAAAAGTATTATATAATAGTATATTAAGGGGTGATAAAATCCCATTATCATGGAAGCAATCGCTAATAATATTAATTTTAAAACCAAGTAAAGATCCTACTGATCCAGGTTCTTATAGACCAATATCTTTAATAAACCAAGATGCAAAAATTTTGACAGCAATAATGGCGAAGAGGTTAAATAAATTTATTTATAAGTATATACATAAAGATCAATGTGGTTTTATTCAAGGAAGACAGATGGCAAATTTAATAGGGAAAATGACAAATAAAATAAATATAATGGATAGAGATAAACAAAAAGCTGGAATTTTAGCATTAGATATATTTAAAGCTTTTGATTGTGTGGAATGGCCGGCACTAAAAATAATCTTAAATGAAGTTCATAGTGGTAGTAACAATACTTAAGGACTGGTTGATAAATGATATTCTGTTATGTTTATTATCATGCCACACATCTTGCTGCAAACCAATATGATTTAGGGCTATGTTGGCTGTACATCATGGCTTGAATCCAGACTTAGTTAATCGAGATAAGTCTCAATTTAAAAAACCCTTAGGCCATTTCTGCATGATGGCATTGTCACAGGATGGGGAAGCATTGCTACTGGTCCATGAGTCATGCTTTCACATGACATGGTTGCAGTCCCACTGCCCACATGTCCCCAGCCTTCACAATCTCAGGGTATACCATTACCAGAAAAAGATATGGTAATGGCCCTCGATTGTGCAACGCTCCCATCACCAGTGGCCATGCAGAAAGGATGGGAGCATGATCTAGGCACTTCCTTTCCCAGTACAGCACAGGAAATGGCTGGCTGTACTGCAGAAGGAAGGACCGTGTCCCTCACGCTACCCTTGCGCAGGCAGCTGGCTGGATGCAGAGGGGAGCATTCGGATTGCGCTCTCATCCTAGCAGTGGCACTGCCGGGATCTCAATGAGACGACAATGGAAAACGGTAAGATGTGGAGAGGCCTCAGTCACTCATTTCAGTGGGAAATAAATACTGTCAGCATCCACACAAAACCCAATGAAAGCTGACCATAGGTCATCCAAAATATATTCTTACCCTCTTTATTCATTTATTAATTCATTTAATTAATTCATTTATTTATACCTACCTTTCTCCCAATATGGCACACAAAGTGGCTTACAATAAAAGTTAAAACAAAATATAGCTAAGACAATATATAATACTGAAGTTTTAAAACCATTAAACAAATCATCCTATTAAAACATTAATTCAGAACAGTTAAAAATACATTCAAAGCACAGTAAAAGGTACAGCACGCCTCAAAATCTGAAGACCTTTTACAAAAGTTTTTGCCTCCTGGCAAAAAGAGACCAGAAAGGGGGCCAAGTTAGCCTCCATTGGGAGAGAATTCTGTAGCCTAGGAGCAGCCACTGAGAATGCTCTGCCCTGTGTTCTTATGAGTTGAGCCGGTGAAGGTGGTAGAAATGAAAGAACAAGAATGGGTGAAGGCCTCCTCCAAAGACTGTAAGGCTCTAACTGTCCCATGGGATAAGGTACAGGTTACACTATTTATGTTTTAAGAACTGGGAGTCCATCACTATTAGATTTTCAGACTTCTGCCTCTCACTACTTATTTTGCCATTTTTACATTTTGCCATTCTTACAAATAATAAGTTTAACCAAGTCAATAACACATTATCAAGACAATGCATATTCCAAAATCAGGAAGAAATGCAACATTAAACAATAGAGTAGAATTAAACTCAGTATCTTGCAAGCTAAAAAAGCTGACTAAACTTTCTGTTTATTTTCCTGAAGTGGAGACTATCTTTTAAAAATGTGGATCATGAATACAGAGTTTATAAATAAAATCACAAAGATCTGTTTGTTGTTTGTTTTTGAATGCTCAGGAAAGGAGACAAAACTATGAAGCATTAAATCTGTCAATGAATATGCCATATTGTGAGAATCCACATGACTTGTTTGTAGCTACTCCTGCGGTCTCAGTTATCTGAGTATGTTAGTAAGTCTAAACAGGTTCTTAGATTTTCAAAATGTTCTTGGTCAAATCCCTCATGAGTGCTTCTAAATAACAAACACTCTACCTCCAAAGCAAACAAATGAAGAAAGAAACAAACAGCAATGGGATAAAAGAAATGGATTCTTATGGAATAGGAACTGGTGAAAAGACAGGAAACAAAAGGAAGGAACCAGTGAACCACTTTCCAAATACTCTAGTCAGTGGTGATGTGTGGCTCTGATGTCATTATGGTGGTGGATTTATTCCAGGTTTTAGGCTGAACTTTATAGGAGCAATCTAAAATGCTGAACCTATGTTGGGGAGAATATTTTTATGGTTCACACTAAAACCCAAAATAAATTCACTACCTAACTAATATCAGAGACTCCAGCCACAAATGGTTCTACATGGAAGCTACCTGAGAGTAATGCATGATTAATTCATTGGGAGAGAGGAATGAGGTGATGGGTGATGGTACTGAAATATTTAAATCAAAAGCAATGCCACTGTACCCATTCATGCTTGTTTTCTCTCTCTGTCCTTTTCCCTTTTGCATTTAAGCTAGTAATCAATATTTATAGTTGTAATGTAATTTTCTACGTATGTTTAGCAACTCTGCTAGTACAGTTGCCCAAAGTAAGCTTGTTTTATTATAGCTATATAACATATGATGGGGAACAGTATTGTGGATGGAGGAAAGGTACAGGAAAGAGAAGCCAAAACAATCAAGCGACTGACAATCAAGGTCTGAGAAAGACTAAACATATTTGGGGGCCTATGTTCATGGAGGAGGAAAAGAGAAATGTGCTGTGAAAATATGATTTATATAAAAAAGGACAAGAGATTGAAGGTACCACTTACATTCTCTCTTACACACACACATACACACACACATAATATGCTAATATAAGCTGACCAAAAATATTTGTTGGAGTTGTTGCCAGTGGAATACACATTTCTTCATAGTTAAAGAGCTACAACATTCTGGACACTGCATGGTGGATAGTGAATGTTTGTCTTTCTAAATTTGGACTTTGGAGCATTAGTTACATTAAGAGGGCACAAGATCCAACCACATTAACCCTAAATTGAATTCTAAATCTTGGAGTTTATAAAGCAGTGAGGCAGCCACATTCAGAGGCTATAAGAACACAGTGTTACACTCCTGCTCTGCTCATGCACTTCCAAGAAGCATCTGGTTGGTCATTGTTGGAAATAGAGTGTCAAACAAGGTGAATCCTGATTGTGATCCTAATGAAGGCATAGGTCAGATCTTGGAAAAGTTCATTTTTGAGCTACTCTCAGAATTTCACTGCCAACATGACCACTTTTCCAAGGTCTTTGTAAGAGTTCTAGGTGGATCTTTCAGTTTCTACCACTCCATGAACTTTCTGAAGCACAAGTCTGCAGTGCTATTGCAGTTTGTTTTGGCTTACAAAAATGTGTGCATTAGGAAAAATGCATACAAAAATGTTTATATGCAATTCTGTATGTATTTCTAAAAGTGTATGCATTTTTGTGTTTTTCCTAACTGAGGAATGTTGTTTTCATTGAAGAACGGTCCCACCAAATTTTTAGCAGTATGAAAAGTAGATACATATTTTCTGGTCCCCATATTTTGTAGGTTAACTTGATTCATATTGAAATGTGAACAAAAGGAATTTCTCCCCTTCCCTATTTTTAGAGTTGCTAGTAAGTGTGATGGGATTTGCAGTCAACAGCTGAGGAAGTGTTGAAAAACTCAGCCTTTAGCTGAGTCTCCACAAATGCTTGACTACTTGTTTCTTTCTAAAATGCATGATGAATAGTGATTATGTTGTAGCATTGTATTTAAAAGAAAACCTAAACAAACAAACAAACAAAAAAACTCAATAACTGAGGGACTGTAGTTGCAGATGAACAGCTACTGTAAAAAATCACAGCATTTCTGGGAGGTGGGTTGCATGTTTCTGCACTTGTATTATATATGATACTATTTATGAGCCTTTAATTCTTACTTTCATATACGTCACATAGTTGCACTTAGATAAATAATTTGATAGCTGGTTCTTGTTAGTTAACTTGTCTATATCTTAGGACTTCACTTTGCTCTTAGTATATAATTTAATTACACTAATTAAATTTTAGGAAAATTTGGAAGGTGTGGCACTTGCAGAGAATTATTGGCAACCAGATGTTTTGAAATGGGAAAAAATGGCATCATTCTAAAAGAGAAATTTGAGTTGTCAATTTTTTTGCCCCATGACTTGGCTAGCATCTTGGAATGTGGGTGCAGTTTTCTTCAGAAAATGTGGATGATTTAAGATTGAGCAAAATGTAGCCATAAAGTGTTTTTGAATAAGTAAAGTGAGCTGAATTTGAAGATGTTATACTCTGTGGTTTGGCTACCATTTTATACAAATATTTGTACACTGAGAGGAATAATGACAGGAAAAAAGAACAAGAGGTGCATTCTAAGATAGGCTTTTTATGTAACCCAAATCATCTCTTTGTATAAAATTGAATTATTTTCAAGTATGTTGTTCTGAACCCTGTTACTGAAATAGATGTGTAAATTAATAAATTCTTCTTCCTCTACCACTCCTGTTGAACTGAATTGGATACTAACTAAATGATTTGCACATTTTGAAGTAAATAGCTGAGATAATTTCTGAACCAGTGCAACATGTACAGAGAAAACTGAGCCATTTTCATGTATTCCATTTACTTATATTGTTATTGGCAATAATTGGTGTGGGGGGAGAAAAACCTAGAAAAATGATATCAGATATCCTTCTAACTGATATTTTGAAGGATGCCATATAGCCGAAAGCTCATTTCAAGATACACTCACCCCCCACCAGATTTCTTCCTCATTTTTTTGAAATATTAGCATATGTGGGCAGGGGGTGGGGAGATGCACACTTAAAAATAGGTTGCATTAAAATAAAGTTGCATCAGACACAATGCTCTACAATCTCATGTGTATAAGTCATGTCATGTGGATCATGTGGGCTTCTCCTTTCTAAGGGTGGAAAAAATATTTGAAAATGTTTGAAAAAAAATCAAAATTGTATTTCTTACATGTTTGGACCCCTGATGAGGAGAATCTTCATAGTTTTAGACTTATGTACAAAATTTGCACGTGGAATTCCATCCAGAGAATAGCATTTTTTGCACTGAAATGCTGAGTTTTAGCACACACACAAAAAGTTGAGAGATATTCTGCACAAAATTTGTACATTTGGCATGGCAGAGAACAACACTTCAAACACAGGAAATAGCATTTTTTGCACAGAAAACTGTGTTTCTACACATTATTTTCTGCAAAGGAATTTGTTTCCAGTGCAGAAAATGATGTTTTATGAGCAAAAATACCATGTGACATTCTTTTGTGGGGTAAGTCCCAAACTGCAGAGAGTTTTTGAAGATTTTCTTATAGCAGGAAGAAAATTATTAAAAATGTGTTGATTGCCTTGAATACAAAATGAGTGAAGAAATTATATTTTTAGTCATTTGGGATGGCCCGAGAATTGTTTTGCAGTCACATCCCCCAGTACCTTCTTCATTTCTATGTATACCAGCAAAGATTGGCATATGTTATTGCGTGCAATGAGAATGTCTTGAAAATTGCATACATTTTCTAATATGATGACATGTACCCAAAACAGCACCATCCACACATGAAATGGAGAGGTATCAGCATAGTCTTGAACTGTTTGCAGCCATGAGCGCAGGGAGGTGTTATGACTGATTTTGGGGAAGACTTTATTTTTATACGTTTTGTTTTCTTTTAAAGCACTGACATCTTCCTTGTATTAGAAATATACTTTGGAACAGTCCACTGGAAGACTCCTACTATGTAGCTAAACAAATGGGGAATATGAAAGATTGCCCTTAGGCTTTGTGTATGTCCCATTTATCCTAATCTCTACCGTGGTGTCTCTCTTCTGAAAAAGAAAAGTGCTTTATTTTTGTCTCAAGGAGGCAAAGTCTGAGTGATTCATTGTGCCCTTGAGGTCTGTCTGATGTTGCCAGTTCAGCCAGATGCTTATAACAAGCTTTAGTAGTCCTGCTGACACAACTTGGGTGATAGGTCTATGCCTGAAACATCAGGAAAATCATTTATGTTAAGTAGTGTTGTACACTGAATATAAGTCAGGAAAATTGTTCTGTAAATTGCTTAAATTTTACATCAGTGTCTCTTTATGGCATATCACTAAGCTGAAACAAATTTGTATCAATGCACCATCAAGAAGGAAGTATGAAGTGTATTAATGGATAATTTTGCAGTTGTGATCAAGAACACACATCTGCATCTGATCCCTCAATTTGTTCTTTGGTTCCTAGATGTGTCCCCACATTTAGATTATTTCAGGTGTTTATTCAGGATATAATCAGTATAATAAGCATAACAATAATATTGCATTATAGCATATCAAAGTTATAATCTGGTGACCAGGTTGTATAGGTAGATCTGGGACTTCTCCACTCTCATTTCTCCATTGCCAGCTATGAACCAGCTCACAAGAATGTCCTACATGCAGCAGTGTTTCTGCTCTTATACATGGGTCACTGGACAGAGGCCAGATTAAGTTTATTTGCTTTGTCTTCTTCTTTAACAGCTGCTTTGGTGCTGCAGTTTGAACATTCCGGGCTTGTTTAGAAGTTATGTAATGTAGCACAGTGGTTTTCATGCTGTGTTCAAGGAGAATTCTTAGGATCCTTTGAAGTTTTTCAGGGCTTTCTCATTGAGAAGATCAATAAGGGAAAAGAAGCTTGCCTGCTTCTGTTGGTAGCGTACCAGCCTCTGCTGGCCTTTTCCTGCAGAGGAGTGTTGGTTGTGTTCTTTTAGGGCATCTCAATCCATGCAAAGTAATGATGGGTCAGTGCTCTTTCACAGTGGAGCATGTCTTATAAAGCACTAAGGCATAAAGACAGAGATGTGCAGGGATTCATTGAGCTATGTGAGTTAAGGCTGGTGGGGACTGAAGCCCACTGACATGTGGAGGGTCACAGTTACGCTCTCTGATCTAAACATTTTGAAATGACATTTGCGCATTAATATGATAGAAGTTTTAGATACATTTTTTTTAAAAAAATGACATCAGAAACTGTCTTAAAACTGAAATATAGTGGACTCTCCTCTTGCATGACCTCTACATGCACAAATGTGAGGTTACATGAAGCACTGCATCCCATTTTAGTCAATGGATGTGGTTGGGGTATGTGTCTGAACTACTACAGGCATACACACATTGCATCCATTGAATATGATGGGGCACAATGCTTTTTATTTTTTGTTTTAGGTGGGGCTTTGTGGAATGGAACCCCTGCATACACAGTGGGCTTACTATGCTCTCCTGTCAGCTAATACTGTTCTAATAATCTCCTATATGTGGATAGTGTAATGTAGATAGTATAGATATTTATTTTAAAAATAGTGTAGATATTTATTTGAGTGTAGATGTTTATTTTAAAAATAATAATAAAAACATAATACAATAGGCTTTCCACATTCGTGGGGGATATGTGCAGAGAACCCCCACAAAAGTGAAATAACTATGAATAACTCCCCTCAGCACTCCTCCTTCCCTGCCCATGTGCCTGCATTGCCCATCGCCAGCAGCAGGCAGGAGGTGGGAGAGGGAGAAAACAATATTTCCTCCCTGCTCGCGATCTCCTCCTCCACCTGTAGGGCAATCACATCAGACCTGCGGGTGGGCAAATGGCGAGCGGGAGGAAAAGATCTTTTCTCTCCGCTCGCCATCTCCCCCCTGCCACTGGGGCGATCGCTCCCAAAGCTGTGGGTGGGCAGATGGCAAGCGGGGCAGATAAGATCTTTTCCTCCTTGCTTGCCATCTCCCCCCTCCACTGCTGAGGTGATTGACCCCAGAGCTGCAGGCAAGCACATGGCGAGCAGGAAGGAAAAAATCTTTTCCTCCCCACTTGCCATCTCCCCCCTCGCTGCTGGGGCAATTGTGCCAGACCTGCAGGCAGGCAGATGGTGAGCCTAATCACACTGACGGCAGCAGAGGGCATGCAGAAAGTGGGTGATCAACCACTCTGCACGCCCCTGCCAGCTGCTGCCAGTGCGCCTGCACTGGCGGTGGCCGAGGGCAAGCATAGAACAGGCAATCGCCCACTTTGCACGTCCCTGCAGGCCACCTCCAGAGCGCCTGCACAGGCAGCGGTGGGGGGCGTGCAGAAAATGGGTGATCACCCCTCTGCACACCCCTGCTGCCTGCTGCCAGTGTACCCACATCCACGGCTCCTGCCCCCTGTAGCCAGTATGCCCTAGCAGGCAACAAGCCAGGGGAAGCCATGATCCTTCCCCCTCCATGTCCCTGGATGTAAGGCCAAGGTATGGGAGAGGGAGATGGGGGAGGCAAGCCTACCCCGTAAATAATCAAATCTGCAAAAGTGAAACCCATGAATGTGGAGAGAGAATTGTAATAATAAAAACATTGGTATCCAATGGTAGTTTAGAATTCTGCATATGTTTGGAAGTCTTACTTGAAGATAAGTTCATTTGAGAGGACTTATTTTCTTGTGAGTAATCTGTATATTAGTCGGCAAGCTTTGTTGGAAACAGTGAGGTTTACTTTTAAATAACTACGCATAGGATTGCTCTAAACAACATATTCACTTTAAAGCTGCAGGAGCTGAGCTTTCTTCTTCTGCAAGAGAACAAAGACAGTAAACTTAAAGGCCATACTAATGGCCTTTTCATTCAATATCTGCTTTACAAACAGGAATCTTGCTGTGCCTGAAATATTTAGCAGAAACACTTAGCTCTGACTGAGGTCAGAGTGGGAAGGAGGAGAAGGTAGTATTGATTCACTGAGTGGAACTTGTCATTAAAAGGAGATTGAATGTTTTGACTCTTATCTCCCTTTATTATAGTGCATTTTTCACCTTAGATAAAACAGCTATTTGTCTTATTTTATGTTCACTGCTTGAGAATGCTCAAGCAAACACCCACATGTTGATTTTGGGAATCCTTTACCTATTTATGTGATGTATTGAATGAACTCTGAGAACCAGCATGGTGTAGTGGTTTGAGCATTAGACTATCACTCTGGAGATCAGGGTTCGATTGCCTGCTCCGCCATGGAAACCCAGTGTGTGACCTTGGGCACATCACATGCTCTTAGCCCCTCTGATAAGTTTGTAGGGTCACCATAAGTAGGAAACAACTTGAAGGCACACAACAACAACATAGCTAAAGGCATCAGATCCCATCTGATCTTGGAAGCTAAGTAGGGTCAGCCCTGGTTAGTACTTGGATGCAAGACTGCCAATGAATACCAGGTGCTGTAGCCTATATTTCTGTAAACCACCTGAATACTCCTGGCCTAAGAAAGCCCTATGAATTGCCATAAGTCAACAGGTGATTTGAAAGTGCACATGCATGCACACACACACACACAGAGTAATCCTTAGTAACTCAGTGGTTGTTGAAAGACATGATAATGCATAATTCAAAAGGCTCTGAACTAAAGGCTGCACAAGTGCAGTGGAATTTCTGTGACTTTTTCCTGAAGATGTGTCCACACACTCTTAGATAAGTAGATATTCATGTCTGGGGAACAAGATGTGAAATATGAAAATTGTTGTGAAAAAAGTGCAGAAACTCTCACAGTCTCACCAAGTGACATGTTGAACTCTTACAAATGAGAATGAAAAAAAAAAATCCAAGATTTACATCTGACAGCTCTTATCTTCTGTAAGGTAAGACACAGGATAACCCAAGTGGGTGCTTTGCAAAATACAAGAGCAGCTGTTCATGTTGTGAAGGTCTTGCAGTTCATGTATACTGCAGTCAACAAACCCTCTGACCTCGAAACTCCTTTTCACAAAGGCTTTTAATGTCTGCTCAGTCCTCCCTTCCTCTTCAGCCTATGTCTAACTGAAAGTCTTCTGAACAGCACTGGCTTTAGCAGAAGATACAGTGTGCCATGCAATGGACAAAGCTTGTGCTGGGAGAGAGCAGGATTTTACTCCCACTGATCCTACTGTAGCTGTGAGTGCCTGCCTACAACAGCAGCTGCCTCCAAAATCACATACTGAGCATACATGAAGAAAACCAATAGAAAAGGGGAGATCAGGTATGTCTGTCACAGTGACCACCCCAGCATGTTTAAAAAAAAAAAAAAAAAGTATAGATACTGGCCATCAAAATGGAAATCATAAGCAAAGTAGAGGCTGATGGAAGAAGAAAAAAATCTGAATGTATTGTTTACTTATCCAAGCTTTATCTAGCTCAGTTTCCTTTTGCATATGCAGGTTGTTGGTTTTGCATAAAAAAAGTTGCTGAAATATGTTGTACTGCTCTTTAATTTTTTGTAGTGTAAGAACCTATTTTATTCTTAAAGAATTAATGCACAGGAACATGTCAACTTAATTAACTAAGGTAACCCTGTACATGTGTCAGAGGTTGGAATTGTGCAACCAGAAGTTACTGGGGTGTAACTCCCAGAATTTATCACCATGATGTATGCTGATGAGAGTGGTTTGGAACTGCAGTCCAACAACATTGATTTCTGATCAAATATAAGTAAACAGTGGGGGAGATAATAGATTTAAGGGGGAAAAAGGAGTCAGTGGGAAAGCATGTGAGTTTATTTAATATATATGTACCTGGCTTAGTTGCAGCTTAGTGTGACGATAAAGAGCATTGTGACAAAGGATGCACAGGTAATATGGTTTTGAATCTGGGTTTGAGAAAAGCAAGAATGAGTTTTTATTAGAAATATAATAATTTATGATTTACTTACACCTTTGAAAGAATTGATTGGATAGAGCTTAGGCTTGGGTCCAAAAAGCTACTTTGGTTATTGCCTTTTTTTCTCTGAGTGGAAGGTCACTACTCCATGCCACACATCTCCTTGGAAAGTCCCCCAGGTTTCAAAAGTAGTAGATGTGACCAAAGAGTGGTTGACATTGTATACCCAGGTGCTGGATGGATGTGTTAGCTCAAAATATGGGTGACTCAGGGGTCCCCCTGCAATGCCAAGGCTTCCATGAAATGATGGGGAATATTAGCTCAAAGAAGGGGCCTGCAAGAGGGAGGTAACTTTGCATGATCTTTTACACCTATGTATACCAGTAGTAGGGCAGAGAAAAACTAGCTGGAGATTCCAAAGTAAGATTGTTTGTTTTATTGGGGGAATTAACAATCACATACACACAAGATCCAAGCAGTCTCGCAATCACACAAAGCTAACTGAAGGAAAAGCGAGGAAAAGTTTGGATAGTGGGAGTTTAGGGTGAAGTGGTTGATATTTACCAATCCAGCAGACAGTAAGTGAAGCAATGTGACTTAGATTTCAAGTCCAATGGTAGTACAAACTGGGAATTGGAGTGGCAGCATGACAGCAAGTACACCAAAAGTACTATGAGTTGGCTAGTCCAGATTTAGGATTTAAAACCCTATTTTTGCCTGTACGGTGAAGATGTTAGTAGCTCCCTGGCAGAACAAACAGTGGGGTCTGGAACAGACTAATGGTCTTAGCATTAGGTGACAGATTGGAATTGTGATAGCTCCTTAATGGTGGGACAGGTGAGGGGATAAAAGGAAGAGTTTCAATGGACAAAGACAGAAGGTTAAAAACATCAGCCTTCCGTGGAAGCAGTTTTGGATGCTATTGTTTCTAAAGGTTGAGCTGTTGAGAGACATCTGCCAGTCCGTTATCTCTGGAGTTTCCCTGACTATAACCTAACTATGCTCTGAGGTCTTGTTCTGACCAAGCTTTGCAATGCATGTGTGCAGCCAGTTCCTCTTTGCCAGCAAGCTCCCAATCATAGCAGGATATAATTTATGTTTCATGCCAGTTAAATCATATTTGCCAATTAAACTATGTCATGAAGTAGGGATGTACAGCCTGGTAACAGAGGAGTGAACCTATTCACCTAAATGTGCTACACTAGAGCAGAACAAGTCAGCCCATCCCATCTCTCAACTTGCTTGAGCGTGAGGTATTGTTTTGCGCAGGGGCAGGGCATTTGTTCATTCATGGTTTACAAAGCGGTAAGCAAACTAACAGTCTCTGAGTATTTTGGAGTACAGCTCCTGTAATTCATGACCATTGGCTCTGTTGCTGGGCTGTAATGGGATTTATAATCCAAAATACTTGGGAGGCACCAGGGTGCCTACCACTGCTTTCCAGTTTCCAACCAGTGGATGTCAGTGGGGCAGTGAATGGGTTTTAGTTGAAAGGAAATATTCAGGGATAGGGATACCTTGGGTAGCTCCTGTAAAGTTCAGACCAAACTCCAGGGCAGATAAATCACTCTACTAGCATCAGTGCCATCAGACTCCATTGTTTTTTACACAGCCTATACACTATTACCCAATTCATGTTTTCTTCTCAGAAAGCTGAGGATAAAACAGACATCTAATTCAAATCTTGCATGTAATATGTTAAATAAGAATAAGCACAGATAAGAAATTCAGAATTCTTTAGTGCTTGGCTGCAGCATTTACTGCTGACATTTAGGGTGAAATGTTACGATCTGGCAATTTGTAACTCTTTACATTGGGGATTGTATAGCAAGAGACAAATGAGCATTGATTTAGGGTGCTGTCTGGGCTTTTGTGGCTCAGCTGTACATTTCTATACATCTAAATCTGAACCACAGTGTGGTGTAATGGATTGTTTGGTTATCTGGTTACAGCCAGATTTAAAACCACTGGCATAAGTTTGAATAATTAAGACTTCTTGCAGCAGCCAACTGTTAAAGAGCAATCACTTCTTTTACCAGGTTTCTGTATTTCTGAACAAGCAGGATCTACAATGAAACATTGCCCTGCATTCTTGGTGAAACTCTTGAGACAGTAATTTAACAAAGATTGGTTGCATATTCAGTGGATAATTTCTGCTCAAGAAAAAGAATGGAATATATATGGAACATGTGGATATAGGATGTGCTTTCTTTTGAGTCGGATCACGGTCCACTTCACCCAGTATTGTCTACACTGACTGGCAACTACATTCCAGAGTTTCAGGCAAGATTCTTATTTAGCCCTACCTAGAGATCCCTGGCATTTCTTGATGATAATGCATCCAAGTCCTAACTAGACCCTAACTTGCTTAGCTTTGGAAATCAGATACAAACACACATGCTTAGGGTGATTGTTAAAGAAGGTTATTCCTTCTTTTCCTCTTCCCAAAAGATAAGGAAGCCTTCTCTTCTTCTTTCTAGACCAGGATTGGAAATCAGGTGGCCCTCCACATGTTTCTGGACTACAATTCCCAGAAGCCCTAGCCAGACTCACTGGTGACAATTGCTGGCAGTTGCAGTTCCACAACATTTGAGAATCACATGTTTCCCACCTTCGTTGACCAGCTATTGACTCAATTATTTCCACGCATCCCCCCTGCCAAAAAAGAAAGAAAGAAATCATCCTATGGATATTAACATACCCAGGAGCAAATTCTCTTAAATCATCTTACTAAATATCACTAAAATTGGCCATTCAAAGACTAGATTGTTAACTAAATGGGCCTGATCTGGCATAGCAAAAATGTTCCTACTGATTTTAGAAGATGGTGAATTTTAAACTGATTGTAAGCTGAAAGTCCAGCACAGTCAGCTGATCTACCTCCCCATCACCAAAACTGGTCAGCAGAAGGCTCTCTACCTCCCTACAATCTTCCCTCTGCAATGCTTGAAATTTCTGTCTTAGATACAGCACACATATGATGTACATAATTCCTCTCTTGTCTCATATGCCATGTCTAATCTTAATGTATCAGACTAGCCCTCGAGTTGTTGCAAAGTATTGCTCTAGATTAGTCAGAACAAATCTAATCAATAATGATAGAGAGTAATATCTATTTTACTTCACTATCAACTGTCTAATAAAATTCAAATTTCCATCAGTCATTTTTGTACTTTACATAAGAAATCCCACCAACATAATTTGGACTCAGAATAGATCATAATGATGATGATGAGTAGTCTTAAATAAAAATATTTTATCTTAAGTGAAATGTAATGTTTTCCCTTGGTATTTCTCTTTATTTGACTTTCTTTTAAGTACTAGAGATATAGATCTTTATACATTTCATTCTTACAGATAACCTGAATGATTTTAGCATTTTCTCTTTCTTGCCAAAAAAAAAAGTAATTGAAAACTGTTTAGCTTTTGAAGACTATGAATAGTTCAGGACTTATTTTGTCAATGACTTTTCCAAAAGAATACATTTTTAATGCACACAGTAGCCCAGAACTCTGAGCTCCTAGACTGAAAATATGACCCCCTGGACTCCTATACAGAACCATGATTTTCTGCGCAGAAATTTCCATTTCCTATGGAAGAAACTTATTTTCTATGCAGAAAACTTGTTTTCATCAAAGAAATTTTACTTTAGTGCTTCATGAACTGAGCACTGCATCATAAAATTCAGGAATGTGCAAACATCAAACTGACAGCATTCTGATCCACATGTTAGCACAAGAGATGTGCTTCAAGTTAGTTTGTCTCTAAATCCAAAACCATATGAAGTCTTCCATCAAGATCACCCAGTGGGTTTCTATGGTTGAGTGGGGAATTGAACCCTGGACTCCAGGGTCATAGTCCAATGCTCAAGCCACGATACCATGCTGGCTCTCTGGTACTGTATATAGTCTAACATAAAAGTCTTCCTCTAACAAATTTTTTAGGATTTGGGGGCAATAAATACACGAACATTTTGTCAAAAACATTTTTCTTCATCATTCTAAAAGAAATATTCCCCAAGCCATGTTTTTCAAATCTGCTTTTTCCAGAAGGAAAAGGGAAAAAAAAACTTTGAATAAAAAGAGGGAGGGAGGACTCAGTATTTTTCCTTAATTTTTCTGTTGTTTTTCCCCAGAGCTTCCTATCTTTATATTGTGATCTGTAATTCCCATTATCCCTAATCAGCGCAATATTGACCTTACTGACTGAAGATGATGGGATTCCAGAACACTGGAACGGACAATTAGCTACCTTAGATAGCACATTGTCATCTTGGTAACACATTTTAAGGTTAAATTTTGAGATTAACTTAGCCTTGACCATATTCAATGTTGAAACAGCATACTAAATTTTTGTACCCAGTCATCTGACTGCATATAAAATAGACCATCTGTGTATTTGAGTTATAAGTCGACTGTAACACTCAAGAATATACTCAGGAATTTTGTTGGCTACCCAGATAATGTATGTTTTGGATGTGCAGTGTAAGCTCCATCTATATGACTGGCATCCTTCTGTGCAGGAATGCACAGTTTTTAAAGTAGGAGAGAGCTGTTTCTTTCTGGTCTTCTTCTTTTTAGGAACATATATCAAGTTCTTTGATATGCTAAGCCTTTCCTTCTTCCCAGACATAACATCAAAATTCATACACATTCAGCTTAACTGTGGTGTTAAGAACCTGATAGGTGCAGTCTTTATGTTCACAATAAATCAACTCCCAAGAATAAAACTAGAGGTGATAAACAGTCCAGGCTGCATATTTAACCTTACCCTTTTTCCAGCCCGACCCTCTGCATATTTACTGGGAAATAAATTCCGCTTAGTTCAGTGGGGTTTACTCCCAGATAACTATGCACAGGATTATAACTCGATAAATTAGGCCTTCACCTTATTCCTATATCCAAGTTGAACATATATTCATGGTAGATCCCAAACTTTTTCATTCACCTCCTCCAATGCTGAGTGTACTTTTCATAAATTGCAAAAGAAGACCTGCCTATTTGCTTTCTTATATTCCTTCGTTTTACCTTCTGTTTGAGCTGACATCGATATGCAAGATTATATCTGGTTTAGTGCAATCTGGATGAAGAGCAGTTAGGGGAGGTTCATTAATGGGGACCCCCATCATTCCTTTGTTGCAATCAGAAGAGGTGAGAAATCTGATCTGTATAGGGATGTGAGGGAAGAGCACAAATCTATGAAAAGAACAGTAGCTGCCAATTTCTTGCATGGAATTTTAAGGATTAGAAACAGGATGGATTTCTCAGAATGAGCCAATTGTTCAGTGTGTGTATGTGTATGCGTATGTGTGTGTTGCTTCTCAAAGGAGGAAGACACTGGTTTTGTGCAGAGACACCTTCTGCAAGGTACAGGCATACCTCAGTTCACAAAGCCTCTAACAAAAAAACCTTTTTTTTAACAAAGTCTTTTTTTTTTTTTTCACCTCACCAGCCCCTACCCTCTTTTCTTCTTGTCATCTGTCTAGCTGGAAAGTTTTGAGATGCACTGGCACTGGGAGAACAGTGAAAGATGCCTGGAGAAACAGACTTTCAGTATCGGGTTCCAGCAGCATGTTTGCGGTAAAAAGAAAAAGGCAGGGAAGCTTAAGCTGGGAAAGAATGGGGTTCTTTCTAGCCAATCTTACTGTAGCTGTGTGTGGTTGCCTAGAACAGGCAAGCAAATTAGTGTCTTTCTCTAGAATCCCTTAATGAGCATGAGCATGACCCCCACAGGATGTTAAAGAAGCATAGATCTATATGTTTGGCCACAAAAATGGAAATCATAAGAAACATGGAGGCTGATGAAAGAAAGAAAAACTATCCCTGTCACATTTAAGAAGAAATCTTAAAGCAATCTGTAGAAAGTTCAAAATATTTCTGTTTACTTATGCAAGGCTTTCCTGGCATAGTTGCTTCATTTCACTTGAGCATCTTCTTGCTTTTAAAATAAAAAAAAAGTCTGCTGAAACATAGTGAACTGCACTTCTTTTTTTAATAGTGCAAGAACCTTTCCTAGTTCTTCCATGTTATTTCTTCCTACCAAAGTCTTCATTAAACCAGCAGTACCCAGGAACATATCTTTTTCATTAACTGAGCTAGACCTGTACAGAAATTTTCATGAGGAAAAGCTAGGGCTGTTTGGCCTGAATTCCATTGGTAGAATATTCCTAGGTGTTTACTCACCTTTCAACAATTGATTCAATAGATCTAGTGTCTTTAGGACTGTCAACAGGATTCAGGCCTTTGTCTCACTTTCTCCTGCAGTTGAGGAATCACATGGGGCTTGAAAATGTCTCACTGATTGTGGAATTGAAATAACCTACATCAGTTAGAATGAGAACGAGGAATGCAGACAGTGTTCTTTGCATTGCTACCTTGCACATGAATGACAAAGGAAGACGTTGCTATCATGGCATTTTTTTAAATATATGCATTTATTTATTTATTTATTTATTTATTTATTTATTTATTTTTGAGTAATATCCTGTTTTTCTCCCAATATGGAACTCAAGGTGGCTTACAAGATGAGTTAAAACAGCTAAAACAATATGGGGTACAAAACTTTTCAAAATATTAAAAAATCAGCCCTGTTAAACCGCTCATTTTAAAACATTAATTTGAACATAACCACATGTTACATATTGAAAAACAACACTACACATCCTTCATCCTCAACCAATTAGAGGCTGAAGGCCTGTTTAAATACGTTCTCTGTCTCTTGGCAAAAGAACAACAGAAAGGGGACCACCCTGAGCCTTGTGAGGGAGGGGCTTCTATGGTCTGAGACCAACTACAGGGAAGGCTCTCTCCTGTTTTCTCACCTGGTGAGACTTAGAAGTGGTAGGACATTCAGAAAGTCCTCCTCCAAAGAACATAAGACTCATGCAAGTTCATATGGGAATTTACAGGCTTTTGGATGGATGGTCTGGACATTGGCTGCATAGGACTTTTTAAATCATAATCATCACTCTGAGTTGTGCCCAGAAATGGATATGTTGCCAGTGGAAACTGTTTCAATGAGGGAATAACACACTCCCTTTAACAAACCTTGCTTCAAATAGTAATTATGAGCAAAAATATGCCTGTGTTATAGTCAATGAGAGTCCTGAATGAATCTTCTTAGTTCTTAAAGGTAATGAATGGAATGCCCTGAGAGTTACCCAGTCATAGTGGGTGCCACTTCTGGTTGGTGAACTATGGCCATTTGGATGTGTGCCCTCTAATAAGAACTCATGCAGTACAGACTTCAGCCAGGAGACTTACTTCTGAATAAACATTGTTAGGCTTACACTGTGAATAACACATTCAGAAACAAAACTTTCCCCAAATAGAACATTTAGAAAGATATTAAATATGTCAAAAAAGAAGAAGAAATAACACAATCCATACACACTTAGGCAATTGAATTGCTGAGCAAAATACCACAGTAAATGCATTTTTCTCCCTGAGGAAAATGAGTTTTTGAACAACATGAGTCTTGTACAGTGACAGATGTCAATTACATTATATAATGTACTACTTGGGGACCATTAAATAGATTAACAAATTGTGACAAAATGACAAGTGTGTCCTCTGATGATTGATGAATACTTGTTGATTCAGGGACATCAAAGTGATGACTGCTAATGGGTAGGGCCACTTCTTCCTTTCCATTAGTCTACTGTGGAAGATTTTCTTTTTGGTTTTCTTTTTCAACAGTTACCCCCCCATTTCTTCCATGATGAAAGAAAAGGCATTGTGCATAGGATTCTCTGGTACTCTGACATCTTGCTTAGTCTTTTATATTGTAATAGGATGTGTCTTCAAATCATGCCCTAAGATTCCCCCTTCTTTAAGGAAATCAGGGCAGTATCTTGCAATCAGTTTGGGATATCACAGAATGCCTGTGGATCTGTTCCAGGTTCTGTGGGGGCAATGATAAATGAATATTGCAAACACAGTCACAGTTTAAAAGTCCAGTATTTGTATAGATAATTGAAACAACAATACAACAAATTATATATTAAATTGTATATCCAGCATACCAAAATATCCATGAATCCAGTGAAGTAGCAGGGTAGAACTTGGTTATAGAAATGTTCTGTATGTGCTGCTCAATAGTTCATCAAGCAAACTTGAAGACAAATCTGAAAGCCTTAAATAAAAGCTACAACACTGATGCAAATGCATATCAGAAATTCCACTATAATTAACCCCCACAACCACATAGATGAAAATCCTGCTACTATATTCATAATGAAAAGGGCCTAATCCTTATTCCTTTCTAGCTTTCCCTTTCTTTCTGAACTCAGCTAGTAAGAACAGCCCCTCCTTTAAGGTTTTGTCACCCATTGGATCAAACCAATAAGACTCAGTGATTAGATGAACAAACTGTTAGCTATCTAAGTTGTTATTATTCAAATTTTTCTGCCAGATGGGGAGAGACAATCATAGAATTTTCTGCTTTGAAGGGTCAAAATAATGCTGACTTGCGTACTATGCCTCTTGACTTAAAACCAAGTACATGTACATCTAAAAAATAAATTAGGGCCCAAAGCCTCCAAAAGAAAGCCATATTTTGAGTTGGCACTAGAAAGAAACTATTATCAGTGCCAATCAGACCTGAGGGTCAGGCATTCCCCAAATGAGTGCTATAGCAAAAGAGCCTCTGTCTCTTGTCTTCACACAGTATATTGCCCCTACTGAGATTGGGCAGGCATATATAGAGATCAATAGCCCAAGCCACTTAGGGCTCTGAATGTCATCATTTATGGGAACTGATGTGGCAGCCAGCACAACTCCTTCTGGTGTTATGTGTTCAATATATGGCACTCCATCCTGCAGAGTTTCTGCTTCATTTTGCAGTAGTTGGCTTCTGAGTCATCTTCAAGGGCAGATCCACATGAAGGACATTACAGTAGTCTAATCAGGAGGTTACTGGTTCATGGAGTACTGTGACTAAGTGATCCCTGTTCAGGAAAGGTTGTAACTGGCATATCAATCAAGGTTTGTCACAAGTACTGGGAGCCACAACGTCTGTAGTTATAGTGATCTATAGCATCTAGGAGTACGAGTACTTCCAAGCTGTACACTTGCTTCTAAGGCTCGAAATGCAACCCCATCCAGGACAGGCCATTTATCCAGGTCCTGAGCCTGAGACGCACCAATCTGTAGGGTCTCCATTTTATCAGATTCAGCCTCAGGTGTGTGTTTGTTTGTTTCGCATGTTTTCCCTGTTCAGGACTCAAGGCAGTTCACAACAGATTAACAAAAAATGTGTTAAAATTCACAAAATACAAAAATCAGAAAGTCATTAAATCAGCCAAAAAAATTAAAACCAGATAAAAACATAAGCCATAAAAAGCACAACAAAAATAACAAACAGAAAACCCAGCACATTATACAAGGCCCATCCCATCTGAACTATCAGTCCTCAAACAGGTGCAGACCTTTCTGTGGAGGTTTGGGGACAGCCACTGAGAAAGCCTTTTCCATGTTCCCATCAGATGAATCTGTGAGGATGGTGGGACAGAAATAATGTCCGCACCAGCAGATCTCAACATATGGGCAAGTTCATGAGGGGCAATGTGAACTATCCCTCATCTAGCCTCTCATAGTGCCCAGACACCAACTCTAAGAAACAAGAAGTGCAGCTGAGAGTTATCAGCATACATTTTTTTCTCAAAAATAATCTTGTTTTCCCTCAAAGAATGCATTCCAAGTATGTTTTAACTCTCAGCTTTCACCAGGAAATAAAGAATATAGTACATGCTAAGTAGGAGGCAGTTGGGCATCCACTTAAAAGTACTTAGGGCGTGTGCACTTTTGCTAATGCTTCCCATCACAAAATGTGCTTTTGATGCAGGGTTCTATTTGTGCATTATTATAAACAAACAGTAAGCCATCCTAAAACTGATCATCTTGGCAGTTGGATACTGAGCATACTCTTTGGCATGGGACATTCATAATTCAGCAGCAATGGTGCACAAATGATATCATTGCTCTAAGGCTGTATAAGGTTTTCATAGGCCCTAGGTACTCTTGTATTTGATTCCCTGTCTCACCTTGACATACCACTAGGGATGTTTTTGTAGGACTTAAAATCTTGTTTTCGTAAGTCCTAAAAAAATTTTGTAGGCTCTAGACACTGTGCCTAAAATACCTAATGGAGAAGGCAGCCCTGCATTGCTCAGTCATTTGTGCAGAAGGATTAAAAAAGAAGTAGGACATTTCACATGATAACGTGTGACTGTGTTTATTAAAATATGATTTTTCATTCCAATTGTTTTGACTGTTGTGAGGAGTTTTTGTTTTTAAAATCTCAAGAATTTTATCCTCAAATATGAGAGCTTTTTGTGCAGTCCTGATGAGAGTATTTGCACTTGCAGGAAGCTGGCAAAAATTGTGTGAATAGCTTTTGTGCAAACTATGATTGTTGCTGATTTGTTTCATGGGCTTGTAAAAACTGTAAGGATTTGATGGACTGTTTTCATCTTTTTGCTCAGTAAACTAGTCCTTTTACACTTGTTCTCTTTGTGCCTGCATTTGTGTTTTACTTCACAAGGTGAAGAGATTAGTTTTCAACCCAGACCTCTTGCACAAATCATGGGAATTGCTTAATGAAAAATAAAAGGATCATTGTCTTAAGAAGCAAGAAAACTTGTGAGGATTATCAATGTCACCCTAATTGGCAGAGAATGAGAAATTTTGCAAATATTTTGTTAGTATTTGCCACAAGTCAATTTTGATTTGCGGTAACCCTATGAATGAGACGTTTCCAACAGTCCAAGTCATCAACTGCCATACTGTGGTATTGTGAACTGAAATTTGTGGCTTCCTTGGCTGAATCATTCAATCTGTAGTATAATCTTCCTCTTTTCCTTTTGCAATTACTTTTCACATCCCTATTTGAGAATGAAGGATTCTATCACTACAATGTGCATTTCAATAAGCCCTGTTTTGTTAACGGCTATCATTATGATCAGGAATTACCTGAATATGCTCACATGAGAGACAAAACTTACTGTTTTGCCTAAGCAATCTTCCAACAATCAGCTTTAACTGATGTCTTCGCAAAGTAGCAATGCTGTTCACTAACCAGTTCAGTCATATAATCTAGGAGCAAATCAGAGAAGTCAAATACATCTGTGGGTCAGTTTAAAAATCATTTTAAGCAGAAACTAGAAGCCAAGGATTTACTGGGGTGAGATGTGTTATTGGCTGATTAATTACAAATCCAGACTCTGTAAAAGGATTTAAGTTCTAAACTGCAGGTTAAATGCCTCGAGTCATTTTGTTTCTTGGATGCACTTGGGTTCTCTTGGAAATGCTGGAAAGCTGTAAAACGTAGCTAGGGATTTCAAGGTTTCCTTAGTTATAGAAATTGAGATTTGATTTGAGGATTTCTCCATTTAAATAGTACATAACCATTTTCCCCTATAGCAATATCAAGATTTCTGCAAATATCAAAAATACTTCATAAAAGGCCAACTCAGATGACTGGGTTTATTCATATAGTTGTGAATGTAAATACACAGTCAAGTAGAAGGATGGTGTTATGAACCAGCCAATAGACACTGTGAGCAAGTATTCATCTCTGCTGTGGCTCTTAAAGAAGACACAGTTAGGAGTATGGAAACAACCATTTTCTCAACATTGTTGCCTCTGCCTTTTCTTTCAGGTTTTAAAACCCAGGTTTTACTGCTAGACAGTCAGATTTACATTATAAGCATTGAGCTATCCTTATGTACCCAAGAAATGTTACTAAACCTATCTCTACAGGATCTAATTGGCTATGCTCAGATTGCTACCACTGGAACATCGGTGCACTCCTACACTGTTCACCATTTCTAGTACACTTCATAGCAAGCATGGGGACTGTGTGGTCTTCCAGATGTTGTTGGACTATAATCTATAATTCCAACCAGCCAAGGCTGGAATCCTGTTAGAGGCATACACAACTTTAAGTAAACATTATTCCTGTGTATGCCTATCACTGATCACTGCTAAGGTCAGTATTCCCTTCTTCTTTCTGCAGAGACCAATCCCCCCTAACCTACCGTAGAGCCACTGAAGCCCCTTTCCCATAGCCATTCCAAATCTGGTGGACAGTGGGGGGAAACATCTGTGTTCCCATAGCCAGTCACAAAGTTATTACATCAACTGCTGAGATCTCTGGAAAACCCCAGCAGACCTCAGTAGATGATATGATTGCTTCACATCTGGCTACTGGGAAATAGCCAGAGGCTTCTACGAACCCCTCATGTCTGTGAGGGATCTTAGCAGTTCTGCAGTAGGTGCAGGGTTTTGTAAATGTCTCATTTTAGTGTAGTTCTGCATGTGGATCTACTATACCATGCAGAACCATGCAGGATTGTGCCCACAGTCAACATAGCTAATAGTGAGGGAAGTTACACTCCAACTACTTCTGGAGGGGCATGTATCACCCATCTTTCTCTTGTCCTGAATTACAGGATAGCAGTGACCATCACATGAGGTTAGAATCCCAATGTACGTTTGCAGAAGGACAGTTTTGCATCCTGAGATATATTGTTGTCCAAGTGATGTGAAACAAAATTCTAAAATATAATAAAGCACTTATGCCCTTCAGCAGGGATGAAAAGTGTTAGAAAGTGTTGTTTTTTGTGCAGAAATGCTGTTTTCTACCCCAAAGCATACATTTTCCCACAGAGTAACTCCCAACCCGCATAGTCTTCAGTTTTTGACAACTTTCTCACAGTAAGGAGAAAAATGGTAAAATTATTCATTTTTCTCTGTGTGAATTGAATTTATGAACATTCACATCCCCCATACTTCTACTAGCGAAAGCAAAATAATTGCTGCAGAACTTCATTATTATATATCTCCATGAGTTTATGGAGACGCTCCTCTGCACACTATGTTGTGGAATAACAATGGAAATTATTTTTCTTCCAGTCACACTTCTTTGGATCTAACTTTTTTCACCATATTGTTGACCTCTGGCCTGGTGGGTATTATTAAGTATTCATCTGGGTTTGTTCCTTTGTTCATATATCACTTTGACCATTTTATGACCAGTCTCAGCAAAGAGTGGGCTGAGGTATCTTCTGTTTACAAGGAACTGTTGAGAAGTCCCTAAACCATCTCGTACCATTTGTTTTCTGTTCCTCCCCCACCCCATGTGTGTGTGCACACACACATGCGGTGTCAACTCCCATCATAGTAACAGTTGGAAACAGAACCTGTGAGAGTTACTTTTTTCACCACAGCCAGCTGGTGGCTTCTTATTACAGGGATGAGTCCAGCAACTTCTATAAATCCTTTAGAGTTCAGACTGAAAGCCAGAATGTATTTGATTTCTGAATACACAAGTTGCTGGGGGTTTGGGCTACAGGTCCCAGAATCTCCTAGCCAGCATGGCTACAGTCTCTGCCCACTGAGAGATGTTAATTCCAAAAAGTATCACACCCATTCTCTGTAAGGAAGTTTGGTCTAACTTCTGAGCATAAATTTCTTAAATGTATGACTGGAGAGATGCTTCACAGAAATAACAGTTTTCGCTCCAGAGATTCCTTTCCTTTACCTTAAACATCTTAACACTGACTACCATTAAAAATGAGAAGACATTTTATACCCTCTTACAGGCAAAGGCCTTTGTTGTTGACACCCCACATGGATGAATGGATACCAAGAGGGCTCACTGATTTGACTATAATTTCCCAAGCACCAAAACCTGCAGTTGGCTCTCTGGCCCTATGCAAGCACATTTAATCTGAATCTGCAGTAGACCCAGTAAATATAGTCCAAAGTAAAATACCAGCAGATGTTAATTCCAGGCAGAGGTTCAGGAAATAAATCAGAGTAGCCAGCTTTCATTATCTGCCCTGGGCACAGGCACCACTCTAGACAAGACAGCTGTTTGTTTAGCCAACCTTGCTTACTACAGGGATTAGCCTTCATCTAGATTCTAGAAAATATCCCATAGAAACACAAACTAACCTCACTTCTGGTTGATAAATGCCTTCACTTCAATCTTCTCTTTCAGGGGCAGGGAGTAGCCATTATTAGCATTGTTTTAATATTGCTTTGGCTGAACCTGCAGATGGTATGTCCAACTTCATTTCTATAAGCACTGGGTACAATAATGAAGAACTATAGCTGTTCTCCTTTTTTTTTCCCCGCTGAAAAATAAATGCCACAAGGGTTGTTGTTGTTGTTTTCATGAAAAAAAATATGCCTGTTTCACTCCTGACAACCTGAGACATTTCATGCTGCAAATTCTGTAGCTAGAGCTGAACAAATAGTCTAGATTCTGCAGGGTAGCTGTGACCTTTTCCCATGCCACCTCTGCTTGGGAATTTGAGGCACAGTCTGGAATCCAGATTCACACGTGGCTGGTCTCTTTATGTCCTACCATTAAATGGGAGCTTCATTTATTGCTTGGGGTCAAATGCAGATGCAGATCCATCTGCAATTAATGTTGGCATGATGCTGTCATGCATCACATAATTCCTGTTCAAACAATGACCATTATTCTGTCCACCTCAGACACAGAAGGAACATAATCATGCTTGAAGCACAGATAACTGTTGTGGTCAGAAGGCTTTGCCTCTAAAGCTGCTTTATCTGTAAGGTCCGGTAGTCTATTCCTCTAGAACCTGCAGTGGTACAACATCAGTCAGAAATGTATTAAATAAATGCATCAGTGACATTAATTATTGACGTTCCTTCAGCTTTATCAATCTGTTTTAAATCAAACTAATAAGTGGTTGCTAAAACAATTACTAGTTAGTTTGGGAAAGCGTAACCCTGGAATTGAGATATGTATAGTTTTACATGTTTCACATACCGCTTCTTCTAACAGCAACAGAATACTTTCTGATTGAAATTTATGAAACAGAAGCAAACTTGAGGAAAAACCAATGAACTGAAGTTCTTTGAGACAAGTCTTTCAGCTCAGGGTCTGTTTGCAAAATACATTCATTTTATGTTTATTCAACGTACACAGGGAAAGTGGCCCATAATTGTCTCCTGAAGGAATTGCTGCCTGTCAGGATTTTTGTGTTCTTTCCTAAGGCAGGAAAAAATAAATCTAAAATTAGCAAATTTAAACACCCCATCCCCTTCTGTCACTGTTGCTTCTACATTTGCTTGTTTAGATGTTCTACTCACAACTAATATAAACTTTGTGGAAAAGGTGGGGGGCAATCCTGCCTAACATGTGGTTAGTGACATCTAGAGCTAAACCCAGCAAAAGAGATTTGCATTATTGCTATATTCAGAAGGAGATTTTGCTGAAAAGCAGTGAAGGCCTGTAGCATGGTATTAGTGAAATAGATAATCCTGTTTGATAAGGTCTGTACGTTCCACAAATATGTTTCCATAGACAGAAGCCCTTCTGGGGTGGGAATTGCATGGGCAAAAGGGCAGCTGTGAATATTGGATCCCTGCATCTGGTACTCAGGATTGTGATCACAGCTCCTAAGAGAGGCACATGAGAGAAAAGGATGAAAAACCATGGGGAGTAGTCCCATATCTTATAGAAGCAGCCATGGCAGCAGGAGTAAGGGAGATGAGATGAGAAATTCAGTCCTTGAATGGGGCGGGTAAATCTTTTTTCTCCTGACCATATTCCTGATGTAGAATTGTTTCCCGGACTACATAATGTAAAAAGAGCCAGTGTGGTGCAGTGATTTGAGTGCTGAATTACAACCAGGAAGAACCAAGAAGTTCACTGGATAACAATGGGCAAGGCACTCTCTCTAAGGCAGACCTTTCCAAACTTTTCATGTTGATTGGCTGATTTTAAGGAGACAACAGAGCTAAACTCATTTTTTCCCATTTAGTTTGATTGGTGCTGGATTGCAACCACATACACAGCAGCTAACAAATAGAAAAATCACTTGTGGAGCAGATTGTTTATTATACAATACTTGATGCCTATGGCTCTTGGCAGGAATATGGAATGATTGGCTTCTACCACTGCTACCCTGATGCCCTTTTAAATAAAAAGCAAGTGAGAAGGGTTAAATTCCTTGACCAGCACAGATTGGCTGTGATTCAGATTGGGGCCACACATTGCTTACTCTTAATTGGGGTAGGCAAAGTGTGGTCCTGGAATAGCTTGCCACCCTGTGGATGTTTTATGGTCCCCAGTCCTCTCTTACTACCTCAGATTATGCCCCTTTTTCTGGGCAAAAGAGGGTGACTTACCTGTTCCAGAAGCCTCCAGGAATTGTTTATCTTCCGAATAGGTTACAGATTAATCCCAATACACACACTGTTTAAGATTTTAAAATGCCAGTTTTATAAAATCAAAAGAGGACTTCTGGTCACACTCAAGTTTTTGGCATTTGGGGCAAACTGTGTGGGTCCTGAGAGATGCCAGGGGCAGAAAATTGGCTCCCTGATCCTCCAAAGTTATCTATCCCTCCTCTAGAATAAGAACCAGGAAATTGCAGATGTAGGGCACACTAAACTCCATTTTTGTGGCACCCACTGCCCTCCAACCCTAAAAAAATTAAAAGTTTGGCATGATTTTCAGCAGTTTTTACCTAAGAGCTGCACAGAAATGTGTCCAGTCATGTTAAAACTGCAAAAATAGCCCCACTTCCTCAGAACCTCCTACTGCTCCTCATCCCTCTCTCCCCACTGTAGTCCCATTCAAAATGGTGGCAGGAAATGATGTGCTGTCACTTCCAGTTGCTATTTTGAGATGAAAACAGAGGTACTTGGGCTTGATTGTGGGGCGGGGGGAGCATAGGTGGGAGATGTTGTGAGTGAAATGGCTCCAATGTGGTTACCCACACCTGCTGTAGAATAAGTAAAATAATTCAAAACTTCATTTCCAGGTTTAACCTAGCGTATAGTTTGATCCATGCACTAAGTTAAAGAAGTTGTTCATCTGCAGAGCTTGGAAAGGTTAATTTTTTGAACTGGCTACATTGACTATTGGATTTGGGGGCGCTGTTGTCCAAAATGTAGCTATTCCAAGACCTGGACATACTTCATCTGCTTGACAATGTCTCTCTAAGGGTGTGGGCGCATGATTTTCTCAACCAGTTTAAAAGTTGTGATATTTCAGTGGTTTGTGGGTGGAAGTGGTAAAAACATAGCCTTAAAAAAAATGCCAGAGGCCTGGAGGATCTGACAGAGAAATCAGCTTGGGACCTCTTTTTACTAATATTATTAGTCAAGCCAAGAATTACTCTTTATTTTTGACATATATATGTACTTATCTGGATATATAGCCATGTTTGATATTAGTGCTGTTTCATATGGAGGAAATGGAGTTTGTGCAATACTTTAGAAAAACAATTTTGATAAATTATTAATAATCAAATAATTAATTAAATAGTACCCTTTTGATTGAATGAATTTGGGTTTAGACTCAGACCATATTCCTGCAGAGGGTATGCTCCTATCTCTAAGCTGTGATGCCCCCCCCATTAAAATTTGATAGATTTTAATTCTATGAATTCTAATATAAACTGGCTTGATTGCTATGTCCCAGACTTATGTATGGGTTGGAGCTTTTTCATCTGCCAGCTTTTTGCATTTAAATATTAAAGCGTAGCTCAAAAACATTGTAAAATGCATTTTAGAATATATTTATCCAGATAAAATCTATTCAAAAGTTCATATTTTAAGGGAATCCCATTTTAGCCCTCCAGGTAAACTTCTGATACTGCAGCTATACAGCATTTGACTATACGATGGGCATCCATTAGAGTTTATTTCCACCCCTCCACCTCACATAGATACCAACATTTATGGATGCAGAAGTCCCATTATGTACAACAGTGCAGTGATATGGCATCCCTTATATAAAATGGCAAAATCAAAGTTTGCTTTTTGGTTTGTTTGTTTGCTTGCTTTGGGAATATTTTCCAGCCATAGTTGGTTGAATCCATGGATACAGAATCTGCAGATATGGAGGGGCAACTGTAGTAAAGAAATTCTGTGGTACTTTTATCTGAACAGTTATAAATAGTTTCCCCCAAGTGTGTGTATTTCAATTTTGTTCTTCCAATAAGAACAAGAATATCTGAATAAATTTACTGATTTTTCTTTCCACTGTGTTACATTTTTGTCTCTATTGAATACAGTGTATTAAAATAAGCAATGGGCTCATGCTTTTCCAGCCAGCCGTGAGGCAACAAAACAGAAGTGACATTCTCTTCCATTGTCAGTTGGTTGATCCCATATGGGGAAAGCTGACATCTCTTTCAGTGAGGATTCAGGAAATATTCCCCAAATTTTGAAATGTTCATCTATTTGTTTTATTCTGTGTCTTGTTTTGCAGTTATTGGCTGACCAACAAAGTTTTCATCAAGCGACCCAGCACAGGACTCCTCATGTACACACTCGCCACAAGGTTCTGCGATGAAATTCACCTCTATGGATTCTGGCCCTTCCCGAAGGATATAAATGGAAAACCGGTCAAATATCATTATTATGATGACTTAAAGTATCGATACTTTTCTAATGCCAGCCCTCATAGGATGCCCTTAGAGTTTAAAACTTTAAATGTGTTACATAACAGAGGAGCACTTAAATTGACCACGGGAAAATGTGTACAGCAATAAAGCACAAGTTGAGTATAATGAAAAGTAAAAGAAATGGGCTTCGTGATTTAGATTTTATGGAAGAACAGGAAGATCCATACTGTGGATATATCCCAGTGCACTGTAACAAGCCATTGGAGAACAAGGAAGTACATCGGAAGAGCTCCCATTACCAGCTAATGTTTTACTTGTTGAAGTGCTAAATCTCTGAGTGCAATGGTTTGAGTAAGTGCCACTTTCACTGAGAACAAAGCTTGAATGTATAAAATCAGTAGTGTTTACAAGATCCAATGATGCATTCATCACCTGTTAAAGAAGCAAATAGTTAATTTACTGCTCATTTGCCACCACAGAACTCGGGCAACATAGAAAGACCCAAGAAGTGGGATCTGCCCTTAAGGAAATTCAAGCCTTCAACCACAGAAATATCAAGGTGGAACTGGTAGAGCAGCAGAGAACATTGCAAAGATCAAGCAAAATACCTTCAGTCAGGGGAATGCCTGGCTTTGTATTATAACCTCTCCCTCCTTCTCTCTCTCTCTCTTCCTATTTTTAGAATTATCATTCATTTTCTATGTTTGTTTTAGTACTGGAAACCTTTTAAGGGATTTTGAGAAGAACAATGTGAACTTTTTAGGTAATCTTCAAGAAGTGGTCTTAGAAGATCTTATTTTTAAAGAGAAACCCAGATGCATTTTAAGATCTGCATTATATGTTATTGTTCAGCTTATGCTTGGCATATGCATTGCAGCTAAAACTGACTCCAAGTCATGAGTTGCTGCTGCTGCATTAAATAGGGTCAATCACCAGGTTTTTCTTCAACAATCCCTGGAGATGCTGTATACCAGCAATAGCCACTGCCAGGAATATGTAGTACTGGCAAAGGTGATGTGTAAATATTCACTCTACACATAAAAGGTAGGGTGGGAAAACATCATCTAACAGAGGCTGGGGGGGGGGGTAAAAAAACCCAACAGTATAACCTAAATAGTTCAGGGCTTAGAATGTCCCATATGCTTCAGATTACCCTTGCCTTTCCTAGCACCCTCTAGCTGGACTGCAACTACCATCATCCTCTCTGAGCCATAGCCTTGCAGGCTGGGAAGATGAATGTTGTAGTCAAACATGTCTTGAGGGCGCTGGGTTGGGGGAAACTGCTTGTGGTGCTCAAGTGAATCAAAATATTATAATGAACACAACAGCTGGAATCCTGTTAGTGAGTTACCAAGGCATAAGTCCAACATATGCCATTGTATATATCTTTTGGTCATTGCAGAGGTCAAAATTCGGTTCTGACTCCATGACCCAAATCTTCCCCCTACAAAACTCACCTTTTCTCTGCTGCAGCTCCGTGTGGCCATTTCTGTGTTAATACTCTCCATCAGTACAGAAGTGGCTGGCAGGAATATTTGTCCAGACTGCCTGATTCACTCATCTCCTGTTCAGTTGAGGTTCAAAGGATGCACTGAAGTAAGACTAAATCATTGAGAGTACAAACATCAGTGACAAATTATTAATGACAAACTGAGGGAGAAGAATGAAGAAATAGAAAATATAAGCAAAGAAACTCTGACACAACCTGAAATGGAGATGATTCCTGGCTCTGCACTGCACATTATACTGCTGTCTTAACTCCAGATGTCCTTTATGTTCCTGGGTAAGGTGCTGCCATTTCTCCTTCCCTAGACCAGAACAAAGGAAATCCCTACTAAGGTGTAGGGCTATATATTTTAAGCCATGGGGTGAGGCTTACTTTCCCCCCTCTTCCTTGCTCCCTAGGAATGAAAGAGGAAGAAAATTCCTTCTCTGGGGGAGAGAAAGAGAGAGAGAGAGAGAATGAGAGAGAGCTTTCTTATTAGTCCTAGGACTAGTACAATCACCCTGTCTGCCTCTCTGTCTGCCTCTAGGCTCAGTGCCTCTTTACTAAGAACATGAACAGAATACAATGAAACTATAAAATATGGGCTTCAAAGAAGAGTAGTACATGTATACATGTACTTATAAAATTGTGTATGTATGGATGAGAAGTCTAATTAACAAAAAATCCCCAGCAATCTTCCTCAAAGAAAACTCATTACAGGCTGCAGCAAAGAAAAGATGGGTTGGGAGTTGGATGGAGATGTATCATAGCTCCATGCTGGAAGTATATCTCCTGATATAGGATCCCAGAATTTTTTTTAAATTAAAAATAATGTCCATGTAACAGTGTCCCCCCTTTTGTTATTTTGAATAAAAATTAGCTGTGGGCTTCTAATACAGACTGTGAACAAATACCAGATCTGTTTATTTAAGTGGTTGTAAATTGTAACTAGCAGCTGGGAGAAAGATATTCTCCACAAGAAGTTGATATAGTACTCCAAACTGGGTTGGAAACATTATTCGGGAATTTACAGCTGCCTTTTCTTGAAAATATAAGTCAACAGTTTGGCTGTTTAAAAAAAATGAAGGAGGTAACTTGTAATTTGGATGAAAATTCAATTTAAACTGGAGTTTAATAACACAGACTTAAAACAAATTGCTAGTCCCAGCCAGAATAAATCCATTGCATCAATTAATGAATGGCAAGTCAACACTTATGTAAATCTCACTGATTCAGGGTGACCCTGGCTGGGACTAGCAATAGGGATTGGCCCATGTCAATTGTTCCTTCACTACAAGTTAAACTCTCCTGAAAGATCTGGTATTTTGAATTTTTTTTACGGCAGAGTTGTTCACTCACATGGCAAATGAACATAATACCATTAATAAGCAGGTGCCCTTACATTTGGTACCAAAGATTATGCTGATTTTGTAACTGATGTATGTTTATTTCCCTTTTAATGATGAAACATGTACATTTAGTACTTATATTGCTGTGCTGCTGAAGAAAATGTTTTCAAGTCTATTTTGTTTTCTGCTGACTTGATGTCTTGATTTTGTTTGAATGAAATATTCCTTGACTTGACTTTGCTCTTTTTATGTTCGCTTTGAATATTTCTGACAGAGCAAAACAGATGGTTTTTTTTTAATTTGAATGTGGCCATAAACTTTGGTCTAGATAAGATAATTAATCAGAAAGAAGAAACAACACTGAAAATTAGTTTAGTTGCCATAGTGGATTTTTTTTTCTAATTTCCAGAGTTTCTTTAAGAAATATGTTGTTCTTAGTGCTGGACAATATGCCATTTTTTATGTTCTATAATGTTCTGTTCTATAAGCAGTAGATGACAATATCATTGCTCAGTTCCCTTGCCTCTTCTTTTCTGAAATCTCCATTTTCTGTTATTGTGTGGAACAAATTGTATGGCTGAAGTTTTGCTCTGGGAAAGATATATACTCAGTATTTTGGAAAGTTTCAGTTCATTTGAGGCAGATTGTAAACAGAATGGCTGGAAACCTCTAACTTCTCTGGAAAGTTTCAAAGCACAATTAGTAAGCGATTTCAAAATTGCTAGGGAGGGAAGGAATTAAAGTATGGTTTCTTTGCTCAGTTATCATATATTTCTGCTATATCTAAGTAAGAAAAGAATTAAAACAGTGGTGAAGAGCAAACACAGAACAGATCTTCATGGAGTGGAGTATTGTGAGGCAGGAAAATGGTATTATTTCTTCTCATGTGGAACAATATGAAGTTCCTGTAAAACCCACTTCTGCCCTAAGTTTTATGGTGCTTATTGAAGCAGCTCTAAGCTTCTTTTATATTTCTGTATTAGAATGTGGCAATTTTTTAATACAGAAACAATGCTTAGTCAAGTTGCCCATCTAAGTAGGATAGTTCTTGTCAGTGTCCTTCCCATTTAACTCAATTTGCAATATGAGCCCTACTTGTTTTGTTTTGGTTTTTTTTGGAAAAAATTGACTATATTATATTCACACTATCCCATCCCTTTCTTTCTCTCTCTCTCCATTTCCAAAAGATGTCCATGGTGCTTTCCCACAGGCTGACCCAGCACCTACCAATTAAATATAAATAAGAATACCTGTTTGCTCATAAGAATGAAGAAGAGCCTTGCTAGATCAGGCCAAATGGTTATCTAATCGTATATCCCATTTCCTGCAGCAGCCCTGGAAGTCCACAGGCAAGACATGAACAATAGATGTCCAGTTGTTTCTCCTTTGGTGGTCCCCTAAATGTCTCCCTTTTGCCACCTCAGTGACATACTATTTCTTTAGTTTTCTGTTTTGATCTAAATCAGTGCAGTACTACTTTGCTGACAATAGCAAACTTAGGGGGAAAAAAGCTCTCATGCCCATCATAAAATCATAGTTATAGACTTGTGAACAAATACCACTCATGCTCTTAGGCTTCTAAGAAAAATGTAGTACCTGATACTAAAAACTTGCAGGTATGCTTACAGTGCCAGTCTTAAGTTCTGCATGAGATCATCACATTTGTTTCAATATATAGTTTTCCTCTTTCTTTAACTCAATCTAATACAAAAGTCCATTTGTTTTAAGTGTCACACATGAAATGAGGCCACAGGGTGACATTTAACTGTATTTCTTTCTTGCTGTTCTCACTAAGTATGAGAAATATTCCCCAGAAAAGCCTTCTGTTTGTATTTATGGTCATACGTCAGCCTACTTATTTGAACATAAAAAGACAATGGATAATTAAATATACTGGATCAGGAGGACTGGTTGTGGGTAGTTTTAAAAAGATCCATAAGAAAAACAAATAAAGAAAATGTTTGAAGGCTTCCTAATGTTTAACTGTAATTGCACATACATACTTGTTTTCTTGAGACTTGGGCTGGAATCCTCTATGGAGATTATGAATGTGTAACCTAGACTTATACATTTGTGACTGTGATGTGTTTATTATCCCTATGTAGACCCTAGTTTAAAGTTTTCCAATCCCTATTTGATGGGCAGTACCTGCTGCAATTGATGGGGGCCCATTCCCCGGTTGCTCAGGAAGCAGCTGGCTGATATTCCATGCACCTCCTTGTATGAGTGATCTCCACTCAAGAGAATTGTCACAGGGGTCCTGCTTCTGCCTGTTGCACTAGCAGTTGCTCACAGGAGGGGATGCTATTGGCTGTCAGCTACTTCCTGAATGACAGCAGAAGAAACACCCATAGATCACAGTGGCTGCTTCCTGGTAAGTGAAGGGGGGGCAGGATTCACCATAATTACCATGCTTGTATGTTTCTCCCATACAGGATTCTGGCCAGGGTAATTTTAGATTCAGTTCAATTCAATTTGTTTATTTACAGTCATAGACCAAATCAAAATATGTAAAAAAAAAGTTAGTATAAAATAGTGAAATAGTACTACAGTTACAGCTAAAATTCATACATCATACATACAGTAAATACAGGTGTACTAAGTACATTGCATTTTTATCAAAAGTCCAAATATAAAATTTAAGACAGGTAAAATTTCAAATGTAATACTTATGGTTTGAATCAATCAAAAATATATAAAATTCCCAAATTAGATATGCCCCTGTATTATTTGTCTAAGGGTAGTAATGACAAGTGCACAAGTGTGCTTCTTGGCCTTTTGGCTAAGATCAAATATAGTGTGGTAATTTTAGAGAATGCAACCAAAATGGACTGACACTCCACACAGAGACGTCCAAATGTACACATAGACATCTTAAGGGAATTGAGATGAGCATAGAGTGGCAAGAAAAGCTATTTTCTCAAGAGTCAGAAAACTCCTTTAGGAAGAATAATAGACCAGTGACAATTTTGCACAACAGTCTCCCATGTTGCAGAACAATTATTGTGCAGAGAACTACATGGGTGTGCAATACCCCATCCCCAATTTTCTGAGCAGAAAATGGAGCAAGAGGTTGAATAGAATAATAATAATACACAGCATCTGGGGACATTCAAATACAAGGAGAATACTGTGGAGGAATATTCATTTTCTCTCACAGCAGGGAGAAAACTACTATAAATAAATTGTCCTTGCATGCAAGGATTAAATAGTTGAAGATTTACATCCTCAAAACAGTGCCTTATTATCATCTTACGTGATCTTATACTACATTCTGATGTTGCAGGTTCCTCCCTCCATTATTGATGTTATTTCCTTGTGTCTGTACTCAAGAAAGGGCTAAAACACTGGTTTTAAATATGGCTTGAATCATGGCAGTTGTTCCAAATACAATAAACTCAGTTGTTGAATAGTAAATGAATACCTAGTTAAATTTCATTGATTCAGTGGGTCTAGCACTAACACAAGACTAACAGTAGGATCAAGAATGTTTAATTTTTCCATCTCTGGGAAATTTCAATTCTCCAACATATGTACCATAGGGAAAGTTAATTTTCAAAACTGATGGCAGCATCTTCTAAGATGTAACACAAACGAAGCAAGAACAAGACAGCTTCTTGTGGCACCCAACAGAATCAAGGAATGGCACTTTAGCATATCTATTTAGTCTATAATTTACTATAGTGTTAAGATTTCATGGACCTGCTTCACATCATCAGATGGATGAAGCATTATCACATACAGGTGGAGAAAGGAGGCTCATTATAAACAGTGGGTCAAAGGAAACCAAAGTGTAGGAAATATAGAGGGTGATCAGAATGTTAACCAAACTGTAGTTAAGTAGCATCCTTGCATTGGACAGCCAATTAACACATGTGAGATTGAACTGCCTTTTAAAAAAGCGTCCTTATTCAAGCCACAAGAGATCAAATTGAAGATCTTGATGACTTCTTGTTCAGCTGTTTCATGTTCAAATCTCTTTTTGAAGTTCAAAAGCAGCCACTATGAGATTAATGGCAATGTCCTCTAGGAGGCTGAAGCATTCCTCTCAGTAGGTTTTCCTTTAATTGAGGCCTGGGGCATGTGTTTCTCCAGGCATTGTTAGACTGTATCACTCATCAGTTGTAAGCAATATGGCCAAATCAACATATAGTCAGTTGTGTCAATCCATATCAGTAAACAGGTTTATTTTTCATTTCACTAAGAACATTTTGTTGTTGTGGTTGTTGTTTAGCTAAGGAGTTTTAATGGTCCATTCAAGACCAAGCTAGTCCAATACTTTGCATAATAGTGCAGATAGCTCTAAACAATATATTGTTGTTTCAAAAATGCATTTATCCCCAGCTAATCTCAGAAGGGAATAGAAAACCCATTAAGGAGAAGGAGTGGATGTGGTAGTTGGAAGACATCTCTAAGGCCACTCTTTTCCCACTCATGATGTAATTTAAACTGGCTTCAGTTTAGTGCAGATTTAATTGGGAATGACTCCCACTGGACATGGAATCTCAGTAGTGAACAAATGTATGTAGACTTGTGCTCTAAAACAAACTGGTGAAGAATAAGAACAATGGGATCAGATTTAAAATAATGGAAAAGATTTAAAGGATAGGAATTGCTGTCTAAAATCTAATATTACACTGGCTGGCTGAGCCTGTCTTTCAGTCTTGCATCTAACTTACTGAAAATCTAAGATGACAGTATTTATGAATCAAGATGTCACAACTGCCTTTTTATAGAAACTGCCATCTTACTGAGTTGTTTTCTCTTTGTGTATGATAAGTAGAGCCCAAAACTGCAGCATCCATTTCTCCTCTTGTTTTTCAAATCTCTTGTTCTTGTAGATTTTCAGTGACATAAGTTCAAATTCAAGATTCCTGCTGAACAGCAGAATTCCTGCCTTTCATCAATAGGGCTCCAGTTAAAACTTCATTCAAATTCTGCCCTTTGTAGTAGTTTTGTGTTAAATTATACATCCTGACATTCCCCATTGCCATACCCCAAAGCAAGATCCCAAAATACAGACAGGTGTAGTATTCATATCAGCAATTGGGTTGATCTGTCTCTACAAACCAATTTATTAGTTTTCATCTTCCCTAGTAGCAATTATTTTGTAAAGTTAAGGAGTCTCAGTCAAGACCAGCAAGAACAAGCCACCCAACTAACAACATGGTTATCTCAAAATATACTAGTGCTTAGAAAATTCCTTTCCTCTCAGCTAATCTTGGAGGGCAAACGGAACCTCTGTTTGACTGTAGGAGTGGCAGATAAGCTAATCATCCCTTCTCATAAAAAAAACCCCCCAGTGCTCCAGTTCTATAACTCCACTACATCACTGACCTGATGCCTTGAACATTTGTGTGCAAGTGAAAACAAAAGGCATGATTTGATATCTGTATTAGTTTATGGGTTCAAGCTCCTGGAGTTTCAAAAATAGAAGAGTATGCTAGAATGCTATTATGACCTGTTATGTTACCCAACTTTACATACACTTATATACATAGTAGCGGCACTAAGAAATCCCATTATTGAACTGCAACAGGACATTGGCAAGAGCACCCAATGTTCATCAGAATCGATGTGCAAGGCACATTGGATGGTTAAGGCACATTGATAAGACATTATGCAACTGCACAATTTTAATCCCTGCAGATGTATGTACACTTACAAAGATATAAGGCCCCAACAGGATTCCAGCAGTTGGCTACAGCTGGCCTACCTCCTATATCCATAGATTCAACCAACCATGGCTTGAAAATATTGCCCCCTTAAAAAAAAATTCAAAAACACAAACTTTGATTTTGCCTTTTTTGTAAGGGACACTATTTTACTACACCATAGTACATAATAGAACTTGAGCATCCATGAATTTTGGTATCAACTGGGGTTCCCAGAACCAAAGCCTAGTGGATACTGAGGGCCCACCATATAAGAAACTATGTAGTAAGAGTAAAATCAGTGAAATTTAGATATATAATCGTACATTCATATATGCTTATCAAAGTTGTAATCATGTTTTCCATCTGTTCAGCTGTTACTAAAGATGATATATCTCCCTGTTATTCTTTTGCATCCTGTAGTTCCATGCCATACCCCACCCACTGTTGCCTGGTTGATACTATAAGTAGTTTTCCAAATCATGATTACCCAGTACGATCTCAGCAAATATCTATTCTTAATGCATATTACCCAACAATGGAGAAAGACTTTTTGTTCCAGTATAATGCAAAGTAAGAAAGGGAATTTGTTTTCATTCAGATACTTTTTCTTATACGTGTTTATAAAGCATAAATCGTTGTTCTATAATTCATGCTTTTATTTTTATTAGAAACTTGGGAGTTCCTGAGATTAATGAAAACAAATGTATACTATATTTGCTTTCCTCCTTAGGAATAATTCTCTCTTATTCCTGTGAAGTCTACTCTGCATTTGAGCAGTTGAGGGTGTCTTTAGACAGCTTTATTTTCCACAATGCCATTCCCCCCACACACACACACACAAAGGCACATGCATGAACACACCAAAGATTCAACAAAAATTAAGGACAAAAGATTGGATCCAGATTGGGTAATGCTTAGAGTTCCCCACTGAAATCTATGGGGTTTTAATTAATCGTGACCAGCTTGCCCCACTGATTTTGATGTGCCTCCTCTGAGCATAATTAGTCTGGATCCAAGTTGATGTAATGGAGCTATTTCTGAAAATGTTTTCCCGCTCATTTTCAAAATGCAAACTAAGAGGTGCCACACACACCTTCAGTGTCTTGTTAAAAATCCACTCAATTGATGATTCCAGTTAGTCTGCCCTTGCGGGGAACATTAGACAGTGGTTAAAATGCCCGGTGACTTCATCATACCTAAGAAATATGTAATTTCTTTGGTTCTTATATTACAGTACTTAAAAGTGTATCCATGCAGATAGGAAGTAGCATATATAGAGCAGTGTTTTTTATGCAGTAGGTCTTTCAGGATTTCACCTATTGACTTCTTAATTTTTCATGTGTCTCTTTGTAAATGAAATGAGTTCGGCAAAGGAGTGGGGCTACAGAAATGGAAAATGATCCTCAAATTCTACTGTAACTGAAGCTGTGTGTTCCAATCCAATATGGGGGGGGGGCAGGGTGTGTGGAGACAGGAAGAGACAATTATTGTGTCTTGGAATTAAAAGGTTTCTTACCTGGGTTACTTCTGTACACAGCTTCACATGCACACTTCTGTGTGCTCCCACTGTCCAGCAGCTGTCAGCACCTGGAAGGTGTCTTTGCTGCTTATGCTTACTGGTGGAGAGGACGCTGAGCGGGGGGAGGTGATTCAGACCATGAAGAAGCAGCTGGTCTCAGCTTGGCAGGGAGAGAAATGAGGGTGTGCTCTCAAATGGAGTGCACCTATAGTTTCCTTCCCCCAGGAACTGAGAACAGTTGCCTTTCCATGGTCTGAATTGCCTCCCGCTCTGCTCTTCACCAATAAGTGACTACAACAAGGACCCATCTTGAGGCTTGATAGTTGCAAGGCTGTGGAATGCAAGACCAAGTGAATAGCTCTCTGTATCCTGTCTGGAAAGGTATTTACATACAGATATGTTACTAACAGGATGCCAGGCATAATCTGTTTCTTCTGTTGGTCTAAGATGGTGGATATATATATCTATAGATGATGGTGTAAGGATTGGCAGTTTCTCATTTTTTTTCTCCCTTTCTTTTACGATATAGCACTGTTGTCCTGGATAGGCAAAAAGCACAAGTGTTTTAACTGTATATACTAGAGGAAGCAAGTTTGTAGCAAACTGCTTTCCAGAAGAGTACTACTGGTATTAAGCATATCCAGGTCCCATTTGTGTGCACTGTTGAGATGTATTCTGTCGGGATCATCTTGTCTGAGGCTGTTTAAGATTATTTTGTGTATAGGAGTTGATGTTTAATTCTTTGTTATTTGTACAAGTTGTAAAATAAATTAAACTTTTTTTCCAGTAGCTGTCTTCTTTTTCTTAAATTTGGATGCTATTCTTTTTTTTCCCCCAATAGTGAGCAATAAGTTATTTTCTGTGAAGGGAAAAAAAATAAAAAGGTGATTTAATCATGTATAATAAAGGACAAATCTTATAAAATTTCTTTCCACTTCTGTAGATTTTTAAGGTATCGTAGAGAATATAAAAATATTTGTCCAACATGCAGAGAAACCCTACATTTCTAACTGCATCCCTTCATGAAATTAAAAATGGTATATCCATTAAAGTCTTTATAAAGAATAGATTTTTAAAACATCCTATAAAATAAAATTAATGTATTTGTCAAGCAGATACAAAAGACCTGCAAATTCAAAGTGTGTGTGCTTAAGTTTAATAAATGCATAAAGTGTTATTTTCAAGTATTCATAAAGATATTATATTATAATGAATTCTGCAATATCTGATTCAATCTATGATTCTATGATTCTAAGTCTTCATAAAGGATATTACATTATAATGAATTCTGTAATATCTGTCCACTTTAGAAGCTGGCCAAGCAATATGAATGACAGAAAACCAGTCATAGAATTTCATTCTTATTTTGAACACAACTCAAATTCAGGAATGCATCCAGACTTAGTCATATTTAATTTAGACCAGAGTGAGGAAAGAGCAGCCTACCATCAACCCAAAGCCCTTCAAACTCATATATATTTTATAAAATGGGTGGGAGTAATATTTTTGCCTGAAAACTGCCCAAAAGACTAAAACCAGCCTGAAATGTGACAATTTACATCGCTCAACCCCAGTCTCCTCAAACACCTCTAAACCACAAAAGTTTTAAAATGTCAATTGAAAATTGGTCAACGGAGACACAGTGTTGCTTCCAGTGTGACTCAAATTGGGAGGTGTTGTGGAGTTGCTTTATGTGCAACTGTACAATTGAGATCCAGGCTATCTTAAGGACCATATTTTCCCATATGAGTCTTCCCAAACTTTAAAATCTTTAGGGAAGACACCATCCTCATAGAAATGTTTCGCAGGAATGAAGGTGAGGGCCTTCCCTGTGGCTCCTCCTACATTCTGGAACATCCTTCCTTGAGAGGTTAGGCTGTCTCCCTCCTTGCTATCTTTCTGCCATCGGGTGGAGGCTTTTCTCTCCCAGTAAGCATCTGTAATGCCTGGTCTTCTCTCAACTGAATTAGCAGTCTTCATGATAAGGTTCAGAAAGCATTTATTAAAAGTTCAGAATGCAGACAATCTCCTTGCCAGAACTGGAGATGAATGGACAATTTCACTTTCTTGACACATCTCTCCTCATGTTTTCCTGCACACATACCATTCTCACTCTATGGCCCTTTCCGCACCAGGCAATTAGAATGGGGCAGTGCATCCTCTCACGGAGGTCTTCTGCACCTTGGAGCGGACTAGGAGTGGACTACTTACTGGAGATCCACAGCTCAGTCCGCTCCAAAACGACCTCAAGTGGTCCCCCAGCATGTTTTCCAAAGACCATAAAAAACAGGTCTTTATTTTCCCGGAATGCACCATTGTGTTCCTGCTCCCTTGTGCAGATTCGCAGGCATGCACCAATGCAAGCCTGCAATCTCTGGAGGGCGAGCTTTAGGCATGGCGAGCTTCAGCAGTTGGTCAGGACCCACGACCAACCAGAAGCCGCCATTTTGGAAGCCGGAAGTCGCCATTTTGGAAGCTGGAAGCCGCCATTTTGGAAGCCGGATCAGTGCAGATCTACAGACCTCGCACTGCTCTGATTCACCCTGGACCAAGGAGGAGCCCTGCGGAAGGGCTTCAGGGACAGTCTGCATTGCTTTGGACCCCAGAAGAAGCAGCAGACAACGGCACAGAGCGATTCCCTCGCCTTGTGCGGAAAGGGCCTCTATCTCATACCAGCCTCTTGAATTACCTTGATTCTCATGCTGCAACAAACTCTCCTTCCCATCACCTAAATATCGAAGGGAATGCAACTCTCAAAGAAGTATAGAAAAATGGCTATGAGCAGGCTAAGCTAGACATCGGAGAGACAACAATGCCCTCTGACAAACAGTTTGGTTTGTATAACAGGTTCTCTTTACTGTTTGCACTGTTTTTAATATGTTTTAACATGTTCATTTTATTTGGCTTTAAATCTAAAGTTAGTTTAATATTGTTTTCTTCTTAAATTTTTGTATGTTTTAGCTATATGTATTTTTACCTTGTAAAGACTATTTAGAGAGTAAAAAGGGACACAGGTAAAAACACATAAAGCTAAAAACATATATCCCATCTTTTTCCCAGTCTAGGACTCAAGGTGGCTTTCAAAGGTCAAAACAGATACAGCCTATATATATATATATATATATATATATAATACAGAAATGAAAATATAATTTAACTAATGATAGAAATAAAAGCAATTTGCAGCATAACTGTTAAAAAGAAAACAACAAATAGAAGTGAAACACTTCCTGAAAGGCTGTCTCCCTCAAGCAATAAGCCATAAAAGGTCTGTCAAAATTAAAAGGTCTTTACCTGCCTATGGAAGGAGAACAAAGAGGGTACCAGTCCAACCTCTAGGAAAGAAAGAACCACCAAGAAGGCACTCTCCCATCAGATATACCCACGAGAGTGGAGAGACAGAGAAAAGAGCTTCCTCAGAAGATTTCAAAACACAGTCAGGTTTATCTTTCAGTTACAGGTCAAGCCATATAGGGCTTTAAAAATCAAAAACAGTACTTGGAATTTTTCCCTGAAACAAATCAGCAACCAGTTGAAGCTGGTGCAACAGGGGAGTTGCTAACGATCTTGGCTACAATTTTTTTGGACTAGCTACATTTCCGTATGCTCTTCAAAGGCAGACCCATGTAGAGTGTGTTATAGTGATGCAAATAGAGTGTAACTAAGGCATGTGTCACCATGGTTTGCTCAGATGTCTTCACCTGGCACAAAACCCTTAACTGTGCAAATGCACTCTTGTCCACCACTGAAATCTGAGGTTCTAGGCTCAGGGTTCATTCCAGGAGTACAACCAACCTATGAACCTTCACAAGGACCTCAAGCACAGGCTGAAATGCTATTATTCTCTTATCCGCTTTTTGACTAACCAGAAGCACCTCTGTCTTTTCTGGACTAGATTTTAATTTGTTTGTCCTCATCCGCTCCATGATTCATTACAGGCACTGGTTTAAAACCAAGACACCTTCCTTGGATTGAGATGGAAAGGAATAATATTGCTGGGGGTCATCTGCATATGATGACATTGGGCTCCAAAACCTCTGGACAGTCTCTTAGGAATTTCATATATGTTAACATAACATGGGGTACAAAATCAAAGGGATCCCACAGGCGAATAACCAAGGGATCAAGCACAACATTCTAAATTTGCTTCTCTGGGAAAGAACAGAACTGCTATAAAATAGGGCCTCCAGATCCCATTCTGTGGTCAACAGTGTTGACCAAGAGGTCCAGCAGAACCAAGAAGGACACACTCCTTCTGTCCAGATCCCACCAGAGGTCATCCATCAAGGTGATCAAACTGTTTGTCCTATAGCCAGGCTTGAAACCAGATTGAAATGAATCTAGATATCTTGCCCAGAAACTCCCAGAGCTGGGCAGTCATCACACTCTCCAGTACCCTGAAAATAATGGAATGCTGGACACTGGCTGATAATTGTCAAACACAGTGGAATCCAGACAGGGCTTTTCAACAATGATCTTATAAGTATCTTCTTTAGGCATTATGGAACCTTGCCTTCTTTTAGCAAGTCATTGACCATTCTATCACTCATCCAGTTCCCCTCTAGCCTTCTTGGCAAGATAGGAAAGATGAGGATCTAATACACATGTGGCCCTCATTGTTCTAAGAATCCTGTCCAAATCCTCAGGCTGTACAAAGTGAAAAGTACCCATTATCGCTGAACAAGTAGAGGCCAAATTTGCATCCACTGAAACTGTGGTAATTACAATGATGATTTCATCTGCAAACTGATAGCAAGTTGTTAAAAATGGTTTGTTGAGCAGTCTAGATTCTCCTGTCATGCATCAGCACGGAAAACACTTGTGATCACCTGGAAGCTCTGCTGGCCAGGTCTTTGCTGATTCAATGGCAGCAGAAAAGAAATTCTTTTTTTCTACCCCCATTGCTACAGATTAGACCCTCAGAAAGACTCTTGCCTGTGCTGAAACAGATAAATTTTGAGTTTTCTGTCAACACCACGCTAGTTGTCATCTTCTTTGTTCACTGCTACCAGCTTCCTGAAAATCAGGGGCCTAGTTTGATCTTGTTCTGTGAGAGGGCATGCTCAGGAGTGACCATGTCTACCTCACTGGCTATTTCTCCATTCCAGAGGTCGACTAGAGCTTAGACAGAATTGTCTGCCAAGGCAGCAGGAAATTCCACAAGAGCCACCAGGAAGCCATCCAGATGCATAAGTTTCATGGTGTGGATAATCTTAATCTCAGAGATTCTGAGTATAAGTCTAAACTCCACCAAGTAATGAAATGTCCATGACAGTGGAACTATAGATATTTCCTCCACTCCCAGATCATCTACCCAGCACAGAAAAAGAGGTCTAGAGTGGGCTTAGCAGTATAAGTGGAAGCAGATCCCACTTGGGACAGGCCCATGGTCATCACAGCACACTTGAAGTCCTAAGTCACTCCAAACAGGGCAGTCTCAACATAGATGTTGAAGTCCCCAAGTACTACAGCCTGGGAGGACTCCAACATCAGTTCTAACATTACCTTGGCCAGCTCAGGAAAGGAAACTGTTGAACAGCTAGATGAACATTACATCAGCAAGATCTACAGTTTGTCGTGGCTGCCCACCTTTAGGTACGCAAACTTGAATGCAGAAAAGTGGGTAGAATCTCAATAGATGGAAATTCCACCTCCCCATTCCCCAGATCTTGCCTGGTGCTGCACACAGTACCCTTGTGGATAAAGTGAGAGATAATCAGCCTTTCAACCTCATCCAGCCATCTCAGTTTGCTTACCCAAGATCGTCCTAAATTTGGGGATGACTATCCTGTTGCAATTTCTTGTCCTATTAAAATGTTTCCCCATCTGTATTGCCCTCTGTGTATATAACTGTGATGGCTTCTTCCTGAGACCTAGCATCTCCCCTCTGATTTTGAAAAAACTTCCTTCCTTTGGAAAATTAGTAGTATACTCAAGCATCAAAATTCCCACCCCACTATCACTTAGACCCATTAAAGTCAATGGGGGGGGCGCTAATTAGACAGAACTAATCTAAGTCACCTGAGTACAAAGGACCTACCCTAAGTATGACTAAATCTGGATTGAAATCATTTTTGTGCAGTGTATCTCATTTTTTAAACATAAAAATAATAATTATGAGTTTTCTTGATATGCATAGGAGAAAAAAACATGTTTCCCAAAGGATAGTGGTGCCATGACCACACTATTATGCGTGAACATTACAGGCCATTATAATGCAGCTGCTGCATTTCTGTCTTCCTCCAGAGAATTTTAGTTCATGTCACTATTCATGCCTTTGAAATTCATCTACAAGAAAGAAATGGCACCCAGATACATGAGATGGTTTTAGATCTAAATGCTGGGGAGCAACTACACAAAATGTTTGCAAGAAACAATCAAAAGGTATGAAGTATCAAAAGAAAAGTTGCTTGGGCTGGTTGCATGCTAAATGGTAATTAATGAGAGCTTCTAGGATGTAAGGAAGGCAGTATTAAAACATTCAGCAAGAGCAGCTCCTTTCAGTCATTTCTTCCACAGACAAACCTATGGGCATCTACTGATGCAATGGAACTATGTTAGTTGTAACTAGCAGTTTCATTTACATCATGGAAAGGAAGGTGGGATTGTATTCACTGGACCCATCCACAGTACCACTACTAAAATTGCCCCCCGCAACTTCTGCACATTAATCCAAAACTCTGATAGTATGCCTACATATGTGCAAGGACTCTCCATGTATATTGGAACCCATACAAGGTGATCAACCTTTTGGGGAATGTGCAGAAGTCACATTCTAACAGTGGGACCAAAAACACATTCCTACTCCTTCCATTTTATCCAGTAGTGATTTCAAAGCCATCAGCAAGAATGTCGATGCAAATAAGGAATTTGTGTTTTTGGGCCTACTTTGGTTTTTGTTCCTCTCTCTCCCAGCTGAGACAAGGTTTGGGGGGAGGGGTTGGGGGGAGGTTGGCCTTTTGGGACTTTTTGTGAAAATTTTGTGAGGGTTTTTTTTTTACACAAAACATTTTTTTTTTTTACACAAAATATTTTTGATCTTGCAGTTGCTGAAGAAAATATGCCCTTTTTTCACTCTTGCATGGAATGAAAAATCTTGTGGCAGTTGACCATGTTTTCTGCAGATGTGTCAGTGTGTTGATACACCTTTTCTTGAGAATGAGGTAATTGGTGAAGATTCTTTGCATCCTTACTACAAAGTAGCCTGGCCAACCTGAATTCTGAGGCCACATATGCAGATTCTTATTTTTACATGCCAAACAAAAGAAGAACTGGAGAA